>CAUOFW020000558.1:592269-636314 GCA_963454935.2 Ilex paraguariensis
TTGTGGGTTTTGGGTGGTGATTGTGGGTTTGGGTGGTGGTTGTGGGTTTCAAAGGTGATTGTGGGGTTTGAGTGGTGGTTGTGAGTCGGGGATGGTCTTGATGCACAGTGAAAGAGAGAGAGAGAGAGACAGAGTTGAAAAGAGGTGGGATTATGAATTATTATTCAAACAAATAGTGTTTTTTTAAGATGCAAACCAAATAGCTTTTGGGTTTCCGTGTTTTTGAGATTTTCCTCACATGCTTTATAAGTATTCCAATTGTTTTTTTTTTTTGAAAATACTAGGTCATGTACATGTGCTTTGCACATGGACTTTTTGAGTTATGATTTTATTTTTGAAATAATTAAATAAATATAATAGCAAATACCTACTTATAAATCTAATCTTTTGAATATTTCTATTATATAATTTGTATAATTTGTTATGGCGATAACACTACATCATTGCAGAACGAACGAATATTAGTTTTTATTGTTTTATTTTCTCTTAAGTTTGATGAATTACCTTATTGTAATCTCTACCCTTAAAGTTTATAATTTTTCACATAAAGTTAATTATTTAGATTAGTTTTATTTGCAACATCATAGTAAATATATTTTATAGTATGTGGGTATATGTAACTAAAATATATCACAAACACTTATTAAATTATGAAAAATACAGAAGCGAACTATTTTAAGTTATGGTGGTCATTTAATTATAAACAATTGATTGATCAAATTTAAAAAGTTAAAGTTGTTATAAGTAATTTAATGTAATATTGAACATATATTGTAGCATTGCTAATCGGTACAAATAAAATAGCTTCTAGTATTACCAATAAACATAACTAAAGATGATTTATTAAAACTAAAACATAAAAGATAAGAAAATGAAAAGTAAGGGTTTGCTAATATTATCCAAATTATATTGAAATAAATCTTATATTAAATAAGACTCTAGTGTATTTATGCAATATCATTTGAAAATTCAGAAACTTGTCATCAATTAATGAAAATAGATAAAAATAAATAATAGTAAATTTAATTATTTTAACAATTCATTTTTATCTCTTAAAAGAAAGAATATGAAAGATTTGAATATGTGTAATATTAATGAAGTTTTATTAATATAAATTTCAGATTAATAATGTTAGTATTGTGAGAGTCAAGTTGTCCAATTAAAAATTTAACATTAATCTAGTCTTATTCATATGAGTTCTAAATTAAATAAGACTAGTATTGTCTTTATATATTGTTTTAGGGTTAAAGTAATCAATCAAAAAATTTTCTTAATAGCGTACTTTTATTAGTAGTATACACATAGATATAGATATAGGTTGGCCACTAAGCCATAGCTATACAGTTGACATGTTTGTTTTGAGGAGAAGGATGGGTTGGAGTCTTATTTTCAATACCTTTAAGCTTATGGGTATTAAAGACATAATTTAATATTTTTTTCAATCATTTATCATGTTTGTCTTTTGATTTTAAGCAAATTATATTTAGATTTTATGAGATTTGTCATTTAATCACTCAGATTCTCTAACATTTAAAATATTACATATAAACCCCTTAAAAATATTTAAAATATTACATACAGACTCCTTAAAATTTGTATGTGCATAATACTTAGATCTCTGCCTTCAATGCCCATTAATATATTTATTAATAAATTACATTCAAATCCCTTGAAAATTGTAGGCGTGTAATACTTAAACCCCTCAAATTTAAAATGTTATATTTGTACAAAAAATACTTCAATCAAAGATAGAATATCAAGTATTTTAAATTTTACAGCCAAAATTCAAGTTCTATTATGAAATTTATTGAAATAAAATTAAAAATAAAACATAATTTTTTCCTAAAAAATTATTATTAGTATATAATATACTATCATTGGAATTTAAGTTGGTCGTTTAAACAGCTAAATTAAACTATCAAATTACCCCTATTAAAACTATAATATATTGTGTCCATTACAGTTTGACCCTTTATTGATTTTTTAGTTTTATTCTAATAGATAATATAATGGTATGCAAATTATAATTTTTTAAGAAAAAATTATTGTATTTGACCAAAAAAAAGAAAAAAATATTCTTTTTATTTTTGATTTTACTTCAATAAATAACATAATAGAATATGAATTTTGGTTGTAAAATTCATGTTCTATCATAAATGACTTAGACCTCTTGTTTGATCTTTTAGTTTTATTTCAATAAATAGTATAATTATATACTAATTACGATTTTTAAGTAAAATTTTGCTTTTTATTTTTGAATTTATTTCAACAAATAATACAATAGAACATAAATTTTGATTATAAAATTTAAAATATTTGATATTCTATCTTTGATTGAAGTATTTTTTTGTCTAAATATAACATTTTAAAGTTGAGAGACCTAAGTATTATGCATCAACAAACTTCAAGGAGTTTAAGTGTAATTTACTAACGGATATACGAACATTTGATGACAAGGGTTTAAGTATTACGCACGTACAAATCTCAGAGAACTATGTGTAATATTTTAAATGTTAGGAGATCTGAGTGATTAAGTGACAAACCTTAAAGAGTTTGGATATAATCCTTCCTTTGATTTTTAATACATGTGGATCCCACATAAAAGTAATAATTATATTTTATAATTGTCTTAAATACCTTCTCTCTGGTTTAGATTATAGACACTAGTAAATATTTTATTTTATATCAATCGACATTAATGCCCTTGTCTTCATTATGAACATTGCACATTAGAAGGGTCAATACTGTAATTTAATAATCTGATACAATGCTTTAGTTTTCTAGCTCATTTTAATACCATGTCAAGTGTAATACTCAATAATATGGGTTTATTTACACCGTAACACCTGGAGTGGTTTTAATTTCAAGTGCTATAACCGGGCTAATAAAGACATAACATACGCAGTATAAAAAAAAATTTGAACTATTTTTTTGCTTATCCATTTACTTGTACCACTCTCAAATCAAAAACAAGCATGCCTGGTGGTCTTGCTTTTTGTATATTCCTGCAGAAAATTTGTTTTTCTTAATAAGAGCTTGGAATTAATCATTGAAGCTGTCATCTTCTCCCTTGGCCCGTGCACTAGATTTATTAGTCTGTTTTATGCTTCTGTTTTTATCCTCAAGAATGCCTCAATTCACAAAGAAAAAGAGCCACAGCCTTCCACCACGCCGTCCAAGATTTTCTTCCCCTCCCAACTTTGTGTGTGTTGGCTTCCTCTGCAAATATGGCGTATTTGGATTGACTTTAGAGTTGCTTCTGCTACGATCCTCAAAAGTACGGACACTTTCAATTTGTACTAGAAATACGAAAAATTGTATTACATTGGTTACTGTAGGACATTTCGAAATCCTCTCTGACCAAACTGTTCTCGTCTTGTAATTCATTTTGTGTATGCTTTCTCTCCTTTTGGTGGTCGGAGTTGGCCCACCTCCAACGGTACAACTTTAGGGGTGGTCACACTGGTCACTGGTATTCTGTTGCTGTCTCCTGTGTACTTCGAACGGAGCCTTGTCTTGTACCGCCTTGCCTTGCCCACCCATTTTCCACGATTCTCACTCAGGTTTTTCATTGAAGATTTCATATTTTCCTTTTGGGATCCCAAATGCTACAATGATCCCAATCTAATCTGATTTTGGTTTCTTGTGGTCGGGTGGTTGAATAAAAATTAAGATGCAAGTCTAAAAGTCCTGAGTTTGAGTTTTACTCATATGCATGCATAAAATTCAAATAAACTGTAGTTGTCGGATTTTTGCTTAAATATATATATCCAAATTGGATTCCCCAACATACCCAAAAATATGTCATAATCACCAAATTAGAAGTCCCAGTTTGATAATCACATTACTAATCATTTTAGAATAATAATCCTCGTCACCACTCATCACAGCCACCCAAAATTCATCAACACTCTTATCTCTCGTATACCATTCTCTTTTAAAAATAAAGAAATCAGGAGCAAAATCATTCCACCTTTTCCCGTAAAGATTAGAAATAGGAAAAATTTCAACTACCCCTTTTTAAGATTACCATATCTTTAAAGACATTCTCTCTATTTTTTAAATCTTCAATGACACCCCAATTAGATTAAAAATATTAACTAGAATGTAATTTTACTAAATTGATCATAATATATTTGAGGACAAATTTTATTCACACCTTCTTTAAATAAGTATATCTTCAATGAGACCCCTTCTGTTTTCTATTTTTTTTACGTATTAAAATTTGAGCCGATTAAAATTAAATTTAAGATAATTAAAATTTATTTTTTTACATATTAAAATTTGAGCCAATTAAAAATTATATTTTTTTACTTATTAAAATTTGGGCTAAATAAAATTTTATTTGAGCCAATTAAAAATTATTTTTAATCTACTCAAATTAAATTTTAATCAATTCGTATTGAATTTTAATCAGCACAAATTTTAATATATAAAAAAATATAAATTTTAATTGACTCAAATTTTAATAAATCTAATTTTAATTGACACGAATTTTAATAAGTAAAAAAATATAAATTTTAATCGAATCGAAAGAGAATTTTAATCAGCGCTGCCGCGCTAACAACTCAGATAGAGTTCAAATCGGCTCAAATTTTATTAGGCTTGAATTTTTTTAAAAAATTTATGAATTAGTAAATAATAAATTAGTATATACTAACAAATTATTTACGATTTTTTTTTAAAATTTTAACAGCTCGAATTTTAATAAAATTTTATGTAGAAAAATTATTTGAGGTTTATGTAGGGGCATTTTTGATATTTTAGATGATTTTTTTTGGTTAGAAATGGTAGTTTAATGGTAGAGGTGTTAGTGACGTTTAAATTAAACTAGAAGAGGTGTCTATGATATTTTTGATAATAGAGGAAACATTCTTGAAGATATAGTAAACTAAGAGAGGAATTAGTGAAATTTTCCCTTAGAAATAAATACACATCCTCCAATACCACATGGTCCATTTCTGTCGTCCATTCAAACTCTTCCCGTGAAAAGCCAAACAAGCCTGACAATCTTTAGTTCTCTCTCTCCTATCATAAGCAGTGAAAAGCCACAAAGCTCTTGAGCCCCTCTAGGTGTCTAAATAATCTTCTTCTCTGGCTAACACAGAACACAGCAGTTTCATGGAAGTCTTCCTCATGCTTGTCTCCCTTGCCTGCCTTGTTACTTTACTCTTCCAGTTTTCTCACTCTGCAACACTTGTAGTAGATGGAGTTTCAGCATGGAGAAACCCCATTGTCCAAGTAGGGGACTCTGTCAGTAAGTATAAAATATTCTCCCCATAATGGTTGATTCCTTTGCTTATTTTTGAGGCCATTATTAGCTAACATACCCGCTGTTTTGAATCTCTCTCTCTTTTCAGTTTTCCAGCACAAGTATCACTACAATCTTTACATTTTCCAGCACAAAAATACCTTCAATCTCTGCAACTTCACCCAGGCTACACTACTCAGCAAACCAAATTCTACTTCTTTTACGGTAGTCACTCTCTCTCTCTTCCTCTGTGTGTGTGACTTGCTTTTGTGTTCTTGAACAATGGTTAAATTTGTGTGTGTGTGTAACTTTCCTTTAATTACTTGAAAATTTGCTACAAAATTTTGTCTTGATCTTTGAATTTTCTTATGGGTACTTGAGAAATTACTAAAGATCTGTGCTTTTGGACATATTCTTCTCGGGATAATTCAGAAATGGTATTAATTAAATCTTATAGTTTGGACCATGTTCTTTTACTTTCAATTGGTTGTGTGTATTGATTATTTACCTATATGCATTGTTCATCTGGGTACTTTAGAAATGGCTGAAACTTCGTTTCTGACTATTTTCTTATGACATGAAGTGGAACCCATCACGCCCTGGTTTCTTCTACTTTTCCTTCTACAATGGCTCTGCTAAACCATGTCAAGAAGGCCATAAATTCTCTGTGAAGGTGTCGTTGTCATCACCCCCAGAGAATTCTGCTGCCTCACCAGAACTACCACCAATGGCAGCTCCACCAGTGAGTTCCGGTGGTTCTGTATCGTCTTCTCCGGCATACCCTTGGCCTTTCAGATCCCGAGAATTGACTTCACCAAGTCCTGCACCAAGTGCAATCCTTCCAGCTATGAGTCCTATGGTTCCAGACAAAGGTGATAGTATACCATTTATCGACAGTAATCCAGCGGTTCCTCTACCAACTGGTGAAGTGGACTCGACTACAATTCGCCCTTTGCCCACTTCTGGTCATGAAGAACAGGTACTCATGGACATTTTACTTCCATTTTTGCTTAATCTACGCTATTGAAAGTGTTTTTTTTTTTTTAATACTGCATTGCAAATAACAATTTTTGACAGTCAAATTAAACATTAATCCTAAAATGTTAGAATTGATTCTAACGTTTGATTTGAAACATACTCTCTTAAAAGTTATAGCTTAGCCCACTAAAAATTCTAATTTTCAGTAGTGGTACTGTAGTCTTACCCGGAAGGGATAAATCACAAAACTATTCAAATGTTATATACTATTTATCACGTCTCCATTTAATTGTGCGATGGTGACACTGTCATAGATCTATAAACATGTAAAGCAATGTGTATATAAGTATGTTTGCATGATTATATGCATATTTATGGTGGGTCTTAGGAGGCTAATGATGGTGTCTTTGATTGGATTCTCAATAATTTTTTTGGGTGTGATTGCAGGTGGTGGGGTTGGTTACAGTTCATAGAGCTTTATGTTGTGTGGTTTTCCTGGCGTTGCTATGAAGGAAGAGAGAGAGAGAGAGACAGAGAGTTTTGCAACTTATGTAAAGAGATATGTGGTAGGGGTACGTGTGCCGGGAACTGTAGCTTTGTATCTAATGTAGCTTTAAGGTGGCGATTATGTAAGGTATTATGCAATATTTGACCCTACTTTGGAATCATTAGCCCTTTGTTCTTTTACTCTTTTTCTTTTTAGTTTTGCCAAGCAATCAAACAACCCTTTTTCTTTTTTATGTGCCTCTTTTTACCTTTCCTTTGCTGGGGTGGTGTTCTCTTTCTCAATGGGATTAAGAAGTCCCAAGCTGTCTCATTGTGAAATTCATCATACAACTATCATGTGAATTTTAACGTCCCAAATAGATGTGAGTAGTTATGCTAATCTGTACTTTTTCTGACTAAAATGTAAGAGGGGGTTGATATATAAATGCATAAACTTTCCGTGTTTAGAATATTATAATATAAATAGATAGATTTACTGTAGTTAAAAAGTAGAATGTAAATCAAAAGATAATCGACAGTTCAATCAATTTGAACCGCCATCGTACTTTATTTTCAAGTGATTCATGTTTCCATTATATAGATGCCTATACTTGAATGGTTTCTGCATGATTACTTCTGAGTCATTGGGACTTATCTTGATTCATATTAAAAAAAAAAAATCCAGTTTCAAACCCAATTAAATATACAAATTGTGATGTAATGGCCAAACAAACTATGCAAATGGATGAGTTGAAACTGATAAGCACATAGTGGGGGGTGCAAAAAGAGTCCTTGTCAATCATGAAGGGCTTAGGGTTGTAATTAGAGCAAGCCCCACCTATGGTTGCTAGAGAGGTAAACAGACTTTGCCTTTGCCCTGTCAACTAAGAGAGTGAGTAGAAACTGGTTAAAGTTTGTTAAAGTGATCAAAATCCAATCATTTTGTTCAGTTTCAAGTGTGAGGGCACCTAATCTTTGCATAGTTAGTTCAAACCCCATACTTCATAATCAAAAGACACATGAATTAAGTTCTACTTTTTATGCAGCTTCTGCATGGCAACACAATACCTTTTTTACTAGCTGACCTTTTGCAATTCCAATACCATTTTGGACCAGGTAGATCAGTGCAACAATAATAACAGAGAGAAAGAACATACAAGGTGGCATGGCATGCTATGCCAGGGAGTTGGGGGGCTGCATGGTCTGTTTTTTTTTTTTTTTTTGGGGGGGGGGGGGGGTCAGGTTTGGGTGTTCTACTACCAAGGAAGGGGTTGCTGCTGGGGAGGGGCTTTTCACTTTTGATGGGGATTGGTCGTCGGAAGGGGTGTAACAAAGATAGAGTGAGAAGGAAGGAGGTGTTTTTTGGGTATAGGGTCATCTTAATTCTTACAAGGAATAGTTTTGGAGGAGGGTTTTATTACGTTCCAACGATGAATAAGGAGGTAAAGTTTTGACAAAAGCCATCCCCTGCTATTCAATCTCCTGCACTGTAAATTAATCAGTGATACCAAAGACAACAAGCTATTTTATTGACATACAAGAGAATAAGCCATTAAAAAGTTCAACTTGTTCATCATATTTGAGTCCTACTGTTTTTTGCTTTGTTGGCTTTTATCTCTAAAAACATGAATTACAAACACTATAAGAGAGACCAGCAATGCCGATCCTGCAAACATAGGAGCACAGATCTTGAACCTCTTTGTAGGTGTCTCCCCTGTTTGAGTTGATTGATCACGGGGGTATTCCTTCTCCGCCCTCGAAGATTCACCTTCTTCTGTCTTTTTTGCCCCATTTACTTCTTCATGAGTATCATTTTCTCTTCCATCAATTTCTTTCCCGCGAACGATTTTATTTTCTTTATGCTGATCTTGATCTTCAGCTTGATGAAGTTGTTGATCACCTTTGAATTCCTCTGGTGCTCGAACACCTTGACTTGTTTTCTCTTCCTCTAATTCTTTTCCTCGCAGCTGACTCTCCACTTCCTTTTTTTTCTTTGCCCGTTCTTTCGAATTATTAGCCTCTTCTCCTTGAGTTTCTTCTTGGTGCATCACCTTTGAACCAGCGGGTTCTTCTTTCCCAGGACTCAAATTTTCATACCCCTCTCGTCGTTCATATTCTTCTGGCAATTTTTGCTTAGCTTGATCAGTTTGTTTAACATCAACAATCTCAGGTTCTCCATATTCATCTTGCTTCATTTTCTCTTTCTCGGTGACCTTGTCACCTATAAAATCCAGTGATCCCGAAAACCCCCAAGCTAGCATATCTTCCTTCACCTCTACAATCTGAATCCTGGTAACACCTTTAACTGATTTTGGCATTGTAATTGTCAAAAGCAATTCATCCTCATTTAAATTCGCCTTGATTTTGTCCAAAATCACTACACCAGGAATTGTGAAAGCCTTTCTGAATCCCCTCATCACCTCCTCTTTCTTTAGCACTTTTCCTCCCACCACCACCATCTCCGGGACCAGCTTTTCACCCCCTATTGTAATTATAGTCCCACCCTCAATGATGTCAATCTTTATATTCTCTCTCTTGTAACCTGGATTTGTTCAGTTTTTCACCAAATCAAATGGTAATACAGCAACCCCAAAAAAAAGAAAAAGAATCGAATTGTAGCACATACACACAAACAGATAGGAGAAAAGAGAGAGAAAACCTTTGAGATGAGCAGTGAGGATAAACATGGTTTCTGTTTCTCCAGACAAGAAAAGAGGACCATCTCGATCCTTGGCGATTAGAAGATCAGCCGCGGCAAAATCATTTAATTCTCTGGTGAGCTTGAGTCCCAATTCAAGTTCCATTTTGGTGAGTCTTTTTTATCTGATTTTTGATCAAATGAGTTGGAAAAGAGAGAGAATGGTGGAATGTGTGTTTGTATGCCTAAATTCCAGAGAAAAGTACAAATGCATTGCTTCCTGATATGGTTTTGTTGGAGGCGGTTATGACAGTTAAAAATCGGTTACTTGTTTCTTGTGACAATATTTGCCTTGGCGGGAAGCTATTCCCCCGTGATTCCAAATGTAAAATGCACCTAACAGCTGGAATCAAGTAAATGTATATAATAAGGGAGGTAGACATTGTAATTTTATCCCTACATATTTTTTCTCACCCATTTCTATCACAAGTGAAATTATGTAAATTTTAATTAATTTGTGACTCAATATAATTTTTATTTCGAATATTGTTCATATGTGTTATTATATAAATATGTGATATTTTTTTGAGATCATGTATTTTGAGAAGATCTTGTCGATTTTTGTTTTAAAAAATAACTAGGGGTAAACTCGTGCCTTCAAGCACGGTAAGTGAGAAGTGATGCATTTGGGAGTAAAAAATTTAATGTGAATAATTTTGAAAGGGATGTTGGTGATTGTTGGTTTGAGACCGTTGGATTGGTTTATTGAAGTCTACCCCCCTATTTTATATTATAGATGGATAGGAATTAATGTCAAGTTATGTAATTAAAGAACGGGAAGAAAAGAAATTATTATTTGATATAGTGAAATTGATTTTTTAAACGGTCAAAGTTTATATTACACTGTCTTCGTGCACGAATTATTGCTATTGAATAATATAGGTTTTCACAAAAGTTATCTCATCTTAATATGTAGGACCCACTATCTNTTTTATATTACACTGTCTTCGTGCACGAATTATTGCTATTGAATAATATAGGTTTTCACAAAAGTTATCTCATCTTAATATGTAGGACCCACTATCTAGAATTCCACTCGTCCACCAAGGGTGATCTGACATTGACGTAAATTGAGAAAATGTGTATTTTAGGAGATTTAGATCGCTTGTTCATAAGCAAAAACAAGGTAATTAACATTTTTATCTTTTAATTTTGGGTTTGAAGCTGAGAAGTTAATTAGTGTTTTTAGAGTTTTCAGCTCCGATAGCTACATTCNCATAAGCAAAAACAAGGTAATTAACATTTTTATCTTTTAATTTTGGGTTTGAAGCTGAGAAGTTAATTAGTGTTTTTAGAGTTTTCAGCTCCGATAGCTACATTCTCGAATAATTTCTGAATAACGAACCACTGTGACCAGGGGAATGGTGCATTACATCCACCAAAATGCCTTATTTCGGGAGTAGGTTTCGTCGTTTTGAGAGTTGCGCCTACTCTCACTCAATGATTCCTATTGAATCGTGGGTTTATTTAGTATGTGATATAGATATGAGTTTACGCAATGCAATATGTGATAGTAGGCTTAGTCAATACTAATTTTGGGTTGTAGTTCATTTTGTACCTTTGTGTAGAATAACACATTCACATACACAAAATTAACAAGTATTTATTTTATATTTCCGCATAATCAAAATATAAGGTTTTTTTTTGGGTCAAGATCGAAATATGAGTTTAAAGAATAACAAAATAACGAAATGACAAGTTAGTGCTAAGATCTGGGATTAAGATTCAAATGTGAAATTACTTAGATCATGAGTTAATTTTTGGTTTGAATTATAATATGGGTCGGGACTTTGAGCGATCTATATCATAAAGTGACATAGTTTCGGATTGTGGAATCCTGGTTCTACCTATGCTAGGGGTATCTACCAGATCCAATATCTATGCTCCTACCTTAAACTTCGGCTGTGATTCTTCAAGTATATCTTGGGTTAATCATGTTGGGCTCTTTTGATTCTTCCCACCAGTTGTGGAGGATCAGGAAACTTCATCTATTTTGTCAAATTTAAACCCTGTCGCCTCATCTATCTGTTGATTACAAATTACTAACGCCTAGACAACCAACCTCTAACATGACTTTTTTTCCCAGAAGTATCAAAGTAATTTGGCTACTGAGTTGTTCATAGGCTGTCCAAATTATAGCAATTTGTGATTCATTTGCATGTATGGGACTTTGACTCCAACCAACAAAAACTTCTCCAAATTGAAGCTTCAGATTCCTCAACAACTTGCAAGTTGCTGCAAGGAGGGCCAGTAATTACAAAAAGAGAATAACCATAATTGATTTCAACGAGAGAGATCCAATCATCTTTAGCAATGGTGCTGCTGGTGCCTGCTCAAGGATGGGATGGTGATTTCTACCTAAGTTTGCCTTAAGGATGGGATGGTGATTTCTGGCGTCCGAGCCAATTGTTAGCGAGCTAAAAAATCTTCTAGACAGAGCAGAGATGACAGAGAAAGTCTAATGAAAGGGTAAGAGCTTTACTTTACATGGCCAAAAACAGCATCCAAGTTCAAGCACAAATGCATTTTATATAACAATCAAAGTTTTTCTAAAAATCATGTAGCTGAAATTTGAGGCCACAAGCTAAATGCCATTACTCACACTTCCAAATGTATGTTCACAGCATGCTAATTGCTAAGAGCTAGTTGACACAGTTACCAAATCACTACAAGTCAAAGAGTATTTTCTTTGTTTCAACTGCTTCCAAATGACTCTCCATTAATAATATTTTTGATAAATGACGGTGAATCACTATTATAATCTTAAGTACAATGTGTATTATTAACGCAACAAAGTATTTGTGAAAGTGGCGAACGAGGTTAAGCCTAGTTAGTAGAGCACAAATTTACCAAATTAAAAATCAAGTGTGTGTGAGAGAGAGAGGAACAATTAATTAACTTGGTGGCAGGATCTCTAGGCATAATCAAATGCACACTAGATTGCAAAAAGAATCCTATGCAATGTAGTTTGAAATGGTCAATAATTCTGCCAAGTCAATAACCCAACTTGGGGGGGATGTTGGAATGCTTCTGATGTAATACACCTTCATACACTGTACCCAAAAAAATCAAAAAGAAGGAAAAGAAAACGTGCAGGCAAATAAGCAGAGCTTTCCTCAAGTCTTTATCTGATGTGATCTTTCTTATATTAAAATTAATTTCATGGTTACCATATAAAGTTATAAGCCAATGTACAGGTCAACAAGAAAGTTGGAATTTGACCAAGAACTATAAAATAATTCTCATTAATGCAGACAGGAATTCTAGTCCTTGAGCATTATTAATATTTAACATCATCCCCCCAGTCACATGAAGTTGAGGAAGCAATTCAGAGAGAGTAAATCAGGATTAAATACTCAGAAGAAGAGTTCAGAATCAATTTGAAAAATCCTCTCAGACCATGTTCAAAGCCACAAGGAAAATGATCAGGACATAATTCGCCTTTTTTTTTCCGAGGGGAAAAAATATATTTCGAAAACAGACAAGATATACGTTATAGCTCAATACACGCACTAAGGCCATTCGACAAGAAGAGAGATGGCTCAAAATAGTGTTCCCTGGTTATTGAATTTCCTACACATCTTAATATGAAGGAAACGGCTCTATTGCATTTAAGCATCAATTATGTAGAATGGTTACCAGGTTTGCAATTCCAGCAAACTAATTGAAAGGACATCAAAGTAACCACAGTCATGAAAGGAAAGCTTAAACATGATATTGGGAAATGACTATATATTAAACTAAAGTGCTGCTCTGTTTCATTTCTTCTTGCTGCTATTGCTTCATCCAGAGAGGCCAGTGGACCAAGAATACCTCCAATTTTACATTTCACACAAAACCAAAACAACGTTTTCGATCGATCTTAGAAAACAAAATGAACATGAACACTACCATAATCAAAAACAGCTACCGCATGAAGAACAGAAGCAGCAAATTTACTCAGAAATTTAATTATACAGTAGCAACACAAGCAGGGCAGCAGCATGATGGACTGCAAAGGTCCAATCCATATCCAAATTTCTTTACACGATATATTGTGATAAATACAAGACTTTACCTCCTTAAATCTTTTATTTTAAGGGAATCAAAATTTGGAACGCATTCCCAAGTTCTACATTCTTTGCCAACCAGCAATTGAACCAGCACAGTGTATTAGTTGCGAGTGTCTACTCTTCCCATAGCGTCAAGATGCAAAGGTTCTACTGCGCACAATCCTATGGAACACTTCCCTCACTTGGCGCTCCAACGGGTCTAATCCATCCTTAATTGCTTCATAAACTAGTCCAAGCTCCTGCATTCTCCGCCTTACTTCTCTCTCTTTATCCTCTGTCAGGGGGAATTGAACGGAATAAGTCAGTTCATTCATGAGACGCGAGCATTTCTCAATCTCATGAATCTCCTTCAGCAATCCACAAGAATTTCTACGGTTTCTCTTCTTCGATTCCTCCATAATCCTCTCGTGGAGTGACAGAATAGGAACTGCCCAACTGAACTGCCTAGTCACATTAAAATGTGTCTGGAGGCCACGGTCCTGACAAGGGATTGCGGCAACTAAAGCCCACATTACAAATAATAGCACATAGCTCATTGTATAAAAAGCAACAACAAGTCCATTGGTGGCCATAATTTCATTGGCTTTTGGAGCAATCAAGCTGTTCCCAATAGCTTGGAGCTGCCTATTAGCTGACCATGACCTGGATACACTCCATGACAATGATCTAAAATGCCCCAAGGATTTGTTATCCTTATGCACATTGTTACGCCCAAATGATCGATTTCTATGAGCAAGAGTTGTGTTAGACTCCTTCTCATCAAGCAGTCCGATTGCCAAATCGATCAACGCCTTCTTGGCACGACGAAATTGTCCTTCTCCAAAACTCCTCTGATTGCCTAATGCACACAACACAATCTCCAATTGCTTTTGCCATTGCCTGACTTGTTCAATCCCATCTCTAATTGCATTGCAAACATCTAAAGCTTTCACACTCCTCTCAAAGAAGTCCAACGTGTATCGATCCATCGGGGCTCTATTCAAGTACTCCCCGTTGTTAAACATTATGGCCCTGAATTCTTCTTGGCAACATAGAAATGCATCAAGAAGTTTGCTAATCCATGGAAGTGAGAGAAGCTCATCGGATTGGACAGACGATAAAACGTGAAACCTTTCAGCTACATGTTTCTGAAAGGCTTCGAGCTCAAGTTCTTGGCTTGTGGCCCCATGAGTTGATTCCATTGAATGAACCTGATCACGGCGTGTACTTAGAATTGAACGGCCCAAATTGATGAAAGATGCTGATGATCCTAGATAATCTGTTGTTGGCATTTCTTACATGAAAAAACTCAGAAAAATTCTTGAAATGGCAATTGGAACAAAACCCAAAAACCCAGAAACAGAATAACTTGGTGGGAATGAAGAATTTTGGAGAGATGATGACAAAAATTCAAGATTCGCTACAAACGAAAGGCCCAAAGTTACAAACAGGTCAAACTCATTGGATTCAAAATTTGTAGGAATTGAGGAGATAATGACAAATTGGAATCAAACTTCGGAAAACCCAGAGAGAATCAACTGGACTCAAAGAATGCTTGAAAATAAAAGAGACAATGGCAAAAACGCAAACTTGGCACAGCTGACAACCCTAGAACACGAATGGTTTCCCAATTGTTTACCAAAAAAACAAACCCTTCAATCGAAAATTGGAATCACACCCTCTAAAACCCAGAAACAGAACAAACCCGATTGAGCTTAGAATTGCTGGAAATGAAGAGGCACCAACAAAAGACCAATTTTTTTCAAAGTGACCCCCTAGAACACAAAGAGCCCAAAGAACTCAGGCCTTCAATTTCTGGAAAAACCCTGAAAATCCCAACAGAGAACAAGGTAGCAGCAGAGAGAGGGAATGGTGGTGAAGGTAATGAACTCGGGGATGTCTGAAAACCTAATAGGTGGGGAGATTTATATCGACTTGATTTGGACCGCATAATATGATTTGTTGAAAGAGAATTTCATATTTAAGTGGATTAAAAACGGTAATACTTTCAAAAGTAATCACAATAATTAGTACCTGATCCAGTGTTTTCGAGCAGTGAAATAGTGAAATATTCGGTCACCTTTAAACTCACCTCACCCACGCACTGGACACGCCTTCACCCCTACGCGGTCCTAGTAAAAACATCCCCAAAATCTTCGTCATTAGATCTTAACCGTTGATTTCTAGATTTAATCTCATCAAACGGTTTAAACCGACCGTTTGGTGGGTTTAGATCAGTACGGCCCCTGTTAATTTTAGACACGCCAACCGAAGTCGATTCAAAATTAATGGATTTAAATAGAATTGCAATTCGTCTATCAATAAACAACCGATTGATTAGGGTGCCATTTGGTAACTCAAAGTTTTTGTTTTTTAATTTTTGTTAAAATTAAAAATAATAACATGCTTGCTTTGTGTTTTAATTTTTTGTTTTTTAATCAAGTCGTTTTGAATATTGAAAGCAAGGAAAATAATGTTTTGAAAACACAGAAAAGTAAAAACACGCGGGGGCTTGGGGAGGTTTTTAATGAGCTCCAGCCTTCAACTTTCATTAGATGCAAAAAAATAGGATATTTTTTATGGCACCTATATAAAGCAAAAACAAAGCTCATCTTTCTCTCTTTGCATACGCCTATGGGTCTGCGACTGTGGCGAAGCTCACAGGTATGTGGGATCCAAATCGGCGAAGCTCTTCACTTTCTCCGACAACAAAACTCTCTACTTTCTTCTCAATTGGCGATTTTATTTGTGCAGATCTAGAGATTTTTCTTCCTCTATTTTATTTTGTTGTTGATTTCAACATCTTTGTTTGTGTATAGATCTTTTTGTGTGTATATCAGTGGTGGTGGACTGGTATTGATGGTAGTTTTGGGTGGTGGGTTTCGGGATTGTTACAGCTAATTTTTCGGGGCTACTGTTATGGATTTTGGGTTTGTGTGTGTATCGGTGGTGATAGACTGGTATTGGTAGTGATTTTTGGTGGGTTTTGAAGTTATTGCAAGACTGCTGTTTATGGATTTGTGTGTGTATCGGTGGTGGTGGAATGATATTGATGGTGATTTTGAGAGGGTTGAGTGATGGGTTTCGGGGTTGCTGAAGTGGGTTTTGGGTGGTGGTGGTGGAAGTTTGGTGGTGGTGGTAGGTGGTTGGGTGTTTGGTGGTTGTAGATGTTGGTGGTGGTGTTAGGTGGTAAATTTTTGATATAATACTAAATATATTTTTTATTTTTAAATATAAATGTCAACCAAACATGTTTTTTATTTTTAAATTTTATCAAAAACAAAACAAAAATTAGTTTTTTTTTCTTTTTACAAAAAAATTATAAAAGCGAAAACGTTACCAAACCCTCCTTAAACTATTAACATTGTTTTATTTTTCGCTTCTTTTTTTATTATTTAATTTTGACCTTTTTGTTTGAAATCTCTTCATTTTTATTGAACTGTTTCTAGAATCAAATCCTAAGATCATATATCAAACTTTAAATCCTTATCCTTCCTTGCGTTAATGTCGGGATGTCGTAAAAAAATGGTCATTTTAAATACAATTTGCTAAGGTAACGTTAAATTGATTTGCAATTAGTGAATTTAAATTTAATTGAGTTGAGTGATAAATAAGTATATTCATTATACTCGTTAAATAAATAGATTTATACGAATTTATTTAAACACAACATATCCGATTAATATGTAATATAATAAAAAATTTTACAATTATAAAAAATATGATATAAAACTCTGAAATAAATTTATTGTCACGGCACATTTTAAATAGGATACAAAACATAATCAACAGGATACCACATATTGATAGTCTTAATCATACAAGACTTCATGGGTTAGTGGGATAGAGAATGGAGAGCTCTCGTCGTGCCACGTGGAATAGACGGAGGGCGTGGTGGGGTATAAGGTTGACCACGTGGATGGGGTATAATAGGTGTGAGACTAAGAAGCAGTCAATTTAGATGCACACCTGGACTGGGGCCCAACTGGATTACGGTGGCGCGTGTTTTAGGGAGGGACGACTGGGTCGATGCTTCTTTACTTTTTCTAGAATGATGGAAGGCTGACAGTGGATGATGTCAAAATGGGAGTTTGTAAGGTTATTATGTTATAAAAAAATATTAATAATCCATTATAAAATGTTACAATTAATCACAAATATTATATTAAGGATCAAAATTCTTTTTTTAAAATAATTAAAACAGTTGAAATGGTTTTGTTTTTAAGGAGACCAAGATAAAATCAATATTTTAGAGTATTTCAAAGTATTTTGACATATTTTTTTATCATCATTTTAAAATATTTTAAGGTATTTTAAAATATTTTAAGTGTTTTAGACTAATTTAAAAATAAATTCTCACATTTTTTACATCTCAATAACTTTATTCGGCTCTAAAATAAATGGTGTACTCTTTGATTCGGACAAATCAGAACCTTTTGAGTTGTGTTGAAGCATATGTATGCTTTGGTTTTTGGCAAAGGGGTTGGTTCAAAAAACAAAGGTTGGCTTCTAGGCTGTTGCACCTTGTTAAAAGGACAAAAATATAGACAAATCTGAAATTCCCGAGTTGGTAATGCCAGAAACTGTATGAAGGTCAAATCTTTTAGTATTATACACCAGTGATTACTTATATCTAAAGCCACTCTTAACACAAAATTTGTCAACCAAATTGATCTTTCAAGAATGTCTTAAATAAAAAAAGTGCAAGGATTAAAATGAAAAAATTAGAGATAATGGGATGTGAGTGTCTTTTTTAGAATTTATTTGGCTTTAAGTCTAAACTTATCATCATTTAAGTCTTCTTTTTTATCAAATAGTTGTCAATAAGTACATATTTTAAAACATTTTTAAAATTTTTTTAAAATGTATTCCTTAATTACTTCTACTATAAATAGTGTATACATAATTGACAGCTTTTATATTTTCAATATCTAAATATTAGAATGTGAAATTTTTAAGATTCGTTTTGAAATTTGTATCATTTGAATTTTGAAATTTCATATATATAATCATTGAATTATATTTGAGTTATCTTACTTGTTATTGAATCTTTAATACTTCAATTGGTAAATCACTTATAAATTTTATTTTTTTTGTTGAGCATGTTACTGTTTTGATGTTACTATTTTTTTTGTTAAGTATGTTACTGTTTGTTGTCATTATTTTTTTGTTAATTGTTTTACTGTTTAATGTTATTATTTTTATGTTAAGCGTGTTACTGTTTAATATATATATATATATATATATATATATATATATTAAGTTTTGGAAAAATTATAAAGAGGTACACCAAATTAGACTTAATTGTAAAAAGTAAATAGAAAAAATGTTGAGTAATTAAGTCCTTAATTTTGATACTTATTTGTATCTAAGTACATTATTTAAATTTTATTGATTTTTTTGTGACATTTTTGCCCTCTATTAATCCATGTGTATTTAATGCACCACTTTTATTTGAAAAAATGGTGCATTAAACATCTCGTAGTTTTATGGGAGAACTTTAATATATATTTATACGTTTATATATATATATATACTTGTTTGAATTTCAAAATTTGTATTAATGTATATATAAAAACGTATATGTATATAAATTATATTTTAATGCACATTGATTTATGCGTTATATATATATATATATATACATATATATATATATATATATACATATATATATATATATATATACACACTTATATAAATACTTATGTATGTTTGTATGTATATACTTGTTGTTAAATCTCTTATCTAAATTTTAAATTATCTTTTAATGCACCTTGATTCATGCATTTTTTTTTTTTTGGAAAATGATTTTATTTTTAAATTAATTTAATATCCAAATAATGTAATAGTGTAAAAAATACGTTTGAATCATGCATATTTTTTTTTTTTGGGAAAGTGATTTTGTTTTCAAATTATATTTAATACACTTTGATTCATGCATTTTTTTTTTTGAAAAATGGTTTTATTTTCAAATTAATTTAATACCTGAATAATGTAATAGTGTAACAAAGATAGTGTAATAAATACACTGTAACAAAAATATTGTTCAGTAGTTTTGTGTATGTGGTAACAAATTTAAAACGGAGATGGACTATTTTGAACAAAATTATATAAAACTATATATTTGACAAACTATAATAGTACAATATTTTGTGTAAGTAGCTTGTTTGATAAAATACATATTTATATGTATTAACAAACACACATGAATTAATGTGCATTAAAGATAAAAGATTTTGAATTAAATGACCCCAAAATGAGCATTTATGTCTTTGTAACTCAGCTGTGTACTTTTTTTCAAAATATTTTGTTCTATGTACTTTTTGTTAAATAAGTCTAATTAGGTATACCGGCTTCCAAAGAACCCTTAAATTTTTTGAGTGAACTTAAGCCCAAATAAGTTTACAAAAAAGAACCGGCCTCCTTTTGCCCCAAAAAATTATATCACATTAACACAATCCTAAATTCCCTATGAAATTAAATTAATACCATTACAAAATTATCCTACATATATGTCTACATGGTGGCTCTTATTTCCAATAAATGTTCATTTTTTCAACCTCTTGCTAAATCTAATGAATAGATTGTCTAGTTCACATCTGAACTACAAATCAAATATTTTAAAAATAGAAAAAAAAAACTCAAATGAACTAATATTGTCCAATGAATTTGCATGTAGCTGTAAGGACAATTGATTTAAATTATCTATCGCTATGACTTCTTAGATGCTACATAAATATTCTCACGCTGCAATTAAACTAAATCAATAAAATCAAAATTTCACTATTTAAAAAAATTGATTTAACTGACATTTTTATCGTTTCGGTATCTATTTTGCACTATTCAAGTATTTAAAAAATATGAATATTAGCAAGGGAAAAACAATGCAAATTTGAAAAAAAATTGATAGTTGGTTTAGAATATTATTATTTTTTGTGCAATTGGTTTCACTTACTTTTTTTTATTGGTAATTAGTTTAACTTGGAATTTTTTATTTTTTTTGATGTAGTTGATACCACTTGTTATTTTTTTATCAGTGATTAGCTTGCCTTTTAATTTTTTATTTTTTTTTGGTGTAATTAGTATCATTTGTTATTTTTTTATTGATGATTAGCTTGATTTTGAATTTTTTTTATTAGTGATTAGTTTGGCTTTAAATAAGTCCAATTAGAATCGTCAAGACGAACAAGTAATGCTAAGAGAGAAAGTATGAAATAACATTGTTTGTCTTTATGATTCTAATTAAACTTTCATTCTATATATTTAAAGAGAGAGAGAGAGAGAGAGAGAGAGAGAGTATGAGAGATAAGAGGATGTGTGTTTAAAATGTTTGTGAGTGAAAAAAAGGGAGAGTTATATAGGTATGAGAATTGGGTAAATGAGATAGAAAGAGAAAGAGAAAGAGAGCTTTATTAGATATGAGAGTCTTAAGAGTTTTAAAATGAAAGAAAGTTTAATTAGAACCGTCAGATTAATAATTCTTCAACAATCTAAGTAGCAAAAAATTCAAGATAAAGAAATATAACTATTTTATTATATATATTTTAGGATAAATTACATAGGACACTCTCAAATTTAGGATCAATGGCACGTCACCACATTATACTTTTACGAGTTACACTTAATCCCCTTCTATTTATAAATAAAATGCAAATTTAACATAAATCATAAATTTTAGTGGTGTTTGAGCTACACGTGCCAATCAAATTACTTGAACTGTGAAGGCGTTAATTATGTATGTTCAATTTGACAATTTTATACTTTTCAAGTTCTATTTTTTTTTATAAAACAAAATAAAAATAGCTAATAAAAGCCAAACTCTATCTTTTCTATTCTCCAAGTGCGTGTCTCTCTCTCTATCACATACACACGTGTCGATATCTATGCACTTTAGTTAGGAGGATAATGATTGTTCTGCAATTGAGTGGCAGATCTGTGGTGGAGGAGGACTCTAATAGGTTGGAAGGCATCTGGTGTCTCTACAATTCAAGTTAGAAGACATCTGGTGCTATGACATTTGTGTGATTGAGCTGTTGATTGAGTGGATTTGATTGGATGTTGAATGACTTATGTAGAGGGGATTTGGTTAGGTGTTGAATGATGTTGGTGGATTGGGTGCTCTTCAATAGTGGTGGTGGATTGGGTACTATTCATTAGTGGTGGTGGTGGTGGTGGTGGGAGGGGGGAGGGGTATGTTTGGTGTTCAGTGGCGGGGGTGGTGATGAGGATTTCTTGAGTGTTTTAGTGGAGGGGGTGGTTGGGTGTTCACTAGTGATAATTTGTTTGGGTGTTTTGTGGTGGCTTTATGGTGATGAGACGACGATGATGGTGGACTTTTAGGAGTGGATCTGTGGTGGTAGGGGTGTTCAATAGTGTTGATTGTTGTTCGATGGGGGTTTATGGTGGTAGAACTAGTGATAGTGGGGGTACGGCTATAGTGTGATTGACATTGACAGTGGTCGTGGGAGGTGGATTGTGGAGGTGTGGTTTTTGTTTACAATCCAAACAATGAAATTGTATTTGTTGCAAATGAAAACTTCGAGAACATTTAGGAACAAATCAAAATAGAGAAGAACGAGAGAGGGGTGTGCTTGCAACCAAGTTTTCTTTTTCTAATTGATTAATATAAAGTTGTTTAATGGATGATATCACAAAAAAAAAAATTAGAACAAAATCAGAGAGTATTTTAAGCATTTTATAAATACTTTTACATCTATTACACTTTGCAATTTATTTACCAGTAGGATAAGATTAAGTATAACTCGTAAAAGTCTAGGTGGCGACAGGCCATTGACACTAAGTTCAAGGGGATCTTGCCTAATTTACCCTACTTTTTATTATGGTTATGTGCAAATAGCTCCTCACATGTGAGTTGCAACTTTCCAAAAGAGTGTAGAGCACTACAATATCTAACAAATTCAAGACATAAAATAAAGTTAGTGATTGGTTTAATAATTATCGTTACTAGTGTTGAATCTTAAAGTCAGAAGCTTTAACCTCGTTGTCTCTCTCTCTTTTAATAGTTTCTAATCAAAATAAATAAATAAATAATACAAGCCACAAAATGCAAATTTATTCAATTCAGAAACCAGTGGTGTCAGTTAGATAACCCTTTTTTTTTTTTTTCTTTGAGATTTTTTGCATGTTTTGATGAAATCCCCTTAAATTTTGAATGTCAATTCTTATCTGTCTTTTTTGTTTGAACATCGTACACTGTACGTAGTCAACGCTAGTTAGTTAATAATTATGTTGCTTGCGTATATTGATGATTATACGTGCACAACACAATGAGCTGTACCCGGAGTTAGGAACTTCAACTTGGTGGGCTAAAAAGAATATTAATTAAATTTAGCGGGTTAAGTGAAAATTCCTTAAATTCAATGATAGAAAATTGATTGTTGAGATTTAAGTGGCCAAGGCCCTCCTTCTAACGCCAAAATAGCCCGTGCCCCGGATCAAATATCAAAATTTTGTTTCAAAACATTCAAAATGTTTAAAATATTTTTATTTTCAAGGAGACAGAAGTGAATTAATGATGAATAAAAATTTTAATATTTTGAGATATTTTCATAATATTTTGAAGTGTTCGGTAATATTTCATTGCATTTATACAATTATTTCAGAATGTTTTAAGATATTTTAAAATACTTTGGTACTTTTTAATCAATGTCTTTTAAGTTTTTATTTTTTATGACCGAAACAATGTACCAAAACGAAATTTTGACCATTAACCCTAACTGTAGGGTGCAAGTTTATTTTCAGTACACATTGAAGACGGATATTTGATAATCACAACCATTAAATAGACAATGAGTCTTAGTAAGTACCGAAACTCATAATAAAATTAATAAATATAATTATCATGCACACTTTTAAAATCCATCAAACATTACTCTTTAATTAATAACTTACTTCGTTGAGTTAAGCCAACGTCTGCAGATCATGAACAATTAACTCAAAATTTAATGGTCAATTTCACATTATTGCTGAAAAGGCAAAGATTGTGTTGAAAACACCAATCCATACTTCTCCACTTCCACCGAATAAGGGCTAATTTTAATTTTATCTCGGAAAAGATATTTCGAATTTTAATTTGTATTCTTAAATATTAAAATTTTAATTTGTACCCTTAATGTTATGAATTAGTAGTAATATGAACCTGTGACGAAAACGTGTGAGTTACAAGTGTTTCGAGTATGAATTTATGTGTAAATTTACAAATTGTTGGCATTTCATGTGAGTTATATATTATAGGGCTAACTTCGACCTGATTAATTAAATACTATTTTCGATACCAAAAATAGTGTCAAATTAATTACAGACAAAGATTTGTAACAATAAACATATATTATTCTTATATCCGAAACATTTGCAACTCATGTGCTTTAATTAATGACAAAGAACTGAATAATAGTCTCTATCAGGTCTACATTGCTACTAATTCATAACATTGAGAATATAAATTGAGATTTTTAATATTTGAAGGTAAAAATTAAAAAATAAAATATCTTTCATTGTGCAAAGTAAAATTAGCCCCGCCGAATAATTACCGAGATAAATTTAAGATGATTTCGAGGGGCATTCAATACGAATGTCTTGTTTTCTATGAAAGCAATCGTATCTCAATAACAATAATTTCATTCTTTATTTTTTAATAATTTTTCTATGTGTTTTTTAGTTTTGTTTGCTAGGTAAACTCAAAATTCATGTAACAAATTGCAAATCACGTGCATCAAATCAAAATCTAATTACTTCTTATAAAATTTGAAATTAAATATTAAGATATTCAACGTTTGAAATATGATAATCTGTATAATCCTCGTGATTTCTTTTTCTTGGATAATGAAAGTCTATTTGAATCTCTTTCTTTATTTACTCACAACCTCTCCCCTCCCCTCCCCTCCCCCCTTTTTAATTTTTTAATTTTGAAATTGAAATGGCACAATCACCACTAACCCATTTCTTTAATTTGAATATCGATTCATTGTCACAATCAAATACTTGGTTGCCATTTTCGCATCATTTTTTTCTTTCTCAAGGACTTCAATTTGGAGTTTTTTAAGTGGTGATATGAAATATTAAAGAGATGTTCGTGAACTTCAATGGTAGTTGGTGAGGTGTAGACCAATCAGATGACTTAGCAATGGACCCTCCTATTGTCTCCTAACTGATCAACCAAACCCATCCCCCCTCCCCTCCCCGGCCCACCTCAAAGGCTATAATCAAAGAGCATCCATATCCATCCATTTTTTTCCTACTAATCTCTGACCTTGACTTTGAAAGATTCATCTTAGAGTTGAAACACTCAAAGATGACCACAAGCTTTGCCTCAATATTGATCTATCCACACCTCAATCTCCTTCCATTGAATTCTTTACTTGTTTTAAAAGAAAAAAAAAAAAAACATAACAAAGCGATGTTAGATTGATGTTGAAATGTATTGCTATGTTTGTGAATAGTAGAAGTGCATTGAATTAGGGAGTGTCTAATGATCCGTTTTGGTTAGAAAGGACTATTTTAAGAAATATTAGCCAGCCAGTCCAGTCCTGTCCTATGCCATGCACGAAATTGTAATTCTTGTCTTTTTTTTTATTTATTTCTCTTTTCATTCTACCAAATGAAAAGTTAAGTAAATAATTATAAAAAATATTTTGACCAACAAAAATAACATTTTTGAATAAATTAACAAAATTAGTGGTTAGTTTTGAGAGAGTTGAAAGATAACTACAAATGACACATTGTAAGAGTTGATTAGGAGTTTTAGGTATTAAATTAAAAAAGAAAAAATTTTAGTCACATTCCTTATAGTTTATCACACCTTCAAAGACAACTCCTCTATTTTTTGAATTTTCACTAACACTTCTATCAGATTAAAAGTATTAACTAAAATGCAATTTTACAAAATTGTCAATGGTATATTTTAGAAAAAATTTCATCAACACCACCTCTAGATAGACATATTTTCAATGAGATTCCCTCAATTTTTTAAATTTTTTTGCATATTAAAATTCGAACCGATTAAAACTTGATTCGAGTTAATTAAAATTTATTTTTTACGCATTAGAATTTAAGCCGATTAAAATTTTATTTGAGCTGATCAAAAGGATAAAATCAAATTTTAATCAACTCGCATTGAATTTTAATTAGTTCAAATTTTGATACATAGAAATAAATAAATTCTAATCAACACAAATTTTAATATATAAAAAATGAATTGTAATCAATGTTAATCGAATTTTAATAAGAAAATATATAAATTTTAATCGCCTTGAATCAAATTTTAATTTGCGCTAACAGCTCAAATTAGCTCGAATTTTAATATGTAAAAAAAATTTAATAATCTCAAATTTTAATACTTAAAAAAATAAAACTTAATCAGCTCAAATCAAATTTTAATCTACTCAAATTTTAGTATGTAAAAAAATAAATTTTAATATGTAAAAAAGTACATTTTAATCAACTTGAATTTTAATCAAATTTTATGTATAATATTGTTTCAGATTTATGTAGAAATAATTTTGGTATTTTGAATGATTTTATTTGGTTAAAAATGATGGTTTAATGGCATAGAGTTTCAGTGATGTTTAAATATAAATTAGAAAAAATGTCACTAACATTTTGAATAATAAAAAATGTGCTTTTAAAAATAGGGTAAACTAGAAAAAGGGAACTAAAACTTTTCCATTAAATAATTCAAAATTCTAGCAACTTAGAAAATGATAAAGACTTCTCATACCCTCTCTCCTCAATTTTTTTTTTCTTTTCATATATATAGATAAATTGGAAAGATTAGTATTCCTTTCGACCTACCACCCCAAAATTAGGCAAAAAAAGTTAATGATGTATTGAAATATAAGATTACTTACGTTTACACCCATCAATATGGCATATAGTAAATTAATCTATTCCCTATTATAGATGCTAAGTTCATATGTAGATACACTGATAAAATATACATGTGCATTTTTTTCCCGTTCGTTTTTTTTATCTGTAACATACATGAAAAAAAAGAAAAAAAAATCCATCTCTCATAATTTCAATCATCCTACCGAATACAAGAGGAAGAAAAGAAAAAAAAAAGTATATATCTCTCACTTTTCTATCTTCTATTTTTTCCATCCATCCTGCAAAAATGAAATATAAAGTGCATAAATAAGATGATTCCCAGACAAATGAGAAAAAAAAAAAAGAAAGATTTCTACGACCCCTGATTGAGATGTATTTAAAGTTTCATAACTTTCGGTGTCGAGATTCCAAATTCTCTGTCCGATTCCTATGCCTTCTTGTTCATGATGAAAGCTTGAAAAAATGGAAAAAAAAAGGATAATCCCTCATTAACGGCGGCAATGATGGCAGCTTATACACATGGCAACCACATTAAAGGTGGTTAAGATTCGACTCTTAAAGTTTTCAACAATCGAGAAAGCCTAAATTTACTCCTATGATCAGGAGAATTCTTCTGTTGATTGAAATTGACTTAAAAGGCATCAAACTAACGATAGTATTCAAAAAATTCCCAATTCAGAGGACAGAACAAAACTTTTTGGAACTTACAAAGGAGAGAACAAATTAATAACAAATACAATGTCCTTTAATTTCCACAATAATAGATCATTCATAATGTACTGATAGGACACCCATTTTCGTGTACAATAGATTCAACTTGAATCTATAATGAAAGATGATTTACCATCGAAAGAAATGAGGAAGATGTTTAAAATCTTCCGACTTGCATTCTGTACCGCTTGACAAAGTATCCACAAAGATGCTATCTGAATGGAATCACCAATATATCATCTGTGAGGACGCTGCAGAAAACATTTACAATGGACTAGATGTGCAACTTTGTAAGATGTCCGTAAAAGAGTTACTTATATAACACGAGTGAATGGTCAAATTTGCATTAAGTGAGAATTTTTAGATGCATACCAGTACTAAGGAAGCAATTCAGTTTGGGTAGACACCTTCAGAACATGAGACAAGCTGAGATCCAAGCACTCATGTTTTAACAGATTAGGTACAAATCTGTCCATAGAATATGCAACTCAATATCGATCTGAAACTGAAAGGGGCACGCAAGTGTGCATATAAGCAACCATAGTGGATGTGCTAAATAGGCCCTCAGATCTCATAGCTATCATAATTTTCATTTGGTGGTATAGTGCTATGATTTTCATTAAAACCTATCCCCCCAGAGTCATAATATCGCTGTAACAATAACAGCAAGAAGAAGAACAATGGTGATGATGATGATGGTGATGGTGATGGTGATGGTGATGGTGATGATAGGGGGAGGCTTAGAATGAAAACCAAAGCAACCTCTCCACAAAATGAATTTTCCATCATCGGGCATTTAGTCATAAATATACAAAGCAAAGATAATGGGACAAGACAACAAGAAGCAGGTATCCCAAAAGTGCAAAAATTAGATGAACTGCAAACAAAATTACATATAGCAGCCAAAAAATTGCACTAAACACGGACAATTAGTAACCAAAGCAAAATAAATTCGTCAATAAACACAATGATATCATGTGGATTAATATGACTCACTGTTAAAACCTTATACTTGTGAATGCTGTAAGCTCTACAAGAAGTTGTCCAGAGAAGAATCAGACAAACACACAACCTCAAGAAGTTGGATATAAAGCCTCATTAATTACAAGACAGATACACAATCTGTCACATGGATGTGTTTATATTTACTGAACAATCCTTCATGTGCTAAGAAAACAAGAAATTGATACCAAACTTAAGATATGCAAAATGTGGCATATTATTTACCTATATTACAGAGAGCCATATACATAATTATGTGGAAACCAAGTAATTTTGAGGCATCATCAAGTACATCACATTGAAAAATAACAAGAGCAGATGATTCCAAAATGGAATTTATCTCCACTTCACCCAATGTACCAGGTTGTAAAATTCATAATATCTCAAGTTGACAACCCAACACTTTATTGCAAAACACACTTTGCTTGTACAATCTAAAGGTAGTTTGCAGGGATCAAATATGAATTTTCCTATTCATCACTTCTTCTGAATGCATCAAAATACTAAGTTTCTGAACCATGTAACAGCACCAGAAGCTGCAGTCAAAATCCAATAACTATCTATCAGAACAACTGTCCTAAGTCTGATGTTTAAGATAGGCAAAGTTTCAAAATACTAGATGACAAGAGCTCCACGATTTCATAGCTACAAATAAATGGTATTCATCAAAAGACTACAATCTCCACCAATGATTACACTAGGCAGTAAACTGGTGCAATGCTACGACAAAATAGGTGGCAGGATCCGGATCATCTCAATTCCAAATTCTGTCAATTTTGTTGAAGTTCAATCATCAACTATTAACTTTGGTGGGCCCACTGATGAAGGAAGAGGTGGAGCTGGTAGCTAGTGAAGGCTAGAGATAAATAGAGACCATATTATTGCCCAATCAATTGAGATTGTCATCACCGAGCAATCTGATAATGGCAAGTTATATATTTATATAATAAATATGTACACAAACACACACATAAGCACATGCTTACAAAAACACAAAGTAAGTTGGTTCATAGTAAATCTCCAAGAAAGAACAATACCCACAGAATCGCAATATATAAACTAACATTGGGAAACTGCCAACATGGGCCAAATCACCAACCAAACTGCAAATCAACCAAATAATTGCATGATACATCTAGATAAGACATGAAGGCATAAGAAAGCCCAAGGTGTGACCTGTATTTGAGCTAGACCTAGCTATTAGCATGAATAGAAAGTGTCAACTAATGTGAGCCCTCAGATATCATAGATTCGATTAAATAACCTGTGGTTTAGGCCGCATGAAATTCATCAAATGCCTTTACACAACCTCATGATAGATAGACCATGGTTATCAAAGATCTTACAATCCCACATTTGGTACAAACAAACTGATCCGAGTCTCTTGCAGAATGTCTAATTAATAGGTTCTATCCGAATTTCTAGGATCAAAGAATCCTGATTGGATTGTCTCACATAATTGTTAGTCTATTGGAGAATTTTGATGGATGAGAAAAGTTACATAAAAGCTTAGAAGAAGCTTTCTTGATCCATTCATCTCTCTTATTGAAAAGTAAAAAACAACGGCTAGGTTTGATCTCATCACTTCGGTAAGTGATTATAGCCCATAATCTTTCATTTTAATCCATTTCTATTTTTAATGTTGAACGGTCAAAGTGGTTTATTCAACAGTTTCTCGACTTTCCAACGTCTCCTCAACAACCATCTCTCTCCGCTAGTTAGGATCAAAATACTTTAATTCTCTCATTAATCATTGCAAAATCCCATAAGATTAACAATTCGCCTTTGATTTTCAACCCTCTTCAATGCTTAGATTGTAGTTTTTCAAATTTTAATCATATTTCTAAGTTTTATATTTGTTATGCTATTTACATATATAACATGTTTATTATTTTCATATTTTTAAGAACCTTGTAGTATTGCATATATTTTTCTTCTCATTTTTTTGAGTTTGTTAGATCTTACGATATTCGATTTGAGCCTCCCCAATCGATCCTTCTTGACCATCGTTCAAACACCCCTAGAGCAAAAACCCAAAAACAGAATCCCTTAAAATTCTAGAGAGGCAGAGGCGTTCGATCACTCGGTCGCGATATAAAAATCTACAGACCGTCGTTCTTCGCCATTTTTGCCTCCTAATCGAATTTTCAAAAACCCTAGCCTCTCCCTAAACACTCCTCCCACCTTAGACACTCAAAACCCATCGATTAAAATTTGATTTCTTTACATAAAACTCAAAATCTATGGCTCCTAACACAATTTCACCGATTGATTTCTTTGATTTCATCACAGATTCTTCTCATGGGACCAAGAAGAAAACATTGCGAAGAGAATAAGCTCTAGCAAACCAAGGAGAGAACCTCAACAACTATACAAAGAGGAACAAGAAGAGCAAAATCTTGGGTTGCATGAGCAAGAATCTCAAGTTCACTACCATTTTGGAGATAATGTCTTCTAGGATCTTGTGCAAAGGGAAAAGGGAATAATTTTGGCTATAATGTATTACCTCCACTTCTTTGCTAAATCTATAGTTTGTGAAAAGGGAATCATATATGAGGATTTTGAGCACTTGGGTATAAGGGGAATGTTGAGAAATAGAGGATGGGAGAGTTACATGAAATCGGTTGGAGTTAGGGTTGAATACAATGTAAAAGAATTCTACAACAATGCCGAGCCTACTGAGGCAAGGCAATTTACTACTTTTGTGAGGGGTTTTGAATTTGTTGTTAATCCTAATGTGATTTTTGATATGATTAAGCCTATGCCCAAGAGTACCCAATGCAATGTACCTCCTAATCCCCCAATTGATACAATGCAATGGGCAGGATTTTAACCGGAAATCCCAAGTAAATGCATTAAGCAAGGCGACCTCACTGAAAAATATAGAATTCTCAACTTGATTGTAGTGACCAACCTTATGGCCCAAAGCCAAAAGAATCAAGTTTATAAAGAAAGAGTTGTGTTATTGCATGCTTTTGGCAAGGGGCAGTCAATTGATTTGCCCAATCTAATTGTTGACCAAATGATGCCTATGGTAAGAAACAACAGACCCACTCTTCCATTTAGGATTCTTGTCACTAAATTGTGCAAGCATAAGGGTGTTGTGGTCGACCCTAGTTAGAAGATTGTGAAGGAATTAGCAATATGGATAAGACCACACTCCATAGGAGCACTGAGCATGTGGCAAGGCAAGTAGTTGGAGGGGTTAGAAATGAGGCGAAAGCTGAGCATGAGGAGAACGAGGGAGACCTCGCACAAGATCAACCAGCATAGGAGCTTATGCTAGGAATATGGAGAATGATACAGAGATTATACTAGGAATGGAGAAAAGAATGGGGAGTCTTGAGGCTAGGATGGTTTGCTATGAAGACAATCAAAAGGAGATCCTTGGTCTATTGAGGCGATATGGTACTAGATCGTCATCATCAACTTGAGGACATATTTATTCATCACTCTCTCTCTCTCTACATTTTGAACAACATTCTACTTTAAGCGGCGGAGCACAAAATCCGGAGTTGATGAATAAGTATCCAAAGGTGGAGCACAAAATCTAAAGTTGGAAATCAACTTGCAAAATTCAGAGCCTGTTTGGTTTGCGTTTCAAAAAATAGTATCTTAAAACAGTTTTTGAGAAGAATTTTAAAAAAGTGTGTTTTGATTTTTTTTGAGATAAAAAACTTGATTGGTTAGATGATTTCAAAAATAATTTTACAATACAAAAAATAGTCAAATTTGTTTGGACAACATAAATATATGTTTAAACAGTAATTCAAAAATTAATAAAAAATTTAAGAAATTTACTTTTTAGATTGACAATTTCATAAAAAAAAATTCAATAAACCAAACATATTCAATAATTTTCATCAAAAATAAAATAAATATAAAAAAATACATCAATGACCATCATTTAAAATAAAACCAAACACACAAATACCAATAATTTTTTTCCACAAAAACAAAAAAAAAAACACCAAAGAACGCTCACACTATCACACAATATATATATATACATCCATCACACAATAACACAGATCTGTGGTTCTGTGCTCCACCTTCGTTATAGACAGAGATAAGAGATGGAGACAATGGAGAAGAAGACGTTCGGAAGAGAGGAAGGAAAAAAATATAAAAAGAATGAATGAAGACTTTTGCCGCTAAGGGGACTCGAAGGGAATACCTTATTAAAGGCCCAAAACTATTCTCCGTGTTTCCAAAATTTTCAAAGAAAACTCTAAAAACAAACTACACTTGTTTTCTATTTTTTTGCCTCAAATCTCATTTTTTTTCTTAAAAGTTTGTGAACAAAAATGCTAAACAAACAGATTTTGAGTGTTTTTAAAATTTTGAGAACAAAAAACTATTTTTGAGAAGATAACCAAACACGCTCTCAGCTTTTGAGGGAGGTGTTCAAACACCAACAACCATCTAGGGTAAATTTGCTTGCTTTTTCTTGATTTCTAGATAGGATTTCAAATGCCAATAGCTTTTCATCATTTCCTCCAATTTGTCTCTTCCTTCAGTGGAGGTGATTATTTGTCTGATTTTTTAGTGAATATTTGACTGAGGGTGGCATTTGAATGCCAACGGAGGGGTTCAAAAGCCTCTGTTACTTCTAGAATTTCTTGCTTTTCTTTTTCCAATCGTTTTCTCCATATGTCTTTGTCTCCAAACTTGCTACATTGACCTTTTTACCCCTAAAATAATGTCACTACTCCAAACCAACCATTATACATAAAATGATAATAAAATCATCCCATTAAATACTTCATAAATGTAATTACCATTCTAATGCATGTTAAAATATAACTATTAATGGTTAATCACACCCAACCTAGACATTACTAGTCCCTAGTAATAACAAAAACCAAAAATAAAATAACAATAAATCAAAAAACCACTTTCGTTAGTAGTGCGATTACATTGAGCATAAGCAATAAGTTTTTGAACACAAGTTTTGTCTCGTGAAGATTTCTAGTAAAGATACCAACAAACTTCAATACATGTCAACAATAATTGGAATTACCTGTTAGATCCAAGTTAAGTTGTCAATCTATCTTCAAAATTCTAGTAAACAACAATCTTCCACTTTAGCTATCCATAGCTAGCTTTAATGTAAAACCTCTCCAAGCGTTAACACTCGATAATAAAAACACTCCAAGTTATAGTAATTTTATTACTCNCATCACACAATAACACAGATCTGTGGTTCTGTGCTCCACCTTCGTTATAGACAGAGATAAGAGATGGAGACAATGGAGAAGAAGACGTTCGGAAGAGAGGAAGGAAAAAAATATAAAAAGAATGAATGAAGACTTTTGCCGCTAAGGGGACTCGAAGGGAATACCTTATTAAAGGCCCAAAACTATTCTCCGTGTTTCCAAAATTTTCAAAGAAAACTCTAAAAACAAACTACACTTGTTTTCTATTTTTTTGCCTCAAATCTCATTTTTTTTCTTAAAAGTTTGTGAACAAAAATGCTAAACAAACAGATTTTGAGTGTTTTTAAAATTTTGAGAACAAAAAACTATTTTTGAGAAGATAACCAAACACGCTCTCAGCTTTTGAGGGAGGTGTTCAAACACCAACAACCATCTAGGGTAAATTTGCTTGCTTTTTCTTGATTTCTAGATAGGATTTCAAATGCCAATAGCTTTTCATCATTTCCTCCAATTTGTCTCTTCCTTCAGTGGAGGTGATTATTTGTCTGATTTTTTAGTGAATATTTGACTGAGGGTGGCATTTGAATGCCAACGGAGGGGTTCAAAAGCCTCTGTTACTTCTAGAATTTCTTGCTTTTCTTTTTCCAATCGTTTTCTCCATATGTCTTTGTCTCCAAACTTGCTACATTGACCTTTTTACCCCTAAAATAATGTCACTACTCCAAACCAACCATTATACATAAAATGATAATAAAATCATCCCATTAAATACTTCATAAATGTAATTACCATTCTAATGCATGTTAAAATATAACTATTAATGGTTAATCACACCCAACCTAGACATTACTAGTCCCTAGTAATAACAAAAACCAAAAATAAAATAACAATAAATCAAAAAACCACTTTCGTTAGTAGTGCGATTACATTGAGCATAAGCAATAAGTTTTTGAACACAAGTTTTGTCTCGTGAAGATTTCTAGTAAAGATACCAACAAACTTCAATACATGTCAACAATAATTGGAATTACCTGTTAGATCCAAGTTAAGTTGTCAATCTATCTTCAAAATTCTAGTAAACAACAATCTTCCACTTTAGCTATCCATAGCTAGCTTTAATGTAAAACCTCTCCAAGCGTTAACACTCGATAATAAAAACACTCCAAGTTATAGTAATTTTATTACTCACAACGCTCATGTGTGAGGAGAATTATGTATATCAAAACAAAAGTATGACTCACATATGTTAAGTTCCAAAAGCCAGATAGTTGAATGAACGAATTTGATATAATCTCATGAAAGATAATAGTATGAAGTAAAAGCAATTATATTGACATATCCCTAAGTATTAGAGAAATAAAAGTCTTGTTTGAGTAAATGTATTATGGCCCCCCAAGAAAAGATTGGTTCAAATAAAATCCAACCAAGGTCAACATTCCATCTCCACTATATATTTCAAGCCTCCAAGGAAAAATTTTATACAACAAAACCCAAAAGTAGCATCACAATGTGCACATATTTTGAGTTTCAAACAATAATATGAAAATAACACCCAAGCCTTGGGATGAATTCTTATAATGAACTAGTATGGAAATATATTCAAAGTACGGTAGCCATCATAATAATTGCATCTTATCCAAGACTTCACAATTATCCCAATTATGCACACTACCAAAACAAAATTAAACCCTACACTCACAACCAACAAACTAAAACCATGTCCTACTGATTTTAAACCCCTTGAGATAGACATAGATAGAGAGATCGATCGACAAACAGATAGACAGATAGATGTTAAATAAGGTAAATTACATTGACACCTAAAGATGGTGATGTGCTAAAGGTAATGACAAATGGTTAACCACGCATTAAGATCTACATCGCTGAGCAACCCATGGATTCTAGAGCTATAGGGTAATCAAAAAGTTCGAAATGATTATTAGGAATACTAAAATGAATTCACAAATCAACGTTAACAACAGAGCCACTAGGGAAGCAAAGAAGCAGCAAAAATGGACCCGAGATTATGGAGAGTGTGGGAGGTTTACATAAAAAGAGTGGATTTATGATGACTATAATTGGGTAGGACCATCAAATATCAAAGGTTTTTGTTGATCCTCTCTATTGTGTTGAGGGGAAGATGCAAAAGCATAGCAATAGTATAGGGTCAGCATGACGGACAAAAGCATGCAAGACAAATTTCTTTTATATGTCTCCAATGAAATTCTAGACACCCTCCGATTTCTAATTTTAATTAACTACAAGGAAAATGCAACCTATTTCTTGTTGTTGAATAAATAGGCCAATAGATCATGAAACAAAAACAAAGTCCTCCCCTAAAATATAAGGTGGTAAGGAGTTGTGAAGAAGATATGATTGGTGTCAACTATAGCTCTCTTAATCGCACATACAACTTTTACACCACATAAAAGGATAATATGAAACATTTTACACATGCAATCTACTCATAATCTAACACTAACTATTTCCAACAGAAATCGAACAAAACAGATGAAATTCGATCTCACAATTCATGCACATTCTACTTTTAATATATTTGTGTTGCATATATACCAGGTGTATATGCATGATACCACTACATAATTTAAATAAATAGCATTATTCCCTCCAATCTATACATTCTGCAGTTGCTAAAACAACACTTGAACACCCAATAATATGTCATTATCACAAAAACCAACAGCTAATAAACTATTAGGCTGACAACCAAGAATACATCCAAACATAGAAACTTTTTCCTTTTCGGGGTGGTATACACCAGCAACACCACCAATGTTTCACTTTTCAATCTCACACAATCTATAAAAGAACAGTAAATAGGCACACAAGGACAAAATTGAAACATTTTTAATGATAGCCCTCAGATCTCATAGCTTTGAAGAATCATCGACGGTTTGAATCTAGTGTTTATTCATCAGAAGCCTTTACACACCACCATGAAGAAATTACGCATTTGTATATGTGTGTGCATAGCAAATAGGATGAGGAGGAGAGAGAGGATTTGGCAACAGTGGTGGTGTGGCGGTGGCAGTAGTGGTGGCGGTGGCGGTGGCGGTGGCGGTGGATAATTTCTCCGGTGATGAGCAAAGGCGAATGATGAAGTAAGACCACCAGACCGCTCAATGTATTGAGATTTTTCCATCATCGGGCTAGATCGGAAAAGCATGAGAGAGCTAGAACAAGTGCGAAAGTGGACTTACAGATCCGTATTTCGACGGCGGCGCGAAAGAGATAGTGAACGGCCGAGAAAAGCCAGGGCTTTGCTGGGATGGATGGGTTGTCTTGACATATAGAGGGCTAATTGCCCAGAAGTCTACCGTACCAAAAAAAATAAAACCGCCATTATAAATTTTATGGATTTTTTTAAAAATAATTTTTTAGAGTTTATTTTATAATTTTGTGATAATTTTAAAAATATAATCGTAATATTTTTAAGTTTAATGTAAGTTATCACAAAAGTTATAACTGGACTCAAAAAGTTTATAAAAAAAATCTTAAAAATTGTAATTTAACTTGAAAATTATAAACGAGTAAATTTGAATTTTATTTAAGCCACTAATTTTATAAACGAGTAAATTTTACCCACACGATTAATAAACAAATTAAATATAGGTGAAACTAGTTAAAAGAATGTATGATACAACTTATTTATAAATTAGTTATATACGATTCAAAGATAACATTTATCCAATATGACACAATTCGTTAGACATTAATTAATAAATAAACTGGGTCTGAGTAAAATATTTTTGACATTAACTTGCTAAAATTTAACACAAATCCGTCTTATCCAACCCGATTAATAGGCCTATTATGCAATACACTTGAGTTTCTTTATTCCAATTTTTTGTGACTATTGATACTTAATTAAGGGATTTGGTGTGTCTACTGTTAAATATCAATATTATCTTTTTAATTATTCATATTTTTTTTAGATTTTATATCTATCTATGTATATCTCACTTTTTTTTCTAATCATGCACATATGTGTGTCCAAATACTCCGAGCGAGCAATGCTATTGAAACATAATTTATTGACATAATTTATTAACTTAATTCATTATAATATTTGAATTGACCGTGAATTTTATTAAATATTAAAATTTAGTGTGGATCCAATGGTTCCAATAAAGGCACATTATTAGATTAACAAATTACGTCAGATTTTTAGATTCAAATAGCATTACTCTTAGACAAAAGTTGGGCCAAATTTGAAGATGCTAATAGTTTTTTTTTTTTTTTTAAAAAACAAATTCAAACAAAAACAGAAACTTTATGGAGCTAAGATTGTAAATTCGGTTAATCTCATAAAACTCAACACTTGATACAGACAATCACCCTTCCAATATCTCAATAACTAACTACTCATTTGAATTTGTGAGAGCATCTCTAAACCACTAGCTATCCTCCAAATTTTTAGTTATTTTAGCGAGGCTGACTCCAAAAATCAACTCTAACCCAACTAGCTATTCCCCTCGTCAAAACCTAGGAGGCCTTAATGCTCGACAAATCTGGGAGAGGCTAACTTGCTCGTCACTTCTTTCTGTTAAACTTCTCCAACTGAACAACCAGGTATTCATCTTCCCCTCCACACCCTCATCCCTCTATTTTCCTGTCAAAACCAACCTCCCCTTCCCCTCTGTTTTACTGTCAAATAGTTAGTTAAAATAGAGAGCATGATTGGAATGAATTTGAAAAAATGATTAGTTAAAATAGAGAATACAATATTTAAATATATTTTGACTAGTCATTTTGTTGAACTAGGTTGGAGTTACTCTAACCTTCATTCAATACTATTGTGAGCATTTGAATTAAATCTTAGAGTTGGTGTCCATTAAGACCTAGAGAAATAATTAATTTAGATTAACATTTACACATCTCTCAAATATTATAAATTATTTTATTTTATTTTTATTATATTTTACAAGGCCATATTTCAATAGTACATGCAATAAGAAATATTTGCATGAATTTCATTTATATATTATTATGCAGTTATTTGAATTATATTTGATTCTTTTTTGTAATTATATTTGATCATTGAAATATATATAAACTGTGTACATTTACCCACCACAAAAACGCTTAACATATTTCACCAACAATAAGAATCAAAATGCATGAAAATTATTCTACCTATAGTTGGTTGGTTTATTAATTCATTTCCAACTAATCGTGGATAACACATTCTCATGTGAGACCTATCCCACATGTCTGATTAAATTGCAAACATTGACTAATGTTACTTCGACCTAAATTTTTGACTTAATACACAGCAAAGATAATTGTCATTTGTAACATGTTGTAGGACACACACATGTAAACCACAAAGAGAATAAAATAGCATAATCCTTAAAATAGTGGGTGGTACCACACACAACTTCCTGCCATGACATGGTCCACATCATTTGGGTTTTTCACATCCACTTGTTACGAGTAAATATTGGGTATAACGGTGACAACACATAACAATTTATCATCAAATAATAAACTTACAAATGAATAAATTGACATTAACTTGACGAGAATAGTTTTTAAATTAAGTAGAATTCATTTACTTATATGATGTTTTGGTATGAGATTGTCATAATACTTGTCAATGGTGACATAGTGTCACTGTTATAGTTAATATTCTCTTGTTTCGAGTCGTCCTCAATATCCATAGCATTCTCAGGTTTTTTCACGTAAAAAAATGCCCACTTGCTGTCCACGAGACTTGCGCGATATCCATCGCAATCTGCACAGTTTGCATATCACTTTCTGTTTTTGTTTGTATTTTAAATATGGAAAGAAACAGACTCGAATTTAGTAGTATCTGCTGAATTCGGCTGGTATTAACAATAGCAACTAGCAAGCAAGGGGCATAACCATTTTGGACTGGTATGGCAAGTTGATAGATAGGTTAATGCGAGGAGATCAATGGGAACAAAAAGAAGTCATATTGATCTCGAAAGTGGGTTTTTTATTTTATATGTCATGTTTGTTGTTGGTACAAATTCTTGCACAACTCAAGGATTTTGGTTGATTTGGGTTAACCCTTGAACAACCCCCAGGAATCTTTATCTTTCAGTACACGTGCGTAACTTCGTCCCATATCGACTGAGAGTTGTACATAATCAAATTTTTATCATATCGGGTTCATTTTATGTATAAATTAGGTTTATCCAAATTCGTGTAAACCATTTATCAAATGAGTTTGGTGGATTTACCCTTCTATGATCTAAAACACATAAAATCTAATCTCATATCCACTGTTCTCGTGTGAGTTGTGTTTAGATTTTTTTTTTTTTTTTTTTAAACGATCAGGGGTACCCCAACCAGCATATGCACATTTCAACTAATTTCGTCATTGGTTCGGCCAAAGACAAATTATCCACGTCGCGAATAGAGTATTTTATGACCTAGTCCTTGCTAAGAGTCGAACTCATTTGTTCGTTCGTGTTATCATTTAAACTACTTTGAGGTTAATTTTGTTAAGATTTGACGACACTACAAATAGGGTTTGGCCTTCAATTGGAATATTCTAACTTGACAAATAACAAACTCATCAATTTCTAATGAAATCAGTGATCACATTAATCTCATTCACTTTCTTAACAAATGCACTATCTCCTCCTTCCTCAACTCTCCCAACACCCTGATTAATCGAGACTAAACTGGGAAATGACTCTTTTACTATCTCCTCCTACGGGACCTTTGGACAACAGATAATTCGTGGCACTGAATGTTGCAATGATCAGATGAATGATCTACAGGTTTTAACTATAGTACGACACGTTATTTCTTAATACCATACTTTCACTTTATATTCGATAAAAATAGCATATTGGCAAAGTTTTGTTATTTGCTTATTTCATTTATTTTGTTACCTTATAATTAACGACATAGTTATTAATATCAAACGATACACAATATATGTTGTATGATATGTCATGATTCACAAGAAAAATGATATAAATCATGTTTCTGTATCGTTTTTGTATTATATCGTATCGTACTATATGCAATATGATACGTATTGTCCGATACATACAATATGTGAAATTTTTATTTTTTGGGAGTTGAAACGATATCATTTTTGCCAAGATTTTTTTTTAATCCCTAACTAGTGAAAAAAACGTCGTTTAAGTAGCTAGAATTTAAAAAACAAAAATAAAAGGGGCCTTCTTCTCTGATCGACGAAGATCGGAAGTTGTCCACCAAATAGTCAAAGACAAAAAAAAAAAAAGAACAACCTCAGTCTTCTTCATTACTCACTTATTGAAATTTCTGATTTGAATCATGTAATGTGTAATAAAACAGTAACAATCAAATGCGAAACAGTTACACAGAAATAGTCTTACACAAAAGAGTTACAACAGTCTTACGAAACAGTAAAGTAAACAATTCCACGTAACTATCTGTCAAACTAAAAGAAATGCTAACCCGGTTCAAAACAAGTACTATTATTAAAGTTAATGTAGACTAAAGTTAGTGTTTGACATTATGTCCTTAAAATAGATTTTGTCCTCACACACGGTGCTTATAGAATATCAAGTATCTGCCTCCTAGGATATAATGATCTTTACACGAGCAGAAGTAGCATTCCAATCTATTCGTCCATCAAACAAAAAATTTTGTTGTGTACTCTCCAAATGCAGACTATCTTAATGTAGAAATGTTATGCTGTAATGTTTGGCTTAATGCAGAAAATGGATTGATGAATAAATCATCTAAATGCATGAATGAACTGAATATTTATAGACATTTTAGTGACTTTTTAGACAACCATCATATTAAAAGACACAACCCAGAATAAACACAGACACAATTCAAATTTTCAAACCGGTAGGAAGCAAAAATCCGACCTAGTGCAATCCAATGGATATCGAAAATAAATTTCAGGTTAAGAAACTCACGCCCAATTAATTAAATGAATTTTCTCCAAAAAGATAGAGGTTAGTCTAAACCCGTACTCGAGCTTGGCCTATCTAGGTCAGGCGACGCGCTTGTGTGGTCGAACCGAAAGCATGTAGGCACTCGGTCCGCTCATAAAATTGTGGTACCCCTTGGCCCCCAATCCCGTAGAACAAACTTGGTCTATATATATTCATGTTGAATTTCTTCTTCAACCAATGTAGGATTGATGTCAAAACCCACATTGCACAATTTTTATTTTCATATTTTAAAAGAGTCACTTTGGAGCCTATTTTTTCATTCATTTCTTACTCGATTTGAGTAAATGAATATACTCTATTATTCTCCTCATGGAATAGAATATGAACCAATAAAATTTTACTCGAAACAACGAATGAGTCCTACTTTAATTTAGACTCAAAATCAACCAAAAATTCAATTTTTTACACTTAAAAAACTGTTTTGGTCTAACGTGTTAATATTATAGTAAACTATGTTGAGAACTTGAGTAATTTATGGAATATTAATGACATGCTATATTATTATGAGTTTAAAACGTTTTTTGTAAAGGTATATATATTTTATTAATAATTATTTAAAATTACATGTATTTTATGATATACGATCCAATATACTATTTTTAAAAAATTATACGTATTTCGAGATGGGATTTGGCAACTATGATCAACGGCTACGAATTGCATCAAACCATGATCTATGGCTCCAATCAATTTCAACATAGCACCGATTTTTTTTTTTACTTTTTTCGAGATACTACAGCGTTATCAACGATCTTCTCCATCACTCTTGGAATATGATGCTACAAATGCACATGCCAGACCACTTTCCCAAAGACCCATCTTAGGAATCCACAGGAGTTATCGTTATTCTTCAAAAAAGTTCCTTTAGTGGCCACTACATGACTCCAATGGCAACCCATTAACTCTTCTATGCAAACTATTTGTTTACTCGACCACCATCACTTACATTTAGTGCTCCAACTCTCTGGCCACAACATGCTTGCACATTACATCTCTACATGTGCCCGCGAAAGTTCCGTGACAGGATGATCATTCATATTTGTCACCTCTTTCAAGTTTCGGTCATTAATTTAATTAATTTGAACTTCTTAATCAATACTCATTTGTCTTATTCGCATTGATAGTATACTTTGCGCACTAATTTTGATGTTTATATACCTTAAGACGTGATAATTCTTCGTATTTAGCGTTTTTGGCCACGATTCTTTAGATTTAGTGCTCCAACTCCCTGGCCACAACATGCTTGCACTTTAGGTGGCTACATGTGCCTCAAATCTTCTTGCGATCTTTTCAGATTGGGCATTACAAAAACAAGAAAGAGAAATAGTCCTTTTTGAAGTATCATGGTTCATATAATGGCGGGTCAATATTCATATAATCGATTATAAAAATAAATAGAATAAAAGTTTGTTGATTTGAGTTGGGTTAAAAGGTGCTTTGATGAGCAAAAAGAGGGGCTGCACAAACACAAGATGGGTTCATGCTTTGGTTAGTGACCTAATTGAGATTGGAGACCAGATAGGCTTACGCAGATAACCTAATTAAGACTACTATGTAGTGGTGCGCTCCATCTTGGATGAATTTTGGTAGCTGACATAAGGTACCAAGTTGCATATAGCTTTTGAAATTCAGATCGATTTTCTTTTTGGTTAGCCAGCCGCCGTAATTTGAGCTAATCGAATAACATGTTTCTTGAGAAATAAGGATAACTGATCCTTAGGAGGTGTGGGAAGTATCGAAACCTAAAATCTCTTCTTGCATAGTTCGATAGTCCTGAACATTCGGTCTAAACTGTTAGGTATCCAAAATTTAGGCCATGTGAAGATGGAAAAATGGTACTATTGTAATTTTTTTACACTTGTTTGTAAACTAAATAATATAAAGCAATGCTATTGAGTTTTAATTTATTAACCTAGTTTGTTGACTTAATTTAATATGACTTTTGAATTGACCGCGGGCTCCATCAAATATTGAAACTTGATATTTATCCAACGGTTCCAATGAAACCACATCATTAAGTCAGCAAATTAAATCAAATTTATATAACTTCATGATTTTTTTTTCGTTTCAAAATTTTCAAATAATTCCATGTATTTTTGTGTGCGATTCTTTTGCATCTTTTTTACCAATGAAAATTAATTTCTAATATTCTTTACTTGATATAAATTGAAGCCCAAAGTCACAAATCTTTTACCTCTAATTCACCATAATAACACCAAAAAAGCAGGATTGAAAAAAAAAGTAAAAACAAAAAGCTATAATTTATCAAGCTCGGATGAAAAAACTTTCATGGGTTATTCAATCGAGAATTCAAGTTTGGTTCATAACTCTAAACGATTTGAGTTATTACTGTACTTTTATATTCAATGTCGTGTTTACAAAAACCGGAAGTTAAAAATTTGTCAAAGATTCTGTTTTTCGTTCAAATTTGTATCCCATCAAAAAGAGGACAGGCAGAAAAGCTCAAATCTTTGGCCATGATGGCGCAAGGATATTCTAGTTTTTTTTATAACCACCACCAAAAAAATAAAAAAACTTCATAGCTATTGCTCCCATGTATTAGTTCCACCGTCCTCTCTCTCTCTCTCTCTCTCTCTCTCTCTCTCTCTCTCTCACTCGTTTTCATTTAGTAGACTACTCAATGTTCTCATGTTTGTCTTCTCTAACACAGAAAGGCCACAATAATAGTGTGGGGTTAGGTTGGGATGAACCATAAATTCGAGTGTCATAGTTTCGACTCTTACTGGTCTCAAGTTTAACCAATACTTGTTTTCATCCGATGATTACATATATTTATGATTTATTCTGCAAAAGGAGATTCCAATAGTGTACTGTCGTGGAGAGGTTTCTAGTTATAAAGAACAAGATAGCATTAGAATTATTAGTACTTAAAGACAGAGAGAGAGAGGGGGGGGGGGGGGG
>CAUOFW020000558.1:637817-655294 GCA_963454935.2 Ilex paraguariensis
GGGGGGGGGGGGGGAGGGGGGGTTGTTTGTCAGCTGGTCTAATGATCAGAATCTGTCCTAGATACCTGGCCTACAAAGAAGGCTGGTGTATCTATATGCCACCATAGGAGAACAGAGAGCAGTTTCAGCTGAAGCTCAGTTTTTTGGTGAATACAGTTTAGACGCCCAGAAGTGCTCACTTCTCAAAGTCTGTCAATGATAGAGAGCCCCACCATGGCTTAACCATTACCACCTTCAACCCATGGCCTCTGCACCTTGTGAGATAACTCTTATTAATCAGTGTTGCCTTTGCAGCTGCACCAAAATCACTGGGTTTGTTTTTGTTTAGTTGGTCAAGTGGCAAACATGTAGGTGAGTGCTCAATTCCTGTCTGAAAATGATCAATTTGGCTTCATGTTGTCAAGTACTGTTTGTATCTTTTTGTGTAAAGTTTGTTTGAAATAGGTTTGTAAAATGTTGAATTCAGATCATTCACCAATAATACTTGTACAAATTCTTTTGTTTGGTTTACCTGTTCATCTGGCAGTGATCAATTTGACTTTGTTTTGGCAAGTACTGTTTGCATAAAGTTTAGTCCAAATTTGTTGTGGATGAAGAATTCAAATCATTCAACATTACTTGTTGTAGAAAGTCTCTTTTTCTTTTGATTTTTTTTTTTTTTTTGTCATTTGAACTATTTAACAGTCTGATATTGCCTTTCCATCATAGTGGCATGCTTGTCATACTAATGGAAAATCTAAGTGTTTGTTAGTTTTATGGTTTAATTATTAATGGTATGGATGGATATACGAGCGGAAATAAGTTTGTTCACTACCCTACAAATTGGTCACATCTTTACTTAGGTTAGACCAATGAGAGTCTTGTGCATTAATTACATAAATTTGTGCGCTGGTTACTTAGTTTTTTTTTTCTCTCTTTTATGGGATGGATATACCCTTCATTATCTGCATTGGGATTGAAAGACCTTTCAGAAAATAATTCTTCTTTGGGTGTAGGAGTTGATGATTGTACCCTTATATTCAACCCACAACCCAGTTCTACTAGCCTATTTTAAGAATGACTACAAGGATTTTTCAGAAATACTTGGCAGTGAGATTGGGAAAATTGTTACAAAGCATAATGAGGTGAACAAGTAGGTTAATGAAACTATAACCTTGTAAACACATTCAGGTCTAAAGGGCTCAAGCTCCAAGCACTAAGTTGTTTACAGTTACAAGTATCTTCTATTCTCTCTGCTATGACTTGATTCGATTAATCAAAGTCATCTTAGCGTGCTCAAGCTCACTCGGCCAAGTATTTCATCCTGATCAATCTTTTTTCCGCCTTCCTTTGTGGTCAAGGATGGACTTGATTGAGCAATTCATAAACTGAGATAAATAGGACTCTGCCAAGGAATGGGCAAATGAAGAATCAGAATGGCAGTGTGGCAGTCTGGCAGACACCTATTAATAACAGAATGCAACCAATACAATTGCAAGAGCTTAAAACAACTGTTACAAAGAACAAGGCCTACATAGCAGTGGATGAACCTCCGTTCGTTCCAAAAATAGTGCATTACTGGCTGGACACGCACAGAAAAGCATATATATACAGCAGATTAGAAATGAAGTAATCAAAGGCAAAAGATACAAGTAAAAACACAGAAACACAATAGTTTTTAACTATTCTTTTCAATACATGAAGAACAACTATGGTTGCAGAACGCGTTGACAACCATTGGAACCAAACAAAAGCCCATGCAAAAAAGAAAATACAGAACGCTAGGAAAAAGAAAATCCTCCTCCAATGTGCATGGTATTGATCCTGCACTCTCCAGTCTGACAATTAGTTATACATCACCTTCGTACAATAGTTCTCAATCTACGAAACGCAAGTAGTAAAATCATTACCAACTAGATCCTCTGTTCCTACTATTCACATGCCAATTTTGTATCAAAGCTACTCAAACAGATGGCAAAAGACTGAAATGCAGATAAAGGATAGCGATAATCCATGGTAAACAAATCCTTGCCAACCTTGCCAAACTGCAAAATAATCTTGTCATGATCAGATTGGGCAGGTTGTGCTGGTGTGGGTGCGCCAGCAGCAGGCTGTGTGGCAGCAATGAGTTGGAAATTTTTTACAGATGCTACTGTTACCCTCCCACGGAAATTAAGGCACCAGCACTGCAACTGTTCATGCCATCTTGGAGCCTTGTTTCGAAGCACCAAAGGTCTATCCTTTCCCTCGTCATCCTCATCACGTGGGCCAACAATGTCAGAAAAACGGGAGCTACTGAACTCAGTCGAGTTGTCAATTGATTTTGAGAATGACATACTCCTGAATGAATCTTCAAGAGACGGGGGAAGGAGCTCGGGCTGGCCGGGGACAGAACCACCTGGCTCAAGGGCTGAGGTGGGAATTGAGTGCATAATGCAGTTCATCTTGCGTGGCCCTCTTGTGCCCAGCACATTTAGCTCATATGTGACTTGGGCAATATTGTAGCTTCCAGTAGGAACTTTTGGAGAAACTTTTTTAGAGTAGAATCTACGACTTGTACGACCAGGAGGGGAAAGATAAGCACTGTTGCAAGGAGGTTGTGTATCATAAATTAGGAACTTTGAGCCAAGGAAATTTGACCTGAAACGAGAAAAAGATTCCAATGAAGCAGATGTGCTAATAATCTGTACAAAATACAAATCAGATATTATCCATGAAGGCAACAATAGAAAACTACTTACCCAAAAAAAAACACAATAGGATACTAGCATCACACAATATTCTAAAACTAATACTGTCATGCTCTCTAATTACCTGTACTGATCAATTTCTATAAAAGAAACAGGTTTCATAAGTATTCATATCATGATTTTTTTTCTTAGCAGTATAGATTCTGGAGCATTAGACAAGCATTAACAGCAAAGCCTAAGGGAGGATGACAAAAGAAAAATAACAAATGCAAAACATCATCTGTAGCCCTTAAATTTAGACCCCTAAATCCTAATTCAATTAAGCCCTTAAACAAAATTCTTTCTCAATTTTGTTTCTTATAATTCAGCATTCTTTTAATGTACCCCTTCCGTTTCTTTTCTTAACAGCAATGTGTCACATGAGAGGCAGGTGGAGGGTATAACAGTGGGGCTTATAGGAAACGTTCTGTGTGTGCTGGTGGGGGGGCAATTAGGCCGCAAGGGAGGAGGGGGGGAGGGGGGAAGGGGGGTTTAATGGTGCTATGGGTTGTGGGGCTGCTGCTGGTCTGGGCTGTGCATGTGTAAGTTGAGGCCTGGTGGTGAGGTTTGCAGGTTTTCATGGGTTGGAAGTGGGGCTCGTCGGGGCTAGTGGTGAGAAGTGATTGAAGAGGCAGGTCAGGGAGGAAGGGGAGGAAAAATTGAAGAGACAAAGGAAAAAAAAAAATAAACAGGTGGACGNCAGAAAAACGGGAGCTACTGAACTCAGTCGAGTTGTCAATTGATTTTGAGAATGACATACTCCTGAATGAATCTTCAAGAGACGGGGGAAGGAGCTCGGGCTGGCCGGGGACAGAACCACCTGGCTCAAGGGCTGAGGTGGGAATTGAGTGCATAATGCAGTTCATCTTGCGTGGCCCTCTTGTGCCCAGCACATTTAGCTCATATGTGACTTGGGCAATATTGTAGCTTCCAGTAGGAACTTTTGGAGAAACTTTTTTAGAGTAGAATCTACGACTTGTACGACCAGGAGGGGAAAGATAAGCACTGTTGCAAGGAGGTTGTGTATCATAAATTAGGAACTTTGAGCCAAGGAAATTTGACCTGAAACGAGAAAAAGATTCCAATGAAGCAGATGTGCTAATAATCTGTACAAAATACAAATCAGATATTATCCATGAAGGCAACAATAGAAAACTACTTACCCAAAAAAAAACACAATAGGATACTAGCATCACACAATATTCTAAAACTAATACTGTCATGCTCTCTAATTACCTGTACTGATCAATTTCTATAAAAGAAACAGGTTTCATAAGTATTCATATCATGATTTTTTTTCTTAGCAGTATAGATTCTGGAGCATTAGACAAGCATTAACAGCAAAGCCTAAGGGAGGATGACAAAAGAAAAATAACAAATGCAAAACATCATCTGTAGCCCTTAAATTTAGACCCCTAAATCCTAATTCAATTAAGCCCTTAAACAAAATTCTTTCTCAATTTTGTTTCTTATAATTCAGCATTCTTTTAATGTACCCCTTCCGTTTCTTTTCTTAACAGCAATGTGTCACATGAGAGGCAGGTGGAGGGTATAACAGTGGGGCTTATAGGAAACGTTCTGTGTGTGCTGGTGGGGGGGCAATTAGGCCGCAAGGGAGGAGGGGGGGAGGGGGGAAGGGGGGTTTAATGGTGCTATGGGTTGTGGGGCTGCTGCTGGTCTGGGCTGTGCATGTGTAAGTTGAGGCCTGGTGGTGAGGTTTGCAGGTTTTCATGGGTTGGAAGTGGGGCTCGTCGGGGCTAGTGGTGAGAAGTGATTGAAGAGGCAGGTCAGGGAGGAAGGGGAGGAAAAATTGAAGAGACAAAGGAAAAAAAAAAATAAACAGGTGGACGACCAAATTTACCTATATACCTTACACCTGTCTCTCATGTAACACACGGAACAATGTTTTGAATAACGAATAAACCTGATAAAGAATTTTGCTTAAGGACTAGGTTGAAATTGTTATCTAAGTTTGGGGGTCACAGTATTTTACCCAAAATTGTTCACTGTTTGGAAGAGTTTGGCCATATGCAGCAAGAACCATTTCATAAACCAGTCAGGGTGATTAGTTGCCATCAGGAGAACTACAACAACAGGAAAGGCCAAAAAGACAGATGGAGCATCAGTGCCTACAGCCCCAATTAATTAGGATAACAAACTAGATGATTGGATTACCCAGTTGCACCTTTTTTTTTAGGGGGGGACAAATAAGGGATAGGGAAAGAGTACAGATAATCATGGATCATCATCGAATCCCAAAATGGCTATTTATTGCAGGTTTTACAACAATACATAGATGAGCTTTGGCTGGTATCCTAATACGTAAAGTGTGCATAAAATTGTAAAACATCAAATACCACATTAAATAATGCTTTAAAGAAAGTTTTATTTCTCAATTCATATAACTGGTGTGTTCCAAAGTATTATAGTTCTCCGGTATAGTTTCAAGTCTATAACTTTCCAATTTAATATTGGATGCCTGTGTAAATTGGTGAGTTGAGTGTGATAAGGTTACTTCCTTGTGACTTGGTGTCACCAGGTTCGATACCTGATCCACAAAATCAACCTCTCCATATGCAGGAGTAAAGCTGCACATCTGACCCTCCCCAGACCATATATTAACAGAATCTAATGCCACTTTGCTGCCCTAATTGATTTCTATAACCAGCTTCTCTGTTGTAAGGGTAAAGATGCATACATCAAACCCTTCTCAGACACCGCAGTGGCAAGAGACTCGATCGCTAAGTTAAGCTATGAGATAATACTTGTTAACATGTTAAGAAGATTCCATGAATTACAAATACAGTGTCCACAAAGACCATTTACTAAGAAAGCTAACTTGGACATCTATACCAAAAAGAACAAATTTAATCAACCAATCATATTAATATTTAATTTTAATTTCTTGACACCCCCCTTCTCTCTCTCTCCCCTTGCCCAGAAAAAATATAGAAAAAATCCAGTTAATTGTTTCCTCTTGAGACAAGAGCCATAAAAGAAAAAATCCAGCAGCCACATGCCAACATCCAAAGCAGCAAAATCTAAAACAAAACTAGTTAGACAAGCATTGTCTTGCACTTGCATCTCCAGGCACACCAGCGGGTGTGCATATATTGAATTATATGTAATCTACTCTCAAAAAATAAAGAAATTCTATGGTAAATGCTGGAACTAAGAGGCTCCTCAAGAAATAATTAAATGCGATGTGCATAACATTCATAAAACATATATTGAGACAAACTTCCAAGTATATGTGAAGCTTAGCATTCATATTTAGTAATGAGTTTACCAATATCCAAAACGTTCTTAAGAATGTCATGAATACAAGGAATATGTAGAATTTAAGCATACTGCAACATTAAGTGTTCAAGAAGACAGTTCAAAGGGTTCCAATACCTCAGTTTTCCAATATAAGTGCTACTTGACTTTGATATGTTATCTGCATCCATCGAGATCACATACTCTGTACAAGTTGTTCTTCGAATGCGTTTCGCAGAAAGAAGGAATTTACCGTTTTCAACAAGCAATGCTTCAAAAACAGGTAATGATGACAGTAAGACATAATAAAAGACATCAATGTAAGTGAAGTCAAAGAAAGACTGAATCCAAAGCATTGAATGCAACAAAACTGGAGATACTGAGCAAATGATACCAAGGACAATGAACCATCAATGGAATTGGAACCTGCAAGGTTCATTGACTTGGTCAATTTTAAAAATGAGTTTTGATTCAGCTAGTCAGCCTAAGGCTGGTTTTTGTCTTCAATTTAATGAGCAACGAAATCATATTTTCAATGTTGTCTAGAGTAACAGCAGCACCAGCACCCCACTGCAGGACCAAATGCAGTGCAAATCAAGGTGATGCAATCACTCAGTTTGGAAACATAGAGGAAGGATTTCAGTAAATTACAGCACTACAGAAAAGGAAGTTTCTTATTTTTGTGAACAATGCTCAATATAAGCTGTTTGCAGAAGAAAACACACTCAATCCAGCAGGCCAGTATAATACAGAAGGCAGAGATTTTTGAAGACATCTAAACCAGAGTACTGTGATTCGCATTCAGCTAAAGAGTGACAAAGAATTGGATCCAGTTTACACTGAACTAGCAGGAATCCAACCTTGCAAACATCCTCAAGCATCAGAAGGTGAATATATAGGCTCAGTTTCTTGGTCTTCTTAATGTCTCAATAGGCTAGAGTAAGCTCAAGTTTATGGGAACTTTTAGTTTGATGGAAGTGCAGGGGGCTACTTAAAGCATGATCTTAGCTTGCATTACAAAGCTAATTATCATCATCGCTTTTCTTTTTACTTTGGTTTTTTTTTTTTCTTTTCTTGAGTTTTGGGGGGAGACATGCTGGAAAAACAACTCAACTCATTTATATTTTAGAGTAAAACTTGAGGCCTGAGAGAAGTAGTTTAAGATCCATTCAATACCCAAGGAAAGGCTGCAAAAATCAATGGAAATTGGACACTTACCAGGACTAAGGCAAAGGAAAAGATGGTAAGTTAAAGTAGCTTTGTCTCTCTTTATAAAGCATTGAATAGTTCCATTCCGAGGCCCTGGCTGCAAAAGATATTCAAATTAGGAAAATGTCAAATGAAATAGTGCTGTCATAGAAATCTCTTCATTAGGACTCACTTGGACTCCGAATGCATGTATCTATATCTCAAACGAATGATTATATGGTAAACAAATATGGCGGCCGAACTGAGTACACATAATCTAGAAAATAATTTAAAGCAAGACTATAAAGCAGTAAGGACACACCTGCTTCAGGGAGACTGGAAAGGTAATCTTCCCAGACAACTCAGGGTTTTTTACAATTTCCTTGCACATTTCCCTCCATGACCGACAAACACCAGCACAGGCAACAACATGCCTGCGAGCAGGCCATGCAGTCTCACTGGTCTCCAGCCTGTTGATCACATCACGGAGCAGCTCAGGTGGAAGACTAGCCCAACAGCTGTTCTGGATGACCACAGGGTGGTAATGCAACTCATGGACTGCACCCTGTGATTTCCCTCTGTGATGGCCTGGCAGCCTCACATCAAAACTCCGCCTTGATAAGCTCCCAAAACTGTCCCTTAGGTCCCGAGCTATGCTGCGGAATGACATTTACTCCAATCCAAGTACACTCACACCCAGCTGAATATTTTATATATATGGCCTCTCCAGTAGAGATGTATGAATTGCTCTGAGAATTTCCTGACGGTGGTGACCTCAAATTAACAACATTAGCACCACAATATAACTGCAAATGAATGCATTTCTTAGTTCGATTTCTTCCGCATAGCAAATTAGCAAAGTAAAAAAAGGACAGAAGTGAATAAAGAAAAGTACAAAGCAAGAAAAGAATATTCCCATAAAAGAAGACCTCGCATGCAGCACTAAAGATAGTCTAAAATACCAGGCTTTAATCAGAAACAACTTATTTAGCAAAAAATAAAATCAGAAACCACTTTCCCACTTCTTAAACCTCATTGTAGGACAATAAATGCTATTTATTAACGCTTATCCACTATCTTTCACAAACTGATTCAAACGAAGAATCTAAAAGGACACCAAACAAAAAACTGAAGGGAGGAAAAAAAAAAGAAAAAGAAATTATAGCTAACAAATTTTAACCAGGAAAACTTACTTGAGTCAAGTTTTCTAAAGCAAAAAGCATGCCACAAACAAGAATTAGGGCAAGAAACAATGTATGTTCATAAATTTGAAAAAGTAAAACCTTCACAAAGGAAAAAAAAAAAGAGGTTAGGAAAACCACTTGAATTCTTTTTCCCCAGGCAAAAAAAAAAAAGAAGAAGAATCGCCTCTTCGATATCAGTCAATTAGGATTCAAATGTGTATTAAATCCTTATATATGAAAATTTTATGTATGCCATTACATTATCCTCTTTTTTCCTTTCCTTCTCATATCTTCTTCATAAGTGAGATTACATGATCAAATATCCATTTTTTCAACTGTGAACCTTCTAAGCTCGGAGAAAGAGCCCGAAAGACGAAAGCTTTCCACTATATCTCCAACACTACACATATTCTAAGGCCAAAAACAACCAAAAAGGCCCATAAATCCCCCAATCAAAATTACACATAGAATCACTAGAATAACAATTTCTCATATTGTCACAACAAAACAAGAAATTTCTTCAAAATATTTATACAGAACCTTTGTTCTTAAGCCTTCACCAAAGCAACATGAAATAAAACACAGGCAGCAAATCATACATTCTTTTAGAAAAAATGCATTGAATCAGCTGAGGAAGTCTCATGGAGGACCTAAATTTAATCATCATACACATTACAGGGTGAGTTACGGAAGAATCTCAAGAAGGAACCTCATCAAAACCAACAATTATGAAGCCACACTCATAAAAACACACACACACACAAACACATATATATATATATATTATCTATACAAATACACGGCACTAAATTCAGTGAAAATGAAGAGATCCTAGGCTCACCTTATCTCGGAGTTTCCATGGATTACAAATTCAGATCCTTCGCTTTTACCACACGGTTTCTCAGTTTCTCTCACCAGAACTCTCTCTCTCTCTCTATGTGCGCGTGTGACCCGGCGGATTCCAAAGCTTATTAAATCCATTTCACGGACTTAATTTAAGAAAACTTAGTAGTTTAATTAGTTCCCAACAAAGTAAAACCTTGGCCATGCCTAATTACTGATTTACCCTTCCCATCGACGGATTCTGATACCTAGGTTTTTTTTTCCCGATTTATAGAAATTTTTAATTGTTTTATTAAAACATCATATTTTCAAATATATTTACCAAATTATCATTATTTATATGAAATTGTATTTATATTTTTTACATTATATTTGATACTTAAAAATTGATTAAACATTAAAAAGGCTAAAGTCAATATATGTATTTTTTGCAAACGAAAAAGAGGTTAATTATATATTTTTACGAAAAAATGAGACTAATTATAACCAATTACAATTAACCCCGACGAGTCTTCATATTTTGAAAACATTTCATGATAATTTCATTATTAATGCTATCAAAAATATTTTTTTTCTATATAAGTAATCAAATTATCGATCATACGATGATTATCTATTCGATTACATAATTTAATCTTCATTACTGAAGATGTTCTCTCTCAACAAAGGCACTTGATGCAGTGAGTAGAGAAAATGAAATGTTTTCCTCTTCTCTTGATCTCCAAGTCTCCGTCCTTGGACTCAACATTTTTTTAAGTTTACTAACTTTTAAGAGATTTGTTATGAGATTGGTCCTTATTTTTTTTTAATTCTATTACCATGTACCCAACTTATTTGACCCAATTAGTTTTATTTTATCTAAGTCATTAGGGTGACCCAATTGAAATTGTCCAAAAAAATATATAAAACATATATAAGTAATTTTTTTTCAGAGTGGCCTTAAGCCCCTTTGCCACTTGTTGAGACTAAACCTATTTTTCAACGTCACTAGAAAACGGTGAGAGACAATACTCTTTGATAGAGATGTAGAGTGATTTATCTGTATATCTATTTTTTGTATAAAAAAAAGATAGTATCTCTAATTTGTTGTATTATTTTTTTTTTAGGTTGCTATTTTTGACTAGTTGTATTTGTTAATGGGCTCTAGCGACATTTCATAATCCCAAGTAGATAGGTGCTAATTTTTGGCACCTAAACATGACCCTAACTACCGCACATTACCAGAAAATTATGATGAAAGCCAATATTTTACTCACTTTTTATATAAGCAAGGTAACTATATGATTCACGAAAATAAAGTGAAAAGGAGAGAGCGTAGAACAAGAATGAGGCAATCAAGACTAAGATTTAACAAGTTATTGAGCAATGCTATTGAGATTTAATTTACTGATATAATTTGTTAATCTAATTCATCATGATTTTTGGATCTACTGTAAACCCCATCAAATATTGAAACTTGGTGTTAATCTAATGGTTTTTATGAAGTCACATCATTAATTTGATAGGAATATATGATGTGATTCTCGTAATTTTGAAGAATTCAATTTCTTGAATTTATTATTGCGTTTTCTTCTATCTAAATCTTAGATAAATCCTTAATTATTTTTGTATTGGACTGTCTTTTGTGTTTATTTCATTTGTTTAACTATGAAAGATTGTAGGGTAATTCAATATACGAAAAATTCATTTTGAAGAGTTTAGACCGATTTTAGATATATACATCTTTATTTTCTAATATAAATAGACTGTTTTCGTTATTCAAATCTATGATGACAAAATTATAATACAACAACATTAGCATGAAAATTGCCTCCAAAAGAAATACGAAAAATAATTGTAAGAAAATAACTCTTGTAACTTATAACCTCCCCTCCTGAAATATTCAAATTTTTTTTTTATTGCCATTCTTTGCAAAAATCATGGCCTTCTGTGACTTCACACAAACGTTCCAATAACTTTTATTATTATCCCATAATTGATTGCTTGTGGCTTATTTTAATTGAAGAGGAAGATTAATTAGTTGGTAAAAAACATCATTTAATACCTAATTACTTTGTACCCATTACTGAACCTTGACCCAACTGGTGCTTTTGGTTTAGCAAATTAACAATTATTTTTTTTAATAGCAAAAATATTTTGCATCCATCCCCCAAAAGGCACCCGAGATCGATCTAAGTTTAATGGTGAGGAATGTTGTCTGACATGGAATCGAATCATACTCTATCCATCCCCTTAGATTTTGATTGTAAGACAATATCTCTTCAAAAAATAATTAATCTTGGATATGGTTGAATATAAAACATACAACAAGGTCCGATTACATGGCATTGTCCAGAATAACACTTACACTTAGCAGCCACCTGACATCACAACGAAGATAGGCACAAAGAGCAGGTAGTTTTCTATGAAGATCTGGCCGATGCCTGTCTGTGGAATGACATAAACATGGTTTGTCCCTCTCTTTTGTATTCTTTTTTACTTCTAGCTAACCCACTACTTTTTTTTTTTTTTTTTTTTAAATTTCTGGAATTTTGTAGACCATGCATGCATGCATATCTCTTGATATCATATTGTTTACACCCAAAAATAGTAAAATCAAAGGGTGATACGTGGAAGAGATTCAACGATTATGAATGAATTTGTGAGAGTCCATATTTGCCAAATAGGTTAGGGAAGTGGAACTTTAAGAATTCTTGGAAGTGAAGAAACGTGACATAATGAGTTGTCAGTTGGAGAAGGTTCAACACACGTTTATTCATCTCGAGAGAAATGTCATAATTACAGTCATGACCATAAAAGATAACTTTAACAGTTAAATGTCATCCCTATAAATAAAGAATTTATGATCAAATATAACAAACTCTATTTATAGTTACTCTACCTTATACTTACCCTTTTTTTAACTTCCGAATAACTTTATTTTTCGTCTAACCTATCACTTTGGTGATCTTTTACTTCTTTCATTTAATGTTGAGTACAATACTTGTTTTACCTTCCAAACTTAGTCTACTAACCATTTTGCATTCCAGTTGTCTTTTTTACGTTTTAGTTCATTATATTATTAGTTGGAAAATTACTTAAAATTTTTAAACCTTAAGACATAGAAAATAACTCATAATTAATCTTACGCTTCGCTATAATTGCCTGAACAATCACGATATTAAAACCTCACACTCGTTCGAATAGGTAAGATCGTACGTGTTTGAATTTTAAGTACAATTAAATTTTAACACGCCCGCAATCCAAAAGTAAGACAAACACACACATACATACATACATACAGATATTATCTGACAAAAAACGCTATATATACGTTGCAAACCATTCCCATGTCATAAGTGGTAAAACATCAATCTTGATTAGTATTGAGATTGAGAATGATTAGTGTTCCTTGGACAAGATTTGGATGAGATTAAGTACAAGGGTGTTTCTGTCATTTTCATATGATATCATACTTCCATTGAAACAAAGGATTGATATCAACAAAACAGATCTATACCTCATCATCTCAACCATTAACCAAACACGACGTAGATGAGATATGATAAATTGGTAGACAAACTCCCGATCAATAGACATTTCTTGTGATTAACTGCCTTGTTTGCTAGGTGATTACATTAGACTTTGTATGACTTAGAAAACACTCCGACCTCTAAATAAAATGTTTTACACTACTTAGCCAACTATATTCTAATAATATCGTTTGGAATGAATTTTTTTTTTTATTAAGTAGAAAATTAATTACACCTATTTTTTTTTTTGTCTGGAATGAGTTTTCGTGCATTCTTTTTTGTATTTTTATTTAGACGAATTAATTTTTGAGACCTTGAACATGTTTATGGACATTTACATTTAGAAACTTTCCTTGTACATGATAAAAGGAGTGAACGTACCAGATAAACATCAAAAAAATATTATTTAGATCTAAAATATTGACTTAATCAATTAAATGTGAGTTTTAATACTTATTTGGATTCATTTCCAATGTAATAATTATAATTAATTAGGTTAAGAAACAGAATTGCTTAATAAACAATTACAAAAACTTCTTTCTATTCCTACCTACAAAGTTAGAAAAAAGAATCTCGAATTGGTTAGGCGGTCGTACTCATAGAGTCTAATTAGATTAACCTAAAAAAAAGCAACTACGTCAACTTAGAGAGATCTCAAAACTCATGCAATTCTGCAACTAACATTTGACACAACTCATCAATTGGATTCAACCAATTTGACTATGATTTTCAAAATCTTTTTTCACCTTTCAATACGCTACCCAAAAAAGAAAAAAAATGGATAATATTTTTACTCACTATTTTTGAGGTATTTATATCATTTTTTTTTCCTACTTTTCAGTATGATATTAAAAAATAATTTTTTGGTACCTTAGTATTTTCTCCGGTGTAAAACTCTTATTTTGCATTATACAATATTTTACGGTTTGAATAGGTTATATAATGAAGGTTTATAGTATAAACTTTTCAAGTATTTCACACTTAATTTACTGACTAATACGTGATTGGGCGCACGCCCAGCCTAAGGCAAGGCAATAGAAGCGGGCCGTGTAGGGCCCCACATTATAAGGGCCCGATTGTCAAATAAAGGCATATAATATTGAACATATATAAAATTCATTGAAGAGATGTGAAATTAATTCTTAAAACAAATATAGAAAATGAATCATTAATTCCATTAAAGTCAAAGCAACTTTTTACTGTCAATGCCTCCCCCTCTTCCCCCCACCCTAAATGTTGAACTAATATAGGAGTACTATATTTAATCAGCTTACACCATACCTGCCGTCTCTCCTGTTATATTGATGTGCTATTATCTTCAAAATTAAAAATAAGGTAGCTTTCTCTGTGTGTACATACTGTCTTTTTATTTTTATTTTTTTTCAAAATTAAGAATAAGTTAGTGATTGTGTGATTTGATAGATAAAGAAAGCTCATTTATACAATTAAAAGTTCCACATTTTTATCATTTATCTATATTAATGTTTACTTTTTCTTTAACTTCATAAAATAAGAATTCTTATACAGTTTAATTATTTGTATCCTTAAATTTTTATTTTATTCAAAAGAATTTTTTTAATCTCAAATATGTCAGCAAAAAAATAATGAATTTTGATGTAAAAAGCATAAAATAGAGATAAAAATAGAAAACTATAAGAAGTCAAATTTTATATTAAATTGTCTAGGGCTCAATTTTAAATTCTCGCCTAGGGCCTCAATTCATGTCGGGCCAGCCCTGATTGGGCAACTATAATTCAACTTATGAAGCCCAAAATTTTTTGTTTGGACTTGTGTCGACCAATACAATACGATTAAAAAATTTTAATTTTTTGGTGTTTGTTTAACGTAATAATGTTAAAAAATAATCAAAATTAAATTTCCGGATCCACAAAATTTTCTAGGAAGCTGCAATTTTTGTTTATTGTAGATTGTGCATGGTAGAATGACAAATTGTGACACTATTACAAGAAGGGAGAATACTAGTTTTAAACTCGTGACTTTAAAGTAATCGCTAGATACTATTCCTTTCTTGTGTTAAGTGATCAGCTGATAGATATGGAAATTCTCATAACTAAATGTAGGAAATGTAATTGCTAGAGACTAATAATGTCATTGCATCAAAATAGAATGCCTAATGACACACAAGTCCAACATTTAAAGAATAAACCCCCTTGAATAATGCCATTGGTCCCTCAAAATTTTCAATTTTATGGTATTTATCATGAATTTAAATAGAATTTTCAAGAAATAAGAATGATAGTGTCGAGAGTCGACAACTCAATAGGGTAACCTTTCTACTGAAAATGGGCCAGTCCACTAGTCCAGCCCATAATGTGTGTGTGGACAAGAAAATTCATTTCACACCCACCATAAAGCCCGACAAACTCCCTAAAAAAATGAGGTGGTTTTAGTGCTGACACTATTAAGGGTTGGCCAGCTAGGCCTCTGGGCCGTTGGCTAATCAATTTATCGGGCCATTTTAAAAAAGGCTGCCCTATAATTTTGTCGCTGGACAGACCTAAATAAGTCTTTAACGGCTACCTATCGGGCCGATCCTAATGAATCTTTAAACGAACCACAATTAGAATTTTACAAATTAGAGTCAAGGGTCACCTTGCGAGGCTGCTGATAGAAAAGGCGTCATGTGAAATTTCTAACCAAATCCACACTATGGGTTAGGTGTCAAAGACCAATAGGCCAGCCCATGAGCTGCGAACTTCTTGTCTAGTCTTAGCCATGGTTTAAATCGCTACAGTGTGGATCGATTAAAGTCGAAGTTAGTAGTAATAGGTTCTTTTGTGCAACCAAAAACAAAAAAAGGTTTATATGACTAACAATTCTCGAAAGTGAATTCCCGACTCCGTTTCTGGTTGAAGCCATTTGCACAAAAGTAATGTTACATGGATTTAAAAAATAGACTTAAAAATTAGATTTGATAATTTTAACCATTAATTTCACTATGGATTCCAGCATATATTGGGAATCACTACCTATTCAATGGTTAAGATTATCAAGTCTAGTTTTTAAGTCTATGTAGCATTTATCTTTGCACAAAGTCAATTACTCATTCGTGATCCGCACTTCTTCTTTGCTTTCTGGTATCTGATGCTTTTTTGCATATTTTTCTTCTTTATGCTTCCCCCACAAGACGCAGTAGAGTCCAACTACCAACATTATAGCACCACAAACACTGCAATACAAAAAAAGGGGGAAGGGGGGAAACATAATCCTCATCATCAATGTCAAGTGAAACGTTTTTGTCAAACCTTCCCTTTTCTTTTGACACACACACACACACAAACAAAAGAGATTGCATAGGAAATATACAATAATATTGATAATGATAAGGATGTGAAGTGAACCTTCCCCAGTGAATGATTTCTCTCCACAGAAAAGCTGAGAAGATGGCTGTTATAATAAGTATCAATGGATTGAATATTGCTACGAAGACAGGCCCTTTCTTCTCTATAACCCAAAGTCGTACCACGTAAGAAATTCCACCCACGACAACACCCTACATGCCATTTTTTGTCGAATGTAAGTTCATATAAAGATGTCAATTTTTTTCACGTTGTACTCGAACCAAACACTTCCCAAATGTACCACGATCAATTTTAGCTGCGAATCTAGGGCATCATATTATTGGTTGGTTAACTTACACAATAAGCCACAGAAAGAAGATGAACATCCCATCCAAGCTTCCATGATGACTTTTTCCTATCCACAGCAACAACCCAAAGTGCAGATTGAATGCAGCTAAAGAAGGCCTGAAGAGTTATAAGGCGTAGCCTCAATGGGTATTGCTTGACAATAGGACCCTACAAAGTAAGAACAGAAGGTATTGAAGAAAGTAGACGATCGATTAATTCAGCAATCAAGTAAAGGAGAGAAATTAGCTTCTTTGCATGTAAGACTAAGATTGTGCATATTTAAGTCATGCCGCCCATAGTAAGGGGATAGTGTCCACCCTCAAAATTTTTTTTTTAAACTTTTTTATATGTATTGAGATATATAAATTTGAATATTATTCAAATATACCTTTTATCTTCAACAATATTTTATGAGTATGAGAGTTGTGATTGATCTATACTTACATATTTGGTTGGTTTTATAGTTTTGAGACTTTCTTCTTTTGACTTTGATTGCATATTTATGAGTTTTTGGGATTTAAGTTCTTCATTTAATTACTTGAAATTAGTCTACAAATAATTTTTATTTTCCTGAGACTTGCTGTCTTTATTTCTCCACAACTTTTTTTCTTTTTCTATAACTTACTTGCTTTTGTTTGATAAATTAAAAACAAAGATTGAGAGAATTCCATTACATAACTGAATGGATATTAATGGATGAATGATAACTTGATTATATATATATAAAGATATCTTTGAAGATATTAACAATAAAATGATCATTTTTTTGTTTATATATCATTGACTTTTGAAAATTTTGTATTCAATAATTTTTTTTTATCTATATAATAAAGTAATTTATAATTCAAATTTAAAAAATAAACAAAATGATTTTTGTTATTCGCGGTTGAGATCACTTTAAATCTTACTTTAAGGTTAATCTAATGGCTAATATTAACACCCTAAATTTAATAGCAAAAATAGGCCATAAGGGTGTGTTTGGAGTGACTTTTTAAAAGTATTTTTAAAAATTATTTTTCATAAATACTTTTTTAAAAAAAATAGTATTTGAAACCGCCCCACCACTACCTCTACCACAATCCCCCCCCCCCCCCCCCCCCCCCCCCCCCCCCCCCCCCCCCCCCCCCCCCCCCC
>CAUOFW020000558.1:655416-701382 GCA_963454935.2 Ilex paraguariensis
GTCACCACCACACCCACCCCCGCCGTTACCGCCACCACCACCCCTACCACTGCCCCAGTCCCCGCCCCCATTGCCATCCACCACAACCATCACCATCTCCTTCCACCACTACTGCCGCCCACCACCTCTCACTCCCACTACAAACCGTTACAAAGATGTTTATTGTTTATCATTTTTTATTACTCTGTGCCTTCAGGCACAGACAATAACTAGTGTATAAATATGATGTAATAATATAAATATTATTTTAATTTTATCGGTTGAAAAAAAAAAACTAAATCTTAAGGTGCCCACCCAAAAAACAATTTCTGACTCCGCCCACCCTTAGACCCTGCACTGAAAAGAGCCTTCTACAGTGGACTGTCCACACATAAACGGGAGAAAAAGATGAACCTGCATGATAATCCACAAAGACCATGCAGTGTAGGCTGAGAGCATGATGAGAGAACCCATAATCCACTCCCCTTTGGAACTATGCTTAGTGGATAAGTGTGAAGTGTTTCTTTGGATTGATGGATACACAGGAGGTCCTTTAACAAAGGCAAACACCAAAGCCCCAGATATACAAACCACAGAACCCAATATCTTGGCCATTCCGTGCCTTTCCTTTATGGAGATGCTTTCCATCCTGAAACATTGAACTCTCAAATTAAAATTATTTCCTGTAAGAAATAAAAAAATTCAAGTTACTATTTATTTGATTTACCTCAAAAAAACAGCCAGAATAAAGGTCACGGCAGGGACGGTGGTGGTACTCGCAGCAGCAAATGTTGCAGATGTGTAATTTATTGCAAAATAATAGGGAATCAAAAATAAAGTGATCCTGATAATTATTAATACATGAAGCTGTATCAAAAAAATAAAAAAATCATAGTATTCTAGAGACTAGATTTGTTGCCACTAGCAGATTAAACATTATATAAGTATGTTATATGTATGTGGACATACATACATACCCACATAAAGCAACCAAGAAGATCTTGCAAAGTAAGCTGAATGATAGAGAAGAAGACTTCTTCCTGCAGAAAAAGATGTAAATATAAAACATCAAACAGAAAAATAAATAAGGTCAGAGGCCACAAAGGCAGTGTTAGAGGGAAAGACAGTAGCTAGAATTTAGAAATGTTTGGTGTAACCTTTCAAGGAAGAAAGCAAAAGGAGCCAAGGAAAGAGTGGCAAGTGCCTGCCGATAAACGACAAAGACGAAAGGGTTCATTCCATCAGCTATGGCCTTCTTGGAGACCAACGCCAAACCTGCATCCACAAACTGTAAGAAGAACATCATAATATAAGGCTTAATGGTTTCCCAACCCATCACTTAGCAGAGTGGAAACTTATGGTTTACTATATTTGGCCACTAGGACTTGGATTCGGAAGTCTTTGATTTATAGAGAGACTTGTCCACTCAAATTTATGGGGCATGGGTAGTGGAATATTCCTCAAGTTGTAATGATATACGGAGTCGATTTAATTCATTTTTTGTTGTGTGTTATTCATGGTAGATAAAAAAGCTTCCTCATTTATTATCTGAGTTTAGTGGCAAGAAGGTGGTAGTGGTTTGACCACCCCTTTTTGTTTGCGAACAAATTCATATGCAGCGCTATGTGAAGTCTGCCTCCAAGCATGGGGAATATGTGGTTCTCTTTTTTGTTTTTTCAACGTAGAGGGATGGAGATTGGGCATGATACAACACAGAGGAGTAGTACCTAACAAAGCTACTAGTGGAGACAAATATTTCATTGCTTTTAACTCTATTGGAGTAACCACCCAACCATTTGAAATATGAAAAGTGCTTTCAAGCATAATCTGATTGTTCTGATTCTCAAATGTGAATATTATCGCATGAGTAATGTTACACTGATCAAATTTGGAGTCTAAATGATATGACATCATATTATTTAAAGTCTTTGTTGTGGCTTAAATGACATGACACCAAACAAAGAAATCTAAACCAGCTGTCATGTCATTTTATCTCTAAATTTGATTCCAAAATTTGGTCAGTGTAGTATGACTCTTATCACATATTTCTAACACTTTTCACTTGTTGATTGTATCAGAGATTTTATAAAATAAAATTAATCAATCTCAGGGATTCAACCATCCACTCACTTTTTTTTTTAATGTAATCAATTGATCACATTTTTTCTTTTGAGGAATTTGTTTTTGGTCGATAACTTTTGTTTTAAAACTCGACATAAATTCTCCTTGCTTCTACTTTTTATTCAAGTCTTTTGATGTTTTTCATGTTCCACAAGTTTGCCATTTTCTTATTTTAAATTGTACTGTTACCAACATGATAAAGATGTTTTATTATAATTAACTTCTTATTATTCATTAATTGAGGGTTCTATTCTTGAGTAATTATTTTACTGCCTGAAAAAAAAAAAGAGTTCTTTTCTTCTGGGTGAATTTTATTCCAAGGTTCCAACCTCCCAAATGAAGCCAAAGTTAGTTGTATGGTGAACAACAATCAATGCCAATGGCCTCATTCAAACTCCCAAGTGCTGATGGATATTAGTCTATCTATGCCCAATTACCTCCCAAACTACCTGAGGAGTGATACTATTAAGTGGTCCTTAACCCACAAAGGCCACTTTTTCTCTGCATCAGCATGGAACCAACTGAGGACCCAATCCCCAAGTGTACCATGGCATCACTTGGTGTGGTATAGTCTGGCCATACCTAGAATGAGATTCATACTAAGGTCAGTGGGGACAGTCCCCACTGCAATTTTGAAAATCTTTAGGGTGTATTTAGAATTTTAAAATTTTTAGAATATTGCTCCAGTGCAATGCTCTAAAAGTGAGGATAACCTTGTGAATTTAACAATGCATGGGCTTCTTTCATAAAGGTTCTATTGGATGAGAGATGGCACATACATAATTTTTTCACTTTGATAACTTTTGTTATTTTTTGATTTTTTAGGTGCATTTATTTTGATTTCTATTATTGCCACCTTTTTTTTTTCCTATTGTAGAATATAGCTTTGATTATTTAAATTTAAATTGAAATATCACGATGCTTATAATAATTTATTTGAAAATTATGTGAAATGTATGGATTTTTAAAAATTGGATGGTGAGGAAGGCATAAAAGACTTCAATTTTTGCAAAATGAGTTTGTTGAGATAACTTTCAATCTTGAGTAGACATTTATGAATAGTTTTACGGTGAGTCCCCCCCCCCCATTTTGTACGTTGCTTGTTTATTTGATTTGTACATTGATAATAAAATTATACATATAAAAAAATATTGTTAATTATGCCTTTTGTTATTGAATTTTAGGTTGCCCCCACTATAAAAAAAGTCTGACTCCGCCGCGACTATGGTCGGCCATTAGAAGGAAAACTCAGCACCAAGGACAGGATTCAAAGCTATGCTAATCATATGGCTACGGGTATTCGGTGCACTCTCTCTAGTATTGCAAGTGAAACCCATAAGCACCACCACTTGGAGTGCCAGTTTACCCATAACCCCCTTTGTAGAATACCTTATCTTTAAGCACACCCCTATATTATTTGAAATTTCACTCACACCCTCTATAACACTTTGTTGACTGACGGAGGTAACATAATAAGTCAAGTTACTATATTAACCCTACCAATCTCACATATTATTATTTACACATATCTATATTATAAAGTAACTTACAATTCAAATTTCAAAAGATAAACAAAATGATTTTTGCTTTTCGCGGTTCAGATCATTTTAATTTTTATTTTAAAATTAATCTAACAGTTAATATTAACACCCTAAATTTTATAAGAAAAATAAAGCTCTAATAGTCTATTTGGAGTGACTTTTTAAAAATACTTTTATGTATTATTTCTTATAAGTACTTTATAAAAAAATAGTGTTTGAAACCGCCTCACTACTACCTCTACCACCACCGCCACCACCATCACCGTCGCCATCACCATTGCCGCCACCACTGTACTTGTGGTATGAGGAACATGTATATTGATCACTTTTGTAAGAGAGTAGGAGCAATCTTTTAATGGTGGCTGGTGGTTTAACTTACACTATAGACCAGAGGATTATGGATTCCTATATTCTTGGTCTAACAATTCCAAATTTACGGGCTACTGTGATAGTGATTGAGTCAGAGATATGGATGATAGAAAAAGTACTATCGGATATGTTTTCTTCATGGGAGATACCACATTTGCTTGGAGTTCAAAGAAGCAACCCATGGCTCTTTCAACTTGTTGAGCCAAGTATGTGGCGGCTACATCAAGTGTTTGTCAAGCCATTTGGTTTAGAAATTTGTTGAAGGAGATTCATTTGCTTCAAGAAGAATCAACAGAGACCTTCATTGACAACAAATCGGCACTAACATTGGCAAAGAATCTAGTGTTTCATGATCATAGTAAGCATATTGACATAAGGAACCTTTTCATTAGAGAGTATGAAACAAAGAAAGAAATGGAGCTCAAGTTTGTAAAGTCTCAAGATCAAATTGCTGGATGTCTTTTGCAAATTGAGAAGTTTGCTTGAGGTTGAGAAGAAAAATCATGTTTAAGGGGGGTGTTGGAAAAATAATAATAAATATGATTTTTAATGTTCTAGGAGTTATTTTTATGCATTTAGTTTTTTGTATAAGTGGATCATTATTTTGGTATTAGTGGGGGACAAAGTAATTGTGATATTTTAATTCTCCAAGTAATGGAGGAGGTGAGTCTTTATTATTTTTATTATTTCATTATATAGTGGAGTTATTTTGAGTGTCATGTGTTATATATGAGAATCTATATATATCCTATGTAATACATCAATTTAGACATAAGTGAATAGAAAGAGTTTTTTCTATCTTCAATAGTCTCTTTCATTATATTTTGTGAGTGTGTGATAGTCCTCTAAATTCTAACAGATAGTGATCGGAATGAAACTAGTATTATGAGTTGAAGATTATAGAGAGAGAGAGAGAGAGAGAGAGAATAGTGGATATAGTGTATGGTATTAGGGTTATGCATATCCATTCCTGGTTATTATGCTTCTGTATGGACCAATGACCACCCCTTTTTGTTTTCGAACAAATTCATATGCAGCACTTCGCGAAGTATGCCTCCAAGCATGTGGAATGTGGTTCTTTATTTTTTTTCAATGTTGAGGGATGGAGATTGGGCATGATTTACAGTATCGACTGATAACATGATACGACACAGATGAGTCGTACCAAACAAAGCACTTTTTTTTGTTTCATGACCGATGCACGTTCTGTGTAAATCACGAGTCTCACTCACCTCTTGATTGACTAAGAGACATTCACGTCATTAGTTGATGACGTCACAATATAAATTGAATCTGTCGCCATGTTCAACTTCTTCTTCTCCTACTTACTATTTTGTATGTATAATCTAGTACCATTTCACGACATCCCGAATAATGTGGCCTCAATGTCTTACAAGTCAGTGAGTTCTTAGACTACATGTGTTTGTTGAAAAGAATAGTCATACAATTACCCTTGTTGTCTAAAGGATAATAAGCCAGTTATGAATATTTTATTTGCACATTATTGCAGGTTAACCATCATAATGAGTTCGGTGCTTTTAAAAGGTTCTAAAAACATGGTTGTGTAAATTTGCAATATCGGAATCATCAGCAACTAGTGGACACAAAAATTTCATTGCTTTAACTCTTTTGTGGAGGAACCACTCAACCATTTGAAATATGAAAAATGCTTTGAAGCATAATCTGATTGTTCTGATTCTCAAATGCACAGATTTCTAACACTTTTCAGTTGTTGATTGGATCAAAGATTTCATAAAATAAAATTAATCAATCTTATTGGTGCAATCATCCACTTACTCTTTTTAAAGTCATCAATTAGTCAAATCTTGTCTTCGGTGGAATTTTTTTTTGTCGATAACTTTTGTTTTAACACTCGACATTGATTCTCCTTGATTCTACTTTTATTCGAGTCTTTTGATGTTTTTTTATGTTAGACAAGTATTACGAGTTTCTTATTTTAAATGGGACTTATACCAACAAGATATGCATCGGATATCACCGATAATACATCGATTTTCTCATACCAGCACTAATGCACCGAATTTCATCAGAACTCCGTAGTTAAGCGTGCTTGGGCGAGAGTAGTACTAGGATGAGTGACCCCTTAGAAAGTCCTCGTGTTGCACCCCTATTTAAAAAAAAAAATATATTATAATTAACTTGTTATTATTCCTTAATTAAGGGTTCTATTCTTTTTTTAAATGCGACTGTTACCGACAAGATAAACTGTTAAAGATGTTTTATTATAATTAACTTGTTATAATTCCTTAATTTTTTTTGTCCTTAGGATGAACCAATATACACTCTCTCATGCGCTAAGGGCTCAGTCTCTCTATCCTATTGCTATACCTTACATTCGACAGGACATGATTAGCTTTTTCAATCTTTCATGCTTATTTTTTTAAGTAAAGTCTGATTTGTCCGACCGATTAATTCATGAACTAACTATCCCAAAAGTGCGATTTGAAATCGAGTCTCACCAGTTGTGTATAGGTGCTTTGCACTGAAAAATCACCAACTCAATTGAGTCGAAATTGAACCTAATAATTTAGTCGTAAGTTATTTGATCGAGAGGTAGCATTCAGTGCGGAATTGGAAATTAATTTATTTTTTTGTTAAATCCCATAATACTATTGAGACCTAATTTGCTGATTTAATTCACTATGACCTTTGGATTGACTGTGAATTCCATCAAACATTGAAATTTGGTGTTAATCCAATGGTTTCAATGAAGCCACATCATTAGATCAAGAAATTATGTCAGATTTTTAGGTTCTAATAACATTACTCAAAATTAAATTGGACGGAGTAGGAGATTTGTGCAACAAAAAAAGATTAATACAAATTTACATATTATTAACAAGAGATTTAAATCAATAATATTAATGATGACAATTCAGCTCCTCCATTTCTCAGAGGTGGATTTCTAATTTCACCCTGGTTGAAGCCATTTGCTGCAAGTCAATTACTCATAATGTGCTCCAGTTTGGCTTTCTCTTTCCTTTCTGAAATCTGTTCATTTCCTTCATATTATGCTTCCCCCACCACACAAAACGCTGTAGAGCCCAGCTACTAACATTATAGCCCCACAAACACTGCAAAATAAACAGAGAAGGCAAGAAGAAGAAGAAGAACAATAATCCTCATCAATGTCTAAATGCAGGAGTTTTGTTTAATTCACATGCAAAAACGTGTGTCCACGCGAACACGCACTATTTATAAAGGTAAGACTCTGATATTAGAAATTATGTTTTTCAGTGTCGTACTGAAGTTATTACAAAATAAGCCGTCAAATTACAACTCAATCTTGTGAGATTACACCAAAATAAAGTTATTTGACATTCATCATAATATTTTAAGATCAGTCTTACTTTTTATTTGCTGTAACAAGACCCCATTTAGTTATAACTCACTCAACCCAAGAGGTTGTAACGTGGTCAAAAAGAAAATATAATTTTTAGTACGCTAACTCATTTGGTACCGTAGTCTTACCCGCATCTAATTTATTTATTCTCACTAATTATAAGGGTGTGAACTGTGAACCTTCCCCAGTGATAGGTTTCTCTCTAGAAAGCTGCTCAGAGAATCGCAGTTATAATAAGTGTCAATTGATTGAACATAGCTACGAAGACAGACACTTTCTTCTGTATGACCCAAATTCCTAACCAGTTACCAATACCACTCACGAACACAACCTGCCATTTCCATGAAAATGTCAATTTAACAGACACCAAAATCCATATACTATACTATAGCTTTGTATGGATGGAGATAACTTTTTGCTTCGGCAATAGGCTGATGCTAACTTTTTGTGTCGAAACGTTTTTTGTCTCGCCCTTTTGCCCAAGTTAAAAACAGTGTTTTTCTTGTGGTATGAGGAACATGTATATTGATCAGTTTTGTAAGGGAGTTGGAGCAATCTTTTAATGGTGGCTGGTGGTTTAACTTGCACAATAGACCAGAGGCAGAAGATGGGAATCCCATCGAAGCTTCCATGATGATTTCTTCCTATCCACAGCAACAGCCCAAAGTGCAGATTGTATGCAACTAAAGAAGGTTTGGAGAGCTAAAAGTCGTAGCCTCAATGAAAATTGCTTGACGATAGGACCCTGAAAGCAAGAACAAAAGGTCGGGACTAAAGCAGCTATCGAATTCAACTATCATGGACATTAGACCAAAGTTTTAAACAAGACTCGTTCAAAACGTAACACAATGATTAATATAAGGGTAAATTTTATTTACACTCCCTTGTAGATAAGCTTAACTTCAATGATATCACCTTCTTTTTTTTTGAATTTCACTTTACTCCCTTTTGATTCATATGTTCATTCAATTAAACCTTTTACTGTGGATCTCCATTACCGACAAATCAAAAATGCTGATGTCAGGTAATTCTTTTTCTTTGTGAAATCATCTTAGTCTCTCCACCAGTTGCCAATGCACATAACACACGTACCACTAACACAATACACTGTTACGTGCAATTGGAGTTGAAGGAGTCAAAGGGTTTACTTGATTAGGATAAATGCATCTATCTTTTCGTTGTTAACTTATTCTTCCTTTTCAATAAGTAGTAGTTGATATTTTGTAATAGAAGATTATTTTTGTTGCTACTATGCAGAGAATAGTTGCTTCTCTTTAGCTATTTTTTGTTATAAGTCTTTAAAAATAAGCCTCTGTCATTGAATAAAAGGCATCACAAAATTTCTAAATTCTCTGTTTTCCTTTAATCTCTTGCTCTTTCTTATTCTTGGTAGTTTTAAATTCATATCTATCAGAGTCAATTGATGATTTGAAGTACGGAATAAAATACAATATTTTCCTTTCTTTAAATCTATTTTCAAAAGTGTTCTATTGATTATCTTGAAATTCGTATTTCTATTTTGCTAGTTTGATTGAGATGAAATTCTGTAAGTTTTGAGCTGACTTATTTTTGGGCTAATTACTTTGGGATTTATTTGTACATGGATGAAGCGCACTTGAACACATATTTTGTAAATTGTGATTATGACTATATGGGGTGTGATTGTAGCCCTACAAGTGTGATTGACTAGTATAAGTTTTGATTTTTGTTCAAATGTCACATGTCATGTTTCAAATATAAATCAAGTATGAGATTGTGTATGTTGAAAGTTTATTTATTGTCATATGTAATATTTGAATGATGATTTTGTAATTGCTTATCAATTGAATTATTTGGTATTTGATCATTCATACCTTTATTGTTAAACGTATTATTTCTTGTTATATTGTATACTTCACCACTTAATTAATTTCACAAGCTGGCCTTGCAGCAAAGATGTTATTGAAATATTTGAGAAATCGAAGATGGACACATATCGATACCATTTTTGTAATATTGAATTGTGAGATATATTTATATTTGGAGATTCAATTATCAATGAAAATTTTTATTGAAGTAATTAGAATTTTAACTGTTTGTTTGGAGGTACTTTTGTGAAATTTTGTCAATTGATTTAGATAACGCATCTGGAAATCAGAGCATTACAGTTTGTTTATGAAAATCTTAATAACATCATGGTGGAAAAAAGTTAACAAAAAAAGTTATATATAGACTTGCCAATTATAAATACGAACCGCGAATTCAACATAAAATCGATATAGAATTAAGGGTTTGAGTTTAGCTTTAAAAGGTTAGGATGATAAGTTAATGGATCTTTTAGATCCATTAAATAAATTAGTGGATACTAACTTGGCTAAAACACGACAAGAACCCGATAAACATTACTTTTACACACGACACAAACATGATACTACTTGAGCCTGACTTTACACAATTATAAATGGGTTGATGATGAATTGAATAAATTTTGATGCAACACGATTTAAACACACACAAACTCACCATTAGGAGTTCTATATGTATCTAATTGACATAGTGATACGCAACAATAATACACTTTCAGTTCCTCCAGTTCTCAAAGGTGGACTCCCGACTCCGGCCCGGTTGAAGCCACTTGCAACAAGTCGATTACTCATTTGTGATCTGCTCAAGTTTCACTTCCTCTTTGCTTTTGGATTTCTGTTCCTTTTTTGCATATTTTTCTTCTTTATGCTTCCCCCACAAGACACTGTAGAGGCGAACTACAGAGACTATAGCACCACAAAGACTAACAGAAAAAGAAGGGAGGGTGAACAATAATCCTCATTAATGTGTAAAATGATGTCTAGGGTTGCAAGTGATCAATCGAGCTGTGCAGCAAGTAGAAATCAGATGGGGTTAAAACTCGTCCAAGTTCATTCATTTATAAAATGAACAAAGCTCAAGTTGGATTTTAAAACTCGTTTAACAAATAAATTGAGTTCAAGCAATGACTTGTTCGATTCGGTTAAACTCCCGAAGACAACCATATATATTTAGGGCACCTTACTAACCAATAATCATCCTAAACAAGCCAAGCTTGATGTTGAACATGAGTTTGTACTCGAGCTCAAATAGTCCAGTATTCAGTTTGGTTCGATGTATTTGCACCCACCATCTTGTCCAACCTTTATTGTTTTTCAATTTTCACATGCCTACACACAATACACATACACATACTGCACATGAAATATACATTACAAGTAATGGATGATAAGGGTTTGAACCTGCCCCAGTGAAAGGTCTCCCCCCACAAAAATGCTGAGAAGATCGCTGTTATAATAAGTTGTAATGGAGTGAACATAGCTATGAAGACCGGGCCTTTCCTCTCTATAACCCAAACTCGTAACCAATAAGTTATTCCAGTAATGACCACACCCTGCATACCATTTTTCAGCAAAAGGTCAAATTAACAAGGCCAAAATCCATATAATGCATGTCAGCTTTGTCGGGATGTCTACATGCATACTTAATATGTTAGTTTGATAGAGTGCCGGATGGAGCAAGGTCGGGATTAGGATTTTGTTCGTCCATCCACAAGGAGGACCATAAACTCAGACTGCCAATGTAGACAATATTTTAATTTTTTTTATTCAAAATTTGATGCATTAAATTCTATTGGGCAAAAAATATTTTCATCAATCAAGAACGGTATATTAATATATGTTGCATGTACAAGATATGTTAGTTTTTTTTTTTTTGGGGGGATATGAAATCTGTCCTTGGTGCCAATGTCTCTTCAATTTACATTTTGCGGTGTTTAAATACTAAAACACCATTCATTACAAATTTAATTAATTTTTTAAAAATAGACTAACCTTTTTAATAGTCCACCCCATTGCCATGGATCGACAACCCTACTACTACTACCAACACCATAATCAGATTACTATCATTGTCACCACTCCCTCAATTGCCACCTCACCACCACCTTGCCAGCCCTACCACCGCTCCTCACCATCACCCTCGCTACCACCACTACCATCAGCTCAAGCCGCCACCTTTACTATCCCATAAACCCCATCTCCACACCACTACCACCACCTAACAATCGTCGCCACTACCCCAGCCCATCATCGTTGCCACCACAATTATCCATCCTCCACCACCTCATCGTTGTGTCCATCATCCCACAACCATCACTCTGGCTCACACTACCCCTCCACCAACAACGTTGCTGCCACTGTAACCACCGCTTTCTTAATAGTGGTGACGATGATGGTGTAGGCATGGATGTGCTACGATGGTGGTTGCAGCAAAGGTTTGGTGATAGTGGGTTGATGGAGATGGTGTGATGATACATGATAGTGAGGTGGTGTCGGTGGAGATGCAGGTGGGTTGTGGTGGGGGATGTGATGGTAGTGGCAACTTTGTTGGTTGTGGCCAATGATTGTGGCAGTGGTGGGTTAGGTAGACTGCTGGTGATGGTTTCGGTGATGTGGTAGTGGTAGTGGCGGCAAAGTGGTGGACAGTAAGGAATTTTTAAAAAAAAAAAAGAATAACATACTTCACCTATTTTTTCTAATCATACAGTTTGATCAAATTTTGTGATTAAATTTAAGTAGATACCAACAAGTTTTGATAAAAATTTCAGACTCAACACTAAAAAATTCAACATTGGGATTTTAATACTTAATTTTTAGTTTTATCAAATATTACTTTCGTAAGAATGTGGTTAGCATAAAAAACCTTGATAGATGTCACGAACCACATTGAAAAGTCACCATTTTATCAGTTACAGTCAGTAAGGTTTCTTGGAGCAAATCCACCATAGCTTTGAACAATATTTAACAATGATTCTGCACAGAATAGATCCTGTAATCTCGTAAGGTAGCGATCATTTGACTGACAAACCTGAAAAAATGGGGTTAGAAGAAAGGGGGCCAGGCGTGAGCCCAGCCAATCCCCTCCAAAACTTAAGTCAGTAAGATCAAAGGGAAGTTTCTTAGTCAATGAGCTATGGTTTGATTTTGCGTACCTTTGTCCATTTTTCTGAGGGATATTTATACCTGAATTAACAATGATTGTTCTAAATCTTCATTCCTATCTGGACATCTCACATCTGACACACCATCCCTCGTGTTGTGAATGTTTCCCCTTTACGCCTCCTCGAATTGAATGCTCGGGGAATGGTATAAGTGCTCGGCCGCAAGCCGAACATTTATATTACGAGCCGAGCAGCCCAATCCAAGAGGTCGGCGTCTGACACTGACAGGGGACGGGCTACTTGGTGGATCAAAGAACTCAGGAGAACCAATCGCGTTGTTTCGGCGCATCAGTCATTAATGCTCCGGTCATCATGATAGTAGGCATAGACTTGCAGAGAGCAGTTGGTGGCAGCCCCGCATTTATTTATCTTGTCACTATCACTCATCTCGCCATAAATGCGAGGTCACATCGCTTTGACTATGATGCCAACTGTTGTACTCGGCCGCTCTGTGTCACCATACCTCGGCTCATCCCTTCGGCATCTTCCAGACATCCTAATGACTTTATTGGGCCACGTGTCACCCTGGGAGTTGAGGATCCACATAGGAGTCTCGCCAGATTCTAACAAGACAAAATGTACAATGATCATCAATTTTGTCTGAAAATCTGAGGCATTATATCAATGGTGAGCAACTTACACAATAGACCACATAAAGAAGATGCAAATCCCATCCAAGCCTCCGTGATGACTTTTTGCTTTCCATAGCAACAGCCCAAGGTGCACATTGTATGCAACTAAAGAAAGACTCTTGAGCTATAAGGCGTCTTTTCGCCGGATATTGCTTGACAACAGGACCCTGTACTCAAGAGCAACAGGTACAAAAGAAAGAAGCTGACGAATTTGTAAGGTGTTAGCTTCCTAACATAAGATCAAGTATGCGACAATAACAAAACAAGTAAAATAATGATGCAAAAGAATTACACGCAAGAATATACAAATTAATGTAGAAAACACAAGATAAAAGAAACCCTAGAATCAGGAGCGGAACAACTTGGGTCATTGTGGGGACAGTTGCCCCTACTCAATTTTAAAGAAATACTACATATTTATTGTATCAAAAAAAAAAAAAAATTATGTTTGGTTTATTACATTGCCCCCTCTTAAGTCTTTGAAAATTTGTATAATGACCTTAGTCCATTTTCTTTTCGGAAAGTTAGTGGTCAATTAACCCCTAATTTACTGAAATAAATATTTTGTTTTTAGACTAAATGTAAAATGCCCTAACTCATATATTAACCGAAGATAACACATTTATTATTTAATATCATTTCTCTTATTCTTTAAAAACAATTGTGTAGTTGTCCTTAATTTCACATAGCCGAGTTGAAAACTATATGTTGTAATAGCTACTGTGGCTCTTCATATTCACACTAGTCTTTAATTTATAGATAAACCTCAGCACTCAAATTTCTCAACCATGAGTGGTTGATTGCTCAAGCTTACATGGAACTCACACTAAGGGCTAGCATAGCTCGTTGTTTCTACATATATACACAAGATTCCTGGTGCAAACTTTTCATGTAGGATTTAATGCACGCTAATGCGGGTCATCAGAGTGATGCTAGCTCAGATCAACTTGAATCTAGTACTGTACATTCCAATTTCTGTGACCAACGATCTGAATTTTGAAAGCATCCAAGTTCAGTTGGATGCTCTCAAAAAGCACTAAAAAAAAGGTTGACTAGATATGCAATATAAGAACATATCAGCACCAAGTGGAAGCAAAGATTAGGTTGTTTTTAGTATGTTGGAGTAAGCATGTAATCATTTAATATATGAAGTGATCTGAAGCATAATCTGAGTGTTTTGTCCTCGAATTCACAACATTTAAAGTAGACAAAGTACGATCATCCTATTGCTTTGAAGGTTAAAATATGAAAATTAAGCATCAATATTGTTGTTCTCAAAAACTATTCACTTTGGTGGCTGATTGAAATTATGACTTGGGAATCGGCAGGAATATTCCTCCAAGAGAAGTCGAGGACTAGAGGCATTCTGATCATCAACCCTCCGATAATAAAGTCAATATGGTATTTAACTGTGAGTAGTTAATTTATCTGAATGATGCCCAACTTAGTCTTTTTATAGGTCAAAAGATTGGACTGTTGAAAGAGTCTCAACTATTATTTAAATGGGGCAGTACAAGAAATGGAACACAAGATGATGCCCTCTAGCATGAATATCTCAACTAGTTTAAATTAGTCAAAGTGTGCGGAGCTAAGGAGTTACCGGGATGCTAGCGAGCAAAGAGCCGAGAGCCTTTTCGAGCCGTGGAGCTCCTCCCTGAGCAGCAGACTCTGCCAAGATTATGCTTAATTTATCATTATCAAATATTATGTAAATAGGTTAGAAAATTTGAAAATCAAGCGTTGAAAAAAGTGTGAGAACTTCTTTTTATTGTTAGATTTTTGCACTTGTGGGCAAAATTCGTCAAAAGTTCTAATTAATCAATTTTATCGTTTTAAGAAAAAAATTATCGGTTCAATAACCTTTTGTTTTAAAACATCTTTTGTTTGAATGGGCCACGCACGATTGATGATTGCTGTGATAAGCTTCCTCCTACAAATTTGGCTTCTCAAGATAATTCATATACATCTGATGCTGCTCTATCTTCTGTTGAGCTACTTAATCATCCACTTGATTTATCTCCACATGATAAATATCATTAATTTAGATTTTGTATTACATATCTTAATATTTTATGTTCAGATTTTGTATAATCTTCATGTACTTTGTATCATTATATAACTGGGAATAGCAACACGGTTTGGTCGTTGAGTACCAAAACCCATTAAGATATTTTTTTCAAACACTTTCCTGGTATCAAAGCTATAGTACTACTCACGCTTGTTCTTCGATCCTCCTCAAATGGCTTCACTCTCTGAGACCACTTCCGCACCTGTCTTTCTTGCTCCAAATATAGGCCAACTCATTTCAATCAAGCTAGCTAGTGACAATTACCTGCAATGGTTGTCCCAATTTATACCAGTATTGAAGTCGAATGGTCTTATAGGCTTTGTGGATGGTTTTGAGTCGTGCCCATATCAACTTCTTCCTCCAACGGCTGACAAATCCATTGGTGATGCTAATCCTACCTACTTGCTATTGTATAAGAAAGATTAATTTGTTCTTTCTTGGATCAATGCTACTTTAACCCCAAAAGTTCTCTCTACTGTGTATGACCTGTTGACTGCAAAAAAGGCCTAGGATTCACTCTTAACTCGTTTTGCTTCTCAATCTCATTCCCGCATTAATCTCCTCCAACGCCAACTCCGTAGTTTGCGTCAGGAGAACTGATCCTGTTCAAAGTATCTAGCCTTTGCTAAAGTCTTAGTAGATCAACTCGCTCTGCTGGAAAGGCTGTTGATGAAGATGATCTTGTCTCTACACTCTTGAGTGGACTAAATTCAGCATTCATTCATTTCAAAATTCAATCAACATTGTTACTCGAGACCATATTATGTCATTTATGGATTTTTAGGCTAAACTCCTTTCATTTGAGATTCTTCTTGAGTCTCACCAGAGGGTAGTGCCTCCCGAAAACTCCTTTTCTTTGGCTGCTCGACAAACTTTGAAACACTACCAGTGAAATACTAAGACCAAAAATTTTGTCTCAAAAAATGCTACTTAACAAAATTCTGCTGGTTCCTTACCACCATCACCTACTGGACCAAACAATTTTATCATGGGAGGCTCAAATAATTGTGAAGCTTGTCAAATTTGTGGCAAACACAGTCAAAGAGCATTGGACTATTTTCATCGTTTCGATTATTCTTATCAAGGCAGACATCTTCCTCACCAATTAGCAGCAATGGTCAATTAGACAAATGCTGCTCTAATGGCCAAGGTACAGGTTGCTTCCAGTGGTGATACTTGATGTGCTGATAGTGGGGCGAATCAGCACATTATTGCGCATCTTGAGCAATTCTCCCCTCCCCGCTCGCACACGGGGAAAGGAACACATTGCTGTTGGTAACGGCTCTGGCTTGGAAATCGCCCACACTGGTTCACCACCTCTTTTAATGTCACATGTGTTAACGCTTGTGCTAATTTGCTCTCAATTAACCAATTTTGCATTGAGAATCATTGTTTCTTTCTCCTTATTGGTTCTCATTATTCTATTCATGAATTGTAGACAGGGAAAATATTGCTCCAAGGCAAGAGTGAAGAAGGAATGTAGCCCTTTCGCTTGCAAAAATTAGTTTCTCACAAACACAATAATTTCACTGTTTTCTTCAGCGACAAAGCTCCAATCCAAGTGTGGCACTCCCGACTTGGACATCCTTCGCATCCCCTTGTTTCTCATTTAATCAAGCATCATAGTTTACCATTTAGCGGTTAATTGAATAAAGTTGGCATATGTGAACCTTGCCAATTAGACAAGGCTAAACAACAGCCCTTTTTAGCGTCATCAAGAGTTTCTTCTAGCCCTCTTGAACTTATTCATTCAAATGTCTCGCCTTGTTCAACAAAGTCGATTGGTGATTGTTTATATTATGTTATATTTATTGACGACTACTCCAAATTCACATGGATTTATCCCTTACAGTCAAGTCTGATGGCTTCTCATGCTTTATAAAATTTAAATTCTTAGTTGAGAATCAATTCTCTATACTCATCAAACAATTCCAAACAGACAATGGAGGCAAATTTATCCTAAATGAATTTAATTTTTTTTTGGCAAATAGTGGAATTTTTCTTCGCCTAAGTTGTCTGTACACTTCCCAACAAAATGGATTGGTTGAAAGGAAGCACAGACCAAGGGTGACCCGAGATATTTTGGGGCCTAAAGCGGAAAAGATAAATAAGATTTTTTTATATTTAATATTAATAATAAATTTAGTTTTTTTTTAAATACAAAAATATTAATTAAATTTCTATATTCAAGTTCATGTTACCATATTTGAACTTAATGGTAAGAGAAAGAAAGAATAATTGAAAAATTATGATAGTAAGTTTCAACTTGACTTTTTTGAGGGTTAAAACTAGATTTTTTTAGTAGCTTTATTTAAAAATTATTATTTTTTATTTTAAAAAAAAAATCAATTTTAGGGTTTTTAATTTCACGATTGAATTAATAGGTCCAATCTACTTAAGTTAAAATATTTTGTTTGAGAGTGGATTTAAACTTTTTATTTAGACTTACTACACACCTATAAATTATGGGGCCTTCTTTGAAGTGAGACTTAAAATTTTTTTTGATTGGACTTATGTTTTTATAAAGCCTTTTCCTAGGGCTTAAAATATTTATGAATTTATTTTTTTTATAGACTATTTACGATTTCTAAAAATTTGGGGACTTTTTTAAAAATGGGGCCTAAAGCCCAAACTTTTTTGATACTACTATTGAGCCGTCCCTAACACGGACATATAATGGAAATGGGATTATCACTTCTTGCTGAGTCCAACCTACAAATGGGTTTTTGGGTTGATGGCTTCTTAACCTCAATTTTTCTAATAAATCGACTATCATATCTCGTGTTGAACAATGAATCTCCCTTTTCTAAATTATTTAACAAAAGTCCAGATTATTCATTTCTTCGGACTTTCGGGTGTGCTTGGTATCCTTTATTACGCCCATACAAGACAAAGAAACTCATGTTTCAAAATAAACAATACATTTTTCTTGGTTACAGTTCATCACACAGAGAATACTGCTGTTATGATTCCCACACCCGTAAAGTCTATATTTCTCGGAATGTTGTGTTTGATGAGGAATTATTTCCAGTAACTGTGGGTAAGTCTTCTTTTCCGTATTTCTCTAACTCTTCTAATACCATTGACTCAACTATTTCCTTTAGATGTACTACTGGTCTTCAAAACACATCACTCTCTGGCATACTACCTTCTCCTACAGCTTCTACACCAATTATCTCTCAACCATCACCAACAGCTACTTCTCCTCAGCCTCATATTTTATCTAGTCCTTCTTCTCAATCAACCCAATTGGATCTCCCCTCACCACACATTACTAACCCACTTATTCCACCATCTCCATCGTTGGAAAATTACCCCAATCCCAGCTTTCTACTTGTCAACACTAAAACTTCTTCATCAAGTGTTGTTACTCGTTCCCAAATTAGGTCTCTAAAGCCTAAGTCTTGTCTTGATTTTCATGTTTACTACTCTACCAAATAGCCCCTTCACGCCTTCCATACCATGTCTTTACCCTCTGAGCCAACCTGTTACTCCACATCTGTGTTATCACTCGAGTGGCGTACTGTAATGGGAGAGGAATTCGAAGTCTTAATTGCTAATGGCACTTGGTCTTTGTGTCCCAGACCTCCAAATCACAATGTTGTCTGAAATAAGTGAGTGTATCGTCTTAAGCAGAAACCTGATGGTACCATTGATCGATACAAAGCCCGATTAGTCGCCATGGGTTTTGATCAACAAAGTGGTGTTGAATTTATTGAAACTTTTAGTCCAGTTATAAAACCTTCTACTGTTTGGGTTCTTCTCACATTGGCTGTTCATTTTGATTGGGGTATTCGTCAATTAGATGTTTCTAATGCGTTTCCCCATGGTGTTTTGATAGAGTAAGTTTATATAGAACAACCTCAAGGTTTTGTGGACTCTCACCATCTAAATCACGTGTGTCGATTGCTCAAAGCTCTTTATAGACTTAAACAAGCCCCACGTGCTTGGTTCACTCAACTTCGCGATTCACTTTGAGAGCTTGACCTCATTTCATCATATGTTGATTCTGCTCTGTTTACATTTCATCAAGATGCTACACATATTTATATTCTGGTGTATGTTGATGACATTTTGATCACAAGAACACATAGTTCAATCATTTCCTCTGTTATTGCTCGCCTTCAACAAGACTTTCGTTTTAAGGATCTTGGACAACTTGCCTTTTTCCTTGGTATTTAGGCTTCTCATGATTCCAATGGAATTCATTTATGGCAAGCAAAGTACATAAGTGATTTACTTAATCGAGCTCGGATGGTTGGTGCCAAACCAATTTCTTCCCTTTGGATGGTGATCTTCTCTCAGATACTAATGCCACTGAGTATCGAAAAATTGTGGGTGCTTTACAATATTGCACCCTCACGCGTCCAGACATCTCATACTTCATTAATCAACTGTGTTAGTACATGCATCAACCCTCCACTGCCCATTGGTCTGCTACAAAGCGTGTTCTGCGATATCTCAAAGGGACCATTGATTATGGTCTTTGGTACACGAAGGGCGATCTGAATTTGCATGCCTTTTGTGACTGATTGGGCGGGAAGTCCGGATGATCGACTATCCACCTCTAGTTACAGTGTGTTTTTGGGAACCAATCTGATTTCTTGGCCTGCCAAAAAGCAAAATGTTGTTTCTTAGTGCAACACTGAGGCCGAATATCGTGCACTCTCCCTTACTACGACTGAATTGTTTTGGTTGCGAATGTTATTTCGTGATCTCCAAATTCCCCTCTCTTCACCTCCTACATTGTGGTGTGATAATGTAAGCGCTATCTCATTGGCATCCAATCTAGTCTTTCATGCTCGAACCGAACATGTTGAAGTTGACTACCATTTTATTCGTGAGAAAGTGCTTAATGGAGACATTGTTATTAAGTATATTAACACAACAGATCAAATTGTCGATGTCTTTACTAAAAGTCTCACTGCAGTTCATTTTGCTCAGCTCCATGCCAAACTAATGGTCCTATTGCCTCCCGGGGAGTGATAAGCTTCCTCCTACAAATTCTCCTAAAAATTCGGCTTCTCAAGATAATCCATATTCATCTGCTGCTGATGTTGCTCTATCTTCTTTTGAGCTACTTAATCATCCACCTAATTTATCTTTACGTGATAAATATCATTAGTTTAGATTTTGTATTATATATCTTGATATTTTTTGTTCAATTTTTGTATAATCTTCATGTACTTTATATCATTATATAACTGGGAATAGCAAAACGGTTTGGTCATTGAGTACCAAAACCTATTTAGATATTTTTCCAAACACTTTCATGATGAAGATTGCATATGCATGACCTATTAAATACTATGGTGGGATTAAACTCTCTATATGGCCTTCAGAAGTAAAACTTACCACCAAATTGTTTCTTTGGTTTTTAGATTGTTTTAAGTTGATTTCCCACTCCTTTTGTAATTAAATGTGTCTAACCCATCCATTTTTGGGTTCCCTTCAAAAAAAAAAAACTTGAAAAAACAGGCTCCATTGGTCATGTTTTGGAACTTTGGTTTCTATAGTTACTTGTTTTAATTTATTCGTACGGGTGAGCACAGGATACGACCTTTATAAACATACTAAATAAAATTTAAGTTTAATACTTGGCCTAAAATGGATTTGGCAAAACACTACCAATGGAACAAGTCGTGGCATGTATTATTATAAGTAAGTGCTAATTTCTGCTTTACAACCTGAATTTTCTTTGACATTTTGCGTTAACAGATATCTAAGTAGGGATGTCCATGGCCGGGCTAGGGAAGGCCTGAGAAATTTATTTCTGGCCGAGCTTGAGTAGTATATCACCAAACCCTTATCCAAGTGTAGGAATAGTTTACCCGCGAGCCTATTGGACGGGTCTGTGGGCAGCCGTGCTCGCGGGTTTTTTTATATACAACTTCATTTAAAATAATGAATATTTTTATAACTTAATATTTATGTAAATTATATTTTTGAATAAAAAATGAGTCAAAATGGATAAAAATAAAATAATGAATAATTTTATTTTTAATTAAGAGATGAACTTTATCTGATAGAATGAATACATTCTAACTAGATTGACACCTACTCACTTATCTATCATTTGTATTACTATACCCTTTAAAACTTGTATGTTTAATATATTAAAAATAAAATAATACATTATTTATAGTATTTAAATTTTTAAAATTTCAAATTCTGACATTAGGAAATTTATTTCAAAATTTTAAATTTAATGGTGTAAAAGTATAATTTTTTTCAAACGAAGGGTGTGCAGATTGGGCTTGGTGGCCAAGTTCTTGGGCCAAGCTTCGGGCAGGTAATGAGTTTAGGGGCAAACCCAATCCCTATTTTTAATGATATTGGGCTGGGGCTGGGACCAAGGCGGACCAACTATTAAGTCTATCGAATTTCGGGCCGGATAACGAGACTCGTGGATAACCCGGCCCATGGACACCCTATATCCAAGTCATTGGTTTGACATGATGGGAATTTTTCTCACAATTATTTTTGGGTAAGTTTCATGAGAGCCCCAAAAGTTTATCATTAAACCACATCGGCCCCATAAAGTATGGAAATTACATCATCATTCCTTGGAGAATTTTTTTCATCCATTTTTTTGAATTTTTAATACATTTTTTATTCTCCCTTATAAGTTGAAAATGAAACATACGTTTGGGCAGAGCCACTTGAAGATCAGGGGGGTTATGGGTTCACCCAATATTTTTTTGAAAAAATATTAATTTTTTTTTATGTCAAGTAATTGTATATATATTTAAGTGTGTTCTCTATTATTCTCAAAAAAAAAAAGTGTGTTCACTCTATTATTTTTTATTCTATCAATTAGTGTAGTTCAATATCTAAATAATTGTGAACTTTTAGACATATTATATCGAACTCATTTTTATTTTTGATATGTCAGACTCATTTTTTAAGTTATAACTTTATTACATAATGGAATGAGTGATCAATATCTAACAGTTTAATTGATTATATAGAGAAAGATTATAGTATATTTCATATGGTTAGCTCATTTGTTCTGTTCCCCCCTCCCTCTCCCCCTCCCCAAAAAAAAAAGTCTCATTTGTTCTGAAGCTAGCCCCCTTTTTTATTTTTTTTTATTTATATGCGCTATATTTACTCACGTTTGAACTNCATATTTCATATGGTTAGCTCATTTGTTCTGTTCCCCCCTCCCCCTCCCCAAAAAAAAAAGTCTCATTTGTTCTGAAGCTAGCCCCCTTTTTTATTTTTTTTTATTTATATGCGCTATATTTACTCACGTTAGAACTTTTTTGTATTTTATGAATCTTCCATCCCTATTTGTATTTGTAAAGTTTAGCTGCCATCCCACCAATAGGATAAGAGAGCCTCTTTCCCAAACACTGTAAGTTGTCATCAGTCCACTAATAAGCATTTCAATTCCTCATGCCACCTCTCTCCAGGAGCTTCAAGGTGCCACCTTTGCTCCAGCGCGCAACTCTCGGCTCCAGCTTGCATCATTTAATGCAAAGCTTAATGTTGAAGTATTTCTTTGCCAACTTCTACACAATTCTGGATTATAGGCATAACCGGCTTCAATTCCATGAAGTAGTCTAAATTATCCCCAAATTCCATCTTTAACTTTTTTTTGGTTTAATGGTCTAGAGTGTTTGAGTTAATTTATATACACCTCGATTAATCTTCATTCCGCTCCGGTCAAAAATAAACCATCCAAACCAGTACTAGAGTATTCATAAGAAATAATTCTCTCATGAACTGGCCTTAAAATATTGTCAAGATTCGAATTCAGAATATCTGAGTTTATAACTTATCCTATTACCACATGAGTTACCCCTTAGAATTTTTAAATTCTATCTTTTACATGATTGGAAAATTAATTCCCGAAAAGATAATTTGTTGTTGGCCATGGCTAGTCCATCAAATGGTTTGATCATGATATCGATTGTAGAACTTGATCTCCAGTGATAAGGGATTATAATGTTTATTTACTCGCCAATCTAACAATTGGGTTAATTTAATCAAACGTGGAAACAAGGTGGGTTTGATATAGAATAGAAAGTGGATGGAATGAAAGGTACCTAAGTGGAAGCTAAAATTGGCAATGTCCAACAATGAAAGAGTGGGCGGAGAGAGGGACATGGAGGTAGGTAGGGAGGCCATTGTTGGCTGAATTGGGGACACCATTGTTGGCTGTGGTGGAAGGTTCGGCTGTCATGCTGAGAAGAGAAAAAAAAGTTTGATTTCGAGAGACCTAAAGCACTGATACCATAATTAGGTTTTAATATAATGGGAGTCTGTTGGATACTTTTGACACACTCCTTGGTTCTATTTATAGGCCAATATTAATAACAAAGATAACAAAGAGAAGATACAATCCTCTAATCCTATCTTTCCGTCATGATCCCATCAGCCTCTAATCCTATCTTTTCATCATGATCCCTTCAGCCTCTGCTTATCCTTTTGATTATGGTTATTGAAACAATTTTATATCTGACATGATAAAAGCTTTACAATTATTATTGTTGAGTCATGCATTTATTGGCATTGTTCTTTGCCTTTTTCTCTATTGATTTTCATATAAGGTTTCGCACCGTAGCCAGGAGAAAAACTTTGAAATTGGAAGATAATATAACTTATGTATGTTATTATATTGATAAAAAGATCAATAAATTTAATCTACTCTGAGTCAACAAGACAAACAAGATAATAATTACATGAAATAAGTTACAATATATTGAACTCGAATCGAGGTACGATATTGAAGGCGCTCACTTTAGATTATAATACCATGACCACCCAGGTGCAAATAGTGACCGATGCCCTACTCCCAAGATACAAAGAACCAAGCAGGAACCCTTGATGTGCATTCATACAAGATATCCCTTAATAGTTGTTACTATTAATTAGGTTATAATTATTTATATCTAAAGTCATGACTATTCATGAAATTGTGATCAATCACGAACTAAGAGTTGTGACTACTCATTTCCAAAAAAATTGACTCTTAGATTAAAAGTTGTGTCCCATAATTTAATTTTTGTTATTAGTTAAACCCATTTACAATCAATAGCTATTTTGCTAGGAGGAAGATAAACCAAATCTCAAATATGTGTGTCAGCAAGTGTCTGTAACTCTTCTGTCATTTCTTGCTGTCAATGAGGATTAGAGCTAGTCTTACGATAAGAGTGAGTCTCATGTTGAGAGAGAATAGTTGAGACACAACGATAGTCATGCAAATGAACATAAATGTTCCTTACCCGAGTGGAATGACACTGTTGATGAATAGAAAAATGAGTATCACTAAGAAGTGTTGTAGAAGGTTCAGGAGCTAAGGAATGATCACTATCAGTATGAAGTGGGTCAGGAGTAGGATCAGGATTAGCATGCAGGACAGAAGCCTCTAGATGGTCTGTAGATGGGAGCTTAGATAAGTTTGGATGTAGGTCACCAGGATATATATACATAGATGGATCAGTAAACAGAGAAGAACTAGGGGTAGACGAAAACTGAAACTAAGACAAGGAGGAGACCATCTTGTATTCCCAGAAGACGACATGTCGAGAAACACGAAGATGCTTGGAATAGGGATCCCAATAACAATAACCCTTATGTTCAATCCCATAACACCAGAAAACAATAAAGACGTGCCCGAGGTTCCAACTTGGTACACTCAGGAGGCTGGAGTAAGACAAAACATGTATAACCAAAGATTCAAATAGAGTGGTAATAAGGGGAAGTGTCATACAATTGCTCATATGGAGATTGATTCCCAATAATAAGAGAGTGAATAAGAATGATGATATAGATGGCAGTAAGAGCAGCTTCAACCCAAAAACATTCAAGATACAAAGAAATGAGAAGAGCATGAACAATATCAAGAATATGATGAAGTTTGCACTCAAAACGTCTATTTTGTTAAGATTTGTCAAGACAAGAACGATAAGAAATGGTACCATGTTGACTGAGAAAGTTAAGAAAGATGGTGTCTTTATATTCCATGGCATTATTAGATCTAAAGACTTTAATGGATCCGAGAATTGAGTTTGAACAATTTTACCAAAATTATAATATATTTGTGGCAATTGATATCGAGTTTGCAAAAGATAAATCTAAGTAAAGTGAGAATAATAATCAATAAAAATGTACTTTGACCCTCCCATAGTATTGGAGAAGGTCCTCAAATATCATAATAAACCAAATCAAAAAGGGCAGAAGAGAAAGAGTTATTGTTATTGAAAGATAAAGCTAGCTATTTTGCAAGTTTATAAGACAAACAATCAAGTTGTTCACTATGAACATGCCCTATTTGACTATTACAAATTAAATATTATAGACTTGAAGAAATATGACCCAGACGAGAATCCCAAAGATTAAAAGGAGAGTTGGTCGAAGCAGAAGCAGAAGCAGCAATAGTAGAGAGGACTGAGGAAAATAGTCATTATGAAAGACGAAGATGGATAAGCTCAAACAAACATTCATACTTACGGCTTATCTCAACGTTTTGTCCTGCCTATGGATCTTGGACAATACAATCAATAGAAGGAAACAAAACAATGAGTCCGATGTTACAAAGTTGACCCACAAATATTTGAATTATTTCATATTGTCCTAATCACATACGTTCGATATATTTTTTAATCAAAATTATCAATATATTAGATCAAAGTGAATAATATTACATAGTTTGAGACAATGTGAAATCAATCACATATTTGAAAGATGCAATGGTAGTTGAGGGGACAATTTCAACAATATTACTGTGACTCACTCGTAATGGGAAGCATAAAAAAACATATTATACGGTTGGAGAAACTCGAACCCACTCTATACCTAGAAGTGGGCCTCCATAACCGTTAGGCAAACCCATTATGCTAGCAATGGCTCACCATAGTGTACATGCAATACATATTTTGCGACCGCACCTTTTGTAATTCAACTCATTTTGAGAACAATAGGACCAAATAATGCCCAACTTTCTCTACTATGCAACCCTACAATCTGAGTACACTAAAAACCCAAAAAAATAATAATAAAGCTTAGGATCATCTCTTGCATACTAGAATGTTAAACCTTAGCTGAATTTAGTGCTTGTAACTTGGTTATGTCCTTGGTCAATTTTGGAGAACTGGGCTTGGAATCCTACATGGCAGCTCGATTTATAGCTGACGAGTAATATTCGGGGGGTTTTTTAGTGATGTTGTAAATGACTCCTCACGAATTGATTTCAGTCCTTTAAACTCGTAAACTCTCTCGTCCCACAANTTGAAGAAATATGACCCAGACGAGAATCCCAAAGATTAAAAGGAGAGTTGGTCGAAGCAGAAGCAGAAGCAGCAATAGTAGAGAGGACTGAGGAAAATAGTCATTATGAAAGACGAAGATGGATAAGCTCAAACAAACATTCATACTTACGGCTTATCTCAACGTTTTGTCCTGCCTATGGATCTTGGACAATACAATCAATAGAAGGAAACAAAACAATGAGTCCGATGTTACAAAGTTGACCCACAAATATTTGAATTATTTCATATTGTCCTAATCACATACGTTCGATATATTTTTTAATCAAAATTATCAATATATTAGATCAAAGTGAATAATATTACATAGTTTGAGACAATGTGAAATCAATCACATATTTGAAAGATGCAATGGTAGTTGAGGGGACAATTTCAACAATATTACTGTGACTCACTCGTAATGGGAAGCATAAAAAAACATATTATACGGTTGGAGAAACTCGAACCCACTCTATACCTAGAAGTGGGCCTCCATAACCGTTAGGCAAACCCATTATGCTAGCAATGGCTCACCATAGTGTACATGCAATACATATTTTGCGACCGCACTTTTTGTAATTCAACTCATTTTGAGAACAATAGGACCAAATAATGCCCAACTTTCTCTACTATGCAACCCTACAATCTGAGTACACTAAAAACCCAAAAAAATAATAATAAAGCTTAGGATCATCTCTTGCATACTAGAATGTTAAACCTTAGCTGAATTTAGTGCTTGTAACTTGGTTATGTCCTTGGTCAATTTTGGAGAACTGGGCTTGGAATCCTACATGGCAGCTCGATTTATAGCTGACGAGTAATATTCGGGGGNTTTGTTATTAGTTAAACCCATTTACAATCAATAGCTATTTTGCTAGGAGGAAGATAAACCAAATCTCAAATATGTGTGTCAGCAAGTGTCTGTAACTCTTCTGTCATTTCTTGCTGTCAATGAGGATTAGAGCTAGTCTTACGATAAGAGTGAGTCTCATGTTGAGAGAGAATAGTTGAGACACAACGATAGTCATGCAAATGAACATAAATGTTCCTTACCCGAGTGGAATGACACTGTTGATGAGCAGAAAAATGAGTATCACTAAGAAGTGTTGTAGAAGGTTCAGGAGCTAAGGAATGATCACTATCAGTATGAAGTGGGTCAGGAGTAGGATCAGGATTAGCATGCAGGACAGAAGCCTCTAGATGGTCTGTAGATGGGAGCTTAGATAAGTTTGGATGTAGGTCACCAGGATATATATACATAGATGGATCAGTAAACAGAGAAGAACTAGGGGTAGACGAAAACTGAAACTAAGACAAGGAGGAGACCATCTTGTATTCCCAGAAGACGACATGTCGAGAAACACGAAGATGCTTGGAATAGGGATCCCAATAACGATAACCCTTATGTTCAATCCCATAACACCAGAAAACAATAAAGATGTGCCCGAGGTTCCAACTTGGTACACTCATGAGGTTGGAGTAAGACAAAACATGTATAACCAAAGATTCAAATAGAGTGGTAATAAGGGGAAGTGTCATACAATTGCTCATATGGAGATTGATTCCCAATAATAAGAGAGTGAATAAGAATGATGATATAGATGGCAGTAAGAGCAGCTTCAACCCAAAAACATTCAAGATACAAAGAAATGAGAAGAGCATGAACAATATCAAGAATATGATGAAGTTTGCACTCAAAACGTCTATTTTGTTAAGATTTATCAAGACAAGAACGATAAGAAATGGTACCATGTTGACTGAGAAAGTTAAGAAAGATGATGTCTTTATATTCCATGGCATTATTAGATCTAAAGACTTCAATGGATCCGAGAATTGAGTTTGAACAATTTTACCAAAATTATAATAAATTTGTGGCAATTGATATCGAGTTTGCAAAAGATAAATCTAAGTAAAGTGAGAATAATAATCAATAAAAATGTACTTTGACCCTCCCATAGTATTGGAGAAGGTCCTCAAATATCATAATAAACCAAATCAAAAAGGGCAAAAGAGAAAGAGTTATTGTTATTGAAAGATAAAGCTAGCTATTTTGCAAGTTTATAAGACAAACAATCAAGTTGTTCACTATGAACATGCCCTATTTGACTATTACAAATTAAATATTATAGACGACTTGAAGAAATATGACTCAGATGAGAATCCCAAAGATTAAAAGGAGAGTTGGTCGAAGCAGAAGCAGAAGTAGCAATAGTAGAGAGGACTGAGAAAAATAGTCATTATGAAAGACGAAGATGGATAAGCTCAAACAAACATTCATACTTACGGCTTATCTCAACGGTTTGTCCTGCCTATGGATCTTGGACAATACAATCAATAGAAGGAAACAAAACAATGAGCCTGATGTTACAAAGTTGACCCACAAATATTTGAATTATTTCATATTGTCCTAATCACATNAACGTCTATTTTGTTAAGATTTGTCAAGACAAGAACGATAAGAAATGGTACCATGTTGACTGAGAAAGTTAAGAAAGATGGTGTCTTTATATTCCATGGCATTATTAGATCTAAAGACTTTAATGGATCCGAGAATTGAGTTTGAACAATTTTACCAAAATTATAATATATTTGTGGCAATTGATATCGAGTTTGCAAAAGATAAATCTAAGTAAAGTGAGAATAANCTTATAGCTGACGAGTAATATTCGGGGGTTTTTTTAGTGATGTTGTAATGACTCCTCACGAATTGATTTCAGTCCTTTAAACTCGTAAACTCTCTCGTCCCACAATTGAATTTCCTTAAAATTGAGTTTTTTTTTCAATGGTCAAGGGCATGGGTCAACATTCGCGCACCTGAACTAATTCATTTTCGATCTGGTTGAAAGCAAACCATCCATTATAGAATTATGATATTTATGAAAGATAAATTTTCGATGGTCTAACCACAAAAGATTTTTAAAATTCAAANTTTATAGCTGACGAGTAATATTCGGGGGGTTTTTTAGTGATGTTGTAAATGACTCCTCACGAATTGATTTCAGTCCTTTAAACTCGTAAACTCTCTCGTCCCACAATTGAATTTCCTTAAAATTGAGTTTTTTTTTTCAATGGTCAAGGGCATGGGTCAACATTCGTGCACCTGAACTAATTCCTTTTCGATCTGGTTAAAGGCAAACCATCCATTATAGAATTATGATATTTATGAAAGATAAATTTTCGATGGTCTAACCACAAAAGATTTTTAAAATTCAAATTAAAAATATCTGAATTTAAAATTTATTTTTTTTTACCATTTGAGTCTCCTATGTAGTTCTTGGAATAATTAATTTCCCCCCATCAAAGACTATAGATTATAGACTATTACCAACATGCAAATGCTTGCTGGGATACGGGCCTAGTTGGGCTCAAACCTTAGCAGAAACCAGCACAAACTGCCTATTCCAATATGTTGGGTGGAGTCCACCTGCACCCGGGCTTAGACTTCATTGGGTTTAATTTGAGCCCAAGTCAGTCTTGGTTTTTTTCCTTTCTATTCTTTTTCTTTTCTTTTCTTTTCTTTTCTTTTTGTTTTTNCAATTCATTTTTTTTTACCATTTGAGTCTCCTATGTAGTTCTTGGAATAATTAATTTCCCCCCATCATAGACTATAGATTATAGACAATTACCAACATGCAAATGCTTGCTGGGATACGGGCCTAGTTGGGCTCAAACCTTAGCAGAAACCAGCACAAACTGCCTATTCCAATATGTTGGGTGGAGTCCACCTGCACCCGGGCTTAGACTTCATTGGGTTTAATTTGAGCCCAAGTCAGTCTTGGTCTTTTTCCTTTCTATTCTTTTTCTTTTCTTTTCTTTTCTTTTCTTTTTGTTTTTGACTCTTTTGATCAAAAGCCAAGGCCAATGTTTTCATCACTACAAGAATTTGGATCTTTTAACATAAATTTTGTTGCGACAGTAGTATGTACCGTCACAAAAAACGTGTTTTGGAAAGAAAAAAAAATTTGTTTGTGATGGTAGCATTGTCAAAAAAGATTTATTTACTGCCTCAAATACCATATGTGACGGTCGTTACCGTTACAAAAATTTTTTAAAACTCCACTTATTATGTCGAGGCATGTCGCCACAACATCTTACCGTAATAAGTAGAGTCTAAAAAAATATTTGTGGCAACAATAGCCTATCTTAAACAGTATTTACCGCGGTAAATAAACTTTTTATGACAGCACTGCCACCATAAAAAAAAAAATCTTCAAAACACATGACAAGCACTACTGTCGTAAAAAATTATCTCAAAAATCCCTAATTTTTAGAGTGAATTTAATGACATTTTTTCTAATNTTTGCGACAGTAGTATGTACCGTCACTAAAAACGTGTTTTGGAAAGAAAAAAATTTTTTTTTGTGATGGTAGCATTGTCAAAAAAGATTTATTTACTGCCGCAAATACTATATGTGACGGTCGTTGCCGTTACAAAATTTTTTTAAAACTCCACTTATTATGTCGAGGCATGTCGCCACAACATCTTACCGTAATAAGTAGAGTCTAAAAAAATATTTGTGGCAACAATAGCCTATCTTAAACAGTATTTACCGCGGTAAATAAACTTTTTATGACAGCACTGCCACCATAAAAAAAAAATNTCTGCATGTAAGAGTTATAGTCATCGATTAACAAATTTTGTGATCTCTCCTACATTAGATAATTTTATTTCTCTTTTGTTATTATGCTTTGTGTACTGTTAAGCATGTCTTGAACTATATTGTCCGTTTACCAATAAAAAACATAGGTTGAATCGTATTTATAAAATAAAAAAATAAAAAATCAATGATATGGATGAAAGGAATATACACAATAAGCCACAGAAAGAAAATTGAGATCCCATCCTAGCTTCCATGATGATATGTTCCCGTCGACCACCATGGCCCAAACAGCTGATTGAATGCAGCTAAAGAAACACTGTAGAGTTGTAAGACGCAGCTTCACTGGATACTGCTTGACAATAGGAACCTACAACAAACTTCTAGTCAGAGGGGAAGAAACAAAAACATAGTAAATCATGAAGTGAAATAAGCTACCTGATAGGGCATTTGATTTGAAAAAAAAAAGTCCCCAAAGTATGTTTTTTGTGTTAGTTTGGTCTCGAATTTTTTAATCGTGTGAATTTTACTTTCTGGAGTTTCTAATTTATGTCACTTTAGTTTAATCAAAAACTGGAATGTAAATTGTCTAATGGGAATGTTGACGAGCATTTCACCCGACCACAATTGATGGGCATTCTTTAAAACATTTAGGAACTACAATAACAAAAATTGAAAATTTGAAGAATCAAAGTGATACAAATTACAAACTTGAGTAATTGAGGTGACCTTCCAAGATTGAGGTGACCTTCCAAGTGTGGTCATATGAAACGCCCGTGCACACCAATGTTAGCCTGACTTATACCACAATTGTAATTGAACCAAAGGAACATAAATTCCAAACCTATGGACTAAAATAAGATAATTAAAAGAATGTAAACCAAAGAGAAACAAAGCACATACTTCAAGGACTACTACTATATTCTACCCTTTGTGTGTGTGTGTGTGTGAGAGAGAGAGAGAGAGAGAGAGAGAGAGAGAGCTGCATTATGAGCCACAAAGACCATGCAGTGTTGGCAGAAAGCATGACAAGAGAACCCTTTATCCTGTCCCTGTTGGAAGTAGCCTTCATAGATGGGCCTGGAATTTCCTTTTTGTTTTCCACATACCAGTTCATGAACTGTAGAGGAGGTCCCTTAACAAATGCAAACACCAAAGCCCCAGAAACACCAAGTACTGAACCCAATACCTTGACCACTCCATGCCACTGCTTTATTGAAATTCTTTCCATTCTGAAATGTTCAAAACTTAAAATATTTACTGTCTTTTTCAAAACAACAAAGTTTACTATATCTATCAATCAATGGTAAAACGTGTCATCTTTACTTGGCTTTCGACGTACCGTAAGAAAAAAGCCATCACGAATGTAACGACAAGGACTGTGTTGGTGGTGGCAGCAGCAAATGTTGCCGTGGTATAGTTCATTGCATAATAGTAGAGATTTAAAGTCAGGGTAACCCTGAAATTTTGCACATAGGATGGATNCTTCCAAGTGTGGTCATATGAAACGCCCGTGCACACCAATGTTAGCCTAACTTATACCACAATTGTAATTGAACCAAAGGAACATAAATTCCAAACCTATGGACTAAAATAAGATAATTAAAAGAATGTAAACCAAAGAGAAACAAAGCACATACTTCAAGGACTACTACTATATTCTACCCTTTGTGTGTGTGTGTGTGTGAGAGAGAGAGAGAGAGAGAGACCTGCATCACAAAGACCATGCAGTGTTGGCAGAAAGCATGACAAGAGAACCCTTTATCCTGCCCCTGTTGGAAGTAGCCTTCATAGATGGGCCTGGAATTTCCTTTTTGTTTTCCACATACCAGTTCATGAACTGTAGAGGAGGTCCCTTAACAAATGCAAACACCAAAGCCCCAGAAACACCAAGTACTGAACCCAATACCTTGACCACTCCATGCCACTGCTTTATTGAAATTCTTTCCATTCTGAAATGTTCAAAACTTAAAATATTTACTGTCTTTTTCAAAACAACAAAGTTTACTATATCTATCAATCAATGGTAAAACGTGTCATCTTTACTTGGCTTTCGACGTACCGTAAGAAAAAAGCCATCACGAATGTAACGACAAGGACTGTGTTGGTGGTGGCAGCAGCAAATGTTGCCGTGGTATAGTTCATTGCATAATAGTAGAGATTNTATTCTTTTGGATAATTTTTTAAAATAATCATGAAAAAATACTTCAAGATAAAGTCTAAGTCAGAATTATCACCTATTCTAGGCAGAAGTGGTGATTCTTAAAAGAAAAGTCATGTATATANTTTCCAAGTGTGGTCATATGAAACGCCCGTGCACACCAATGTTAGCCTGACTTATACCACAATTGTAATTGAACCAAAGGAACATAAATTCCAAACCTGTGGACTAAAATAAGATAATTAAAAGAATGTAAACCAAAGAGAAACAAAGCACATACTTCAAGGACTACTACTATATTCTACCCTTTGTGTGTGTGTGTGNCGTGATATATCCATTAGTTTATTTACTTGTGACATTGACATTGATCTTACCAATTACAACTGTCATAGTAGAGAGAACATTTTCGACTATGAAGATTGTGAAGAATCAATTGTGTAAGAGAATGAGCAATTAATAAATGACAGATAACTTGATCGTATGCAAGAGAAGAATATTTTTAATTGCATTGATAATGATGTTATCATGCNTGCAGTGTTGGCAGAAAGCATGACAAGAGAACCCTTTATCCTGTCCCTGTTGGAAGTAGCCTTCATAGATGGGCCTGGAATTTCCTTTTTGTTTTCCACATACCAGTTCATGAACTGTAGAGGAGGTCCCTTAACAAATGCAAACACCAAAGCCCCAGAAACACCAAGTACTGAACCCAATACCTTGACCACTCCATGCCACTGCTTTATTGAAATTCTTTCCATTCTGAAATGTTCAAAACTTAAAATATTTACTGTCTTTTTCAAAACAACAAAGTTTACTATATCTATCAATCAATGGTAAAACGTGTCATCTTTACTTGGCTTTCGACGTACCGTAAGAAAAAAGCCATCACGAATGTAACGACAAGGACTGTGTTGGTGGTGGCAGCAGCAAATGTTGCCGTGGTATAGTTCATTGCATAATAGTAGAGATTTAAAGTCAGGGTAACCCTGAAATTTTGCACATAGGATGGATCGTCAAACGAAATTCTACACTAAGTTCAAGAGTTTAGTATCATTGTGTAAAGCTTTTTTAAGTATCTTTCTTAGGCGGAAAGCAAAATTGACTATTATTTTGCAAGTGTGTGGTGTACATAATATATACTATACATGAGGTTGGGAAGAGAGTAAACCAGACAAAGAAAAAGCGAAAATGCAAACAAACGCTGCTTAAAAAATTTAGTCATGGGATCATCAATGAATATTAGCACACACCCAAATAAAGAAACCAAGAAAATCTTGCAGAGTAAGCTGGGTGATATTGGAGCGGCCTTCTTACTGCACAATTAGAGAAACTTGATCACCATGGAGATTGACAAATGGAAAAAAAAGAAAAAAAGAAAGTATGCAGGTAGCGTAGATGGAAGAACAAAGTAAATCTCAGAGGACCACCCTCTTCGAAGCAAACCTTTCGATGAAGAAAGCAAATGGAGCTAGGGTAAGTGTCCCGAAAGCTTGGCGGTACGCAACAAACACATAAGGGTTCATTCCTTTAGCCATGGCTGTCTTGGAGAACAAGGCCATGCCGGCATAGATGAACTGTACAAACAGCATTGCAATAGCAGGCTTATACTTGTCTATTGCCATTATGCAACTAAGTGAACGCTTCATGTTGCGCTAATCGATCCTTGGCCTTCCTAAGAGAAATCTAGCAATTCATAGGGAATTGTTGGCAAAATGGCCAAAAGCCATATATTTTTTGTGCTAGAAAGTCCAAGTTCTGAACTGAATGGATAAAGTCTAAGGAGATGTGCACAAAGAATAATATTTTGTACACCACCTTTGTGCACTGCTTCACTTACACCACTTTACGTTGCACAATCACAATTATTAAATATTTGATAAATTTTATGAGATCTCTGCTGGGGGATCAAGGAAGGCATAGCTAGCGGTTTGTACTGCACCGGAGTGATCCAATATGTGGTTCCGCACGTTCCATCAGTGATCCAATATGTGGTTCCACACGTTCCATCACTTATCCGTTCATTTTTAATACTAATCCTGAAACACCGTGAGCAGCAGTATTAGTATATGTTATGGTGGTACAAAAAAGATAGTGTGTTTAGAATTACTGGTGCACAAAAGTTCTGTGAGGTGTGCAACTTTGTCGGGCAGCTACTCCATACACAGATTGAATCAGATCTAAGTATTAATTGTGCAAATCTAATTTTGAATGCGAGGGTCTGATTGGTTGGACCCCACTTCATCAATTTCCACACCTGTACATTCCAAGATTTAGCCAATTGGTACAACCATGGGGACAACTTTCTTCATCAGAAGAATCAGAGAGAGAATAGTCTAAATTAACAATCAAACTATATATCAAGGATTTGCTTAATAGTTCTTTTATCGTTTCCTATCTTGGGATAATGTCAATTAACGATTGATGAACAACACACTAGCTATAGGATTTTTCTGTAGTGTAAGCACCTGTCAACAAACAGTCCCACGGGCGGAGGGAGGTATGGTCCAGGGTGGGCAAATGTCCCCTGAAAAAAAAATTTATTATTTAGTTATGGATATTATCTATTTGTATAATATATTATTTGTGCTCATCCAAAACTAAAGATAAAAATGTTATACCCACCACTCTCTGCCTGAAAAAATTAAAAAACTAAGTTCGTTTAAAACAAAAAAAAAAATTTAGACCCACAACTACTCACCCAAACAAATTAAAAAACCAAATCTTTGACCCACCACTAGCTACACCAGGCACCAGCACACCACCCATTTGATATCTTTCCCCTCCCTCTCTCTTTCACGCCCAACCAGAAGACAAAAGACACTCAAGACGGCCATCTTCTTTGTCTTCTTTGTCGTTGCTTGCACCCACCACCGACAAGAGGTCCATTGCCGCAAGTAAATACTCTCTCTCTCTTGATCGACACACGCACACACAACACACACAAAATAAATTAGTTTTTTGTTTTTAAAATTCTGAATTAATTAGGCTTTGCAATTTTCTGGTTTTTTGTGCATTTTAATTTGTAACCCTAATTTAATTTTTTGTGCATTTTGTCTTATTTGAATTTTTATGCATTTTGTCCTGATTATTTTCTTGATTTGTTATAGCCCATATTAATATTTGGACACGCCTTGAAAACCTTAAATTGCGATTATTGAGTCAACAATAAAAAGTATTTTTCGGTAACTCTCAATCCGAACATATTTTTAATACTTTGAATGATATTGCTTGAATTTATTAAAATTATGAACTAGATACTTTTATGCATTTGTACTTGTATTTGCTTCCTAATACTTAGAATGCTAGCAATAAAATTAAAAAAATAGTTTGCTTAATTAATTGCAAGAGTGGATATATAAAACTATTCTTTTGGATAATTTTTTAAAATAATCATGAAAAAATACTTCAAGATAAAGTCTAAGTCAGAATTATCACCTATTCTAGGCAGAAGTGGTGATTCTTAAAAGAAAAGTCATGTATATATTAATTTGGTGAATTTTCCATCAGATCTTAAACTACGACTGTGGATTATGGTTGAGACAAAAAAGAACGTGATATATCCATTAGTTTATTTACTTGTGACATTGACATTGATCTTACCAATTACAACTGTCATAGTAGAGAGAACATTTTCGACTATGAAGATTGTGAAGAATCAATTGTGTAAGAGAATGAGCAATTAATAAATGACAGATAACTTGATCGTATGCAAGAGAAGAATATTTTTAATTGCATTGATAATGATGTTATCATGCAACGATTTTAAAATATAAAATCATGTTGAGTTCAATTGTAAAATATTATAGTTAGTCTCATTTTTTTGTAAAAAAATTTTATTAAAACCTTGTTTTGTGGATTTTTTTTTTATATCCCATATATATTGATTTTTGGCCTTTTTGTCAATGAAATTTTAGGTATTATATATGATTTAAAAAATTTATGTATCTTTAATTTTAATCTTTAAGTGTCCCGTTATATAAATTTTTGACTCCGCCCTCGATTCCAATACGAATGTCCTTGCTAGTAAATAAACACGTGTTTTTAATGCTGCTCTTAATGAACCCCTACCCGCTTTAGAAGCATGGGCGGAGGCACTTGAGGACAGTGGGCCATGGTCCCCACCCTGAATTTTTTTTTTATGTATATTTCAAATAATTATAAATATATTTAAGTTCGTACACTCTCATCATTTTTTATTCTATTAATTAATATTGTTTCATACCTAAATAACTAAAAAAAAATTGATGTACTTTGGATACTTTATGCATATATTTAGACAAGTGTTGATATGTCAGACTCGATTTTTTAAGCTATAGAGATGATAAAAATTAGGTTACATAATTGAATGAGTGATCAATGACTAATAATTTGATTAGTTATATAGAGAAATACTGTAATATCTTTTATGCAATTAGCCTATTTGTTGTTTTTTTTTAATATTTATATATGTTATATTTATTGACTGTTGACTCTTTTTATATTTTATGAATCTTTAAGTATCAAATATAATATAGTTAATTTAAAATTTTATTTTCTTTGATTGAGAAAAAAATGTTAAAGTTTACAAGTAAAGTGCCCGCTCTTAATGAAATTTCTGACTCCGCCCCTAAATAGAAACCTAAAATATGATACGTGAATGACCATTTAACGACACGAAACTAATCCACTCAAAAAGTAGGTTGTGGGGATGATCATTTCTTGCCGGTAGCTATGCTGATATCTTTTCATTAGCATCATTTTCAGTCTCTAACAAAACTCTGGTTTTTGGACCAAATTAATGAAGTTTAGTACACCAAATGCACCAAAAACTATTGATATTTGATGATTTATGCCATTGTGCTTGTAGTAAAGGTGTGAATTAGTGGAGAAATATTGTTCATGTTGAAGATTGAACAGCAAAGCTATTATTTTGGCACTAAAAATGCACCACTAGGTAATGCATAGCTGTGTGGAAACAAGTCTAGAGGTATCAGGATCAAGTGATGTTATGGTTTCTTGGTCGCTTTGACTCCATCATCTCCTTTTTCGTAAACTCAATAATTGCATTGATATTTATAAATTTTGATCTTCTTGTGTTCAAATTTTAACAATATTTTGAGGTTAAACAATGAGTAATTTATCTCTCATAAACACTCTAGTCCTGACGTGGATGTTTTGTCTTTGACCAGACCGAAGAGAGGATTAATCGAACTATACATAAACTGACTTAAACATCCCTGACCCATAAACCAAAAACAAAAGTTTATAAAACTTGATGCCACTTCGAAAAAAGAGAGTATAAANGAATTTTAATAATTTTTTGAGGTTAAACAATGAGTAATTTATCTCTCATAAACACTCTAGTCCTGACGTGAATGTTTTGCCTTTGACCAGACCGAAGAGAGGATTAATCGAAATATACATAAACTGACTTAAACATCCTGACCCAGAAACCAAAAACAAAAGTTTATAAAACTTGATGCCACTTCGAAAAAAGAGAGTATAAAGCTTGATGCACATGGCTCAACCATATAATACCGACAAAATAATCATTTTAGATTCCACTGCCAAAAAAAAAAAACGCCATATTTTATTTGTGTGTTTATGGTGAAGGCTAAAAACCTAAGTTTCGTACAAAATTTAAGTCAAACAAAAAAGCCTCATACTAGGAAATTTTTATGAATTGAATTGAAATTTTTGATCCCTTAAAAATCACACAATACGTCCTTTTAAAATCACAAAAAAAAAAAAAAAAAATANAAACGCCATATTTTATTTGTGTGTTTATGGTGAAGGCTAAAAACCTAAGTTCCGTACAAAATTTAAGTCAAACAAAAAAGCCTCATACTAGGAAATTTTTATGAATTGAATTGAAAATTTTGATCCCTTAAAAATCACACAATACGTCCTTTTAAAATCACAAAAAAAATAAAAAAAATAAAATTGATCCAAAAGAAGTTTTCCAAATAGTATAGAAAAACATTTCAATTGATAAAAGTTGTCTATGTTGCTTCTGCATAAAGAAGTTTTTTGTAATTCAAATTGATAAAATATTTTAAAAAACCAACATGCCAAGATAAAACTATTTAGTCAAATAATATGTTTATAGAATTGTAATATGAAATTTGAATTAATAATTTTAAATCTCTAAATCATAAAGATATAAACTTCTAAATGAATAATTTTTTTAATACTATAAGTCCAATTTAGAAAGTTTTATTCTAATATGCCTCTTTCATCACCATAATAATACAACCACCAAACTGCAACCCTTAGAGAAACCCCACTGACATCTCAAAAGTCACTTGGAGCTTCCAACGGTCATATTTGGTAATTGTTACTTCTTCGATAGAAATGTCAAATATTTAAGGTAGTAAAATATAATTTGACACATCCTCTTTGTTATGTCAAATCCTTTAAATGCATTATTTTATTGAGTAAAAAAAAATTTAATGCACAAGCTTTCAAACAAAATATGAATGTAATAGCTTCCAAAAAAATAATTATTGCAAGAGTCCCCAAACAAAGACATTGAACGAGCATTTGGAGTACTCCAAACACGTTTTGCAAGTGTTTGTGGGCCTACTCATTTTTGGGATCATCAAACACATCAGCTGATTATGAAAACTTGCATTATATATAATACACAACATGATTGTTAAAAAAAAAAAAAAAGGATGAACACGACAAAAAACTTTCACTTAATTACGATTCAAACAAGAGTAGAAGTAAAGAACATGCCGTGTTGAGTGAATACACCTTAGAATTCTAGAATTTTATTTGAAATCACTTACACATTCGTGATAAGGGAACACGTTCTCAACTCCAAGTTGATTTAGTTGAGCACTTGTGACATTGTCATGGGGGTAGTAGTAGCATATAATTTGGTTTGAGTCTATGTTTTGGAATTATTCTTTCAATTATCGTTTAAATTTGTATTAGCTAAGTTTAATGAGAATTTTAGTTTCAATAAAATATATACTACTTTTCATATAAAATTAATAATATTATAAAATTATTATTTTTAATAATTTCTATTTTAATTAATCCCAAATTTTGTTTTAAAAATATATATTAAATTAATATAAGAGCAAAGATTTAAAAATAAAGATATAATAAAATAAATTCATTTGACATATCGGTTAGAGTACATTTAGGTGAAGATGCCAAATTCTATATGTCAAAATACCACATAAATCTTCAAATTCAAATTTGGCATCTCAATTTTGACAAGTCCATCGGAGATGTTCTTAGAGTGCTGGGGAAGTATGAGTGGGGAATCTTGGAAATTAAACATGTGTTCTTGGTCAAGTACTGTTTTTGAATTCCTAAGAGTAGTGTTCATGTCTATTTCACAACCCTACCACTAGTGCCATTATCCATTGAAGACGACCACCACAGCAATTTTACGTTTTCCAAACACTTTCTGCACATAAAGACTAAAGAGGCTTATCTAAAATGCAGACCCTCATTGCTAAACAAGCAGCAGCTTCCTAGAATCAAGGGGCTTTGTTTTTGTTTGGGGACCTCAAAGTGGGGTCTAACTATGGTGCAAAATAAATTTTCCTATACTTTTTTCCTTCAATTACTTTCTTGATAAATTTAATGAGCCTGAAATCAAATTGGCCCAATATACCGAGAGGAGCCCAAGACACCAGCGCTCAAAAGAGACACTCAAGGGGGCGCTACCTAAGGGGGTCGCCCAGGCCTCTGGCACCGCCCAAGCCATGGGCGCCGTCAATGGGGGGCCCTTCCTCTTCTTCGCTCCACGCTCCACACTCTCTCTTTCTCAACTTCGCTTCAGTGGTATCCTCCTCACTTTGTCAATCCAATCCAACTCAAGTTTCAGGAAGCCCAAAGAATAGGAACACATGGGAAAGAATGTCGAAATACGTATTATTGAGATCTAATCCTATCCTAACTGTACTTACCAAAAAATAGTAACCGACTCACCTCACCGCTTCATCATTCCTATATAATGTAAGCCCTCTCCACATAGAGGGCATCACCTTATCACCTTAGGGCCTCTACACTTTGAGATCTCTACATACATTACACCTCCCTGTACACATTGCTTCTCTCTCCTCACCATTGTAATACTTCTGGAGCATACTCTCCAAAGACTTTATTCATCAATAAAACATCCCCGGCCATCACTGTCATTCCCGAGAATGGAGTAGGTCACCTAGACCGAACCACTAAATCTTGGTGTTGACTCCATATTTACCATTTTGCTATTGGTTACCTATTTATTGCTCATTAATTATACTCTTACATATTGTTGATCTTGCACAATATAATTTGTACAGCATCAAGATTATCCACCATTAACGAGTGAAGAGCTTACGTATATATCATGAGTCCCACTTAAATGCATTGTAGATGATCAACCAATAAAAAAATTAAAGAGAAAATGTATTTGAGCAAATCTGTGTATTTTTATGCACCATGTTTCCACTTTTTATTGAATCAAGAGACTATTTGATGCTTACCCAAATCTCCAACGGCTATTTTTTTTTTTGTTTGTCTACTCGGAAGTCACAGTAATGCCACTCAACAGCTATTTGCTTTTTTCAAATAACCCAAGCCGGCCAGTAGCATAAAAAAATAACTAAGCCGGCTACTTTACACAAACGGTTGAAGTTCGACTTTATTACACTAAAAAAACAAGATTAGTTATTTCATAGGTTAAATTGATAAGATTAGAATCTCTCTGATAATATCAAAGAAAAAATGTTAGTCAGGTTTACAATTATGATCAATTTTTCGAACTGACTTGAAGACAGTTCAAAACAAGAATACAAGGATGTATCTTCAGAACCACATTATCCTTCAAAATTGATCTTTAATATGGAAAATACCAGAAGGGGCAGCTAGGAAATTTCACCAGCAAATCCTCCCTTGAACAAAAGATCACCGTTTCTAGAAGCTTACACAATGCCGTGGCAAAAAGCCTTCTAAATGTCAAATATTCTCTAAATTTTCCCTTACAATCTTGTAATAAAAGGCAATGAAACAGTGTAGCAAGGGTAAGCAAAACACTAACCCCAAAAGAAAAAATACTATTGCTTATCTTCTTCTTCTTCTGTAAGCAATATACGCCTCTAAAGAGCGAGAGTCTTCCTTCCACAGTGGACTATTCTTGCTCTTAAACAGGACAAACCACTTAAGCCCTTGCGTTCTTCGTTTTAATTTATCAATTTACTGCTCACTCATCACAGTTTCATCAATCACAGTACTTCTCGGTTTTTAAACCATCACTCTCTAATATATTCACTAAATTTTCTAAATGTTAAATCACTCGACATGCATTTGTAGAGACCCACTTACAAATGATCAACTTTAGCTCGAAATTATTGACAAGTCCATCGGAGATGCTCTTAGAGTGCTGGGCAAGTATGAGTGGAGAATCTTGGAAATTAAATGAGTTCTTGGTCAAGTACTGTTTTTGGATTCCTAACAGTAGGGTTCATGTATATTTCACAACCCTACCACTAGTGCCATTACCCATTGAAGACGACCACCACAGCAATTTTAGGTTTTCCAAACACTGTCTACACATAAAGACTAAAGAGGCTTATCTAAAATGCAAACCCTCACTGCTAAACATGCAGCAGCTTCCCAGAATCAAGGGGCTTTGTTTTTGTTTGGGGACCTCAAAGTGGGGTTTAACTATGGTGCAAAAATAATTTTACTTATACTTTTTTGATAGATTATCCACCATTAACGAGTGAGGAACTTACATATATCATGGGTCTCACTTAAATGCATTATATTTGTAGGTGAGCAACCAATCAAAAAATTGAAGAGAAAATATATTTGAACAAATCTGTCTATTTTTATGTATCATGTTTCCACTTTTTATTGAATCAAGAGACTATTTGATGCTAACCCAAATCTCCAACGGCTATTTCATTTTTTTCTTTTTGTCTACTCGGAAGTCACAGTAATGCCACTCAATAGCTATTTGTTTTCTTCAAATAACCCAAGCCAACCAATATCATAAAAAAAATAACCAAGCCGGCTATTTTACACCAACTGTTGAAATTCGACTTTATTACACTAAAAAAAACAAGGTTATTTATTTCATGGGTTGAATTGATAAGATTATAGTCTCTCTGATGATACCAAAGAAAGAAGTTATTCAAGTCTACAATCATGGTCAATTTTACGAACTGATTTGAAGACAGTCCAGAACAATGATACAAGAATGAATCTTCAGAATCACAGTATCCTTCAAAATTGACCTTTAATATGGAAAATAGCCAAAGGGGCAGCGAGAAAATTTCACAAGCAAACCCTCCCTTGAGCAAAAGATCACCGTCTCTAGAAGCTTACACAATGCCTTGGGCAAAAAGCCTCCTAACGGTCAAATATTTCCTAAATCTTCCCTCACAATTTTGTAATAAAAGGCAATGAAACAGTGTAGCAAGGGTAAGCCAAACACGGGCTAAAAGAAAAAATATTATTGTGTATCTTCTTCTTCTGTAAGCAATATATGCTTCCATGGAACGAGAGTCTTCCTTCCACAGTGGACTATTGCTTTTAGGCAGGATGAACCACTTAAGCCCTAGCCTTCTTCTTTTTAATTTATCAATTTACTGTTCACGATCACAGTACTTCTCGGTTTTTTTTACCATCACTCTGTATTATATTCACTTGATTTTCTAAATGGTAAATCACTCGACATGCATTTGTAGAGATCCACTTACAAATGATCAACTTTAGCTCGAAATTGTTTGGGCTGCAACTAGTTTAACAAATCGGCCTCCTTTTAAGAAATGGAACTGGCCCAAACAAATCAATCTCAGACAGCAAAATGGCCAGGCTTGGACCATAATTATAATTGTTTTGAAAAAAATCATCAACTAGTAACGAGTGTTGTGTCCCCCAACACCTTCCAACTCAATTTCTGCTTTCACCCTTCGTGTGTACCCATGCCAGCGTCCAAACGGCACCATAAGGAAAATGTTTTTTTGTATCGGCAAATTAATATCCTAAAAACTAATTTTGACGCCTCGAAAGGGTTTGCCGACATTACGCATAATATGCGATGACAAAAGTTTATGCATTGATGAGACGGCACAAAATAATACCTTAGTAAAAAAAATGTTGGATTTTCAAAGAGTTGCAACGATAGGGGCCGAGGCTTAAAAAATATTTGTGACGGCCTTAGTCATCGCTAAAATGGAGATGAATAGTACTAGGCAAACCCAATTTGGTTACCCAATATAATGAAGTAAAATTAATAGACCTTGTGGAAGAAAAATGAGCAGGAATATTCAAAAATTGGGAAGTCAAAACCTTGGTAAAAAGAACAAACTCAAACCCTACAAAATCATAGCTTATTAATGGGGATTGGTAAATGTTGAAATCAGCATGAAAATGAAAAACAAGAACCCTAAACCCTAATAGCTAGTTGACAATTAATGCCATGCACCACTATGACAAGAAAAACGATTTCATGTAAGGATTAAAATTTCGTATCAGTATATAGTTTTAGCAAGCTTAAAAAGTCAAAAATGTTTCAGAAATCGAAAATTTTTGACAATAGAAAAATTATAAAATTTGTTTTGAAACATTGTCTAGAATGCACCAAAACATTTCTAAACATTCAAAAACATCTTAAAACACATCAAAACATATGATTTTTAATATTCAACTAGTGATTCATTCGAATTTTACAAAAATCATTATGTTTCAATAATCTCAAGAAAAATTAAATGAAATTTCAGTCCTTCCTTGCATGTGACGTACACAGCTCTTAGTGGATGATGACCCACACAAAACCAAGGATTAAAGGCATGAATAAGTTTGTTATGGGCATTCAGTTTTAAAGTCCAATTCCATAGGGTAGCTCATGATAAAACCAGTACTCTAATCAAAAGATAGTCTTACGTACGTATTGTAAATGCTTTGTTCGTTCAATTCATGCCTTTTCCCTTTATATCAGTGACTTCCATAGACAAGGGCAAGCTCATCTGACTGTATTGAATTTTTTTATTTTTTTTTGGGTTACATTGGAAAGTAATTGTGTTGAATTTTGTATTGGCTGCGTTGGCTAACTGAACATCAGGCTTTTTGCTGGTTCATTAATGTTCAGTCAAGCTACCTTAATTCAAAATAGTTAAAGTTGAATCGTGCTCTAATTGATGCACCTAATTTGTCGGTAATTAACAATATTTAAAGTTTACTTTATAGATATAAGTATAAATAATAAATGATTCAAACCATTTTTCATTGCCCAAAGAAAACACAATAACTTTCAAAACAAATCTAAGAATTTTTATTAGTCTTATTTATTGTCACAACAATAAGGTTGTTTTATTATGATATTGACGTTTAAAGTTTAAATCACGAAAACAGTATCTATGCACCCTTTCCCTTGGCATGGTAGCGGGAGTATGGTGAAGTGGGTTTCCATACCTAGCATAACAATCTACTGCCTACGATAATGTGAGCTAGGGAGGGGTAAGCGGTAAATAAATTTACCCCACTTTCAAAGAGACTATTCTAGAACATGTAACGCATTATGAGCCTTTTCATCCCTATAAGACCTCGACCCAAAAAAAAAAATCCCAATAACTCCAACTCTTAATAGACTTAAAAAATTGTTGCTTCAAAAGATCCGCCATTAATGTAAAGGCATATTCTACAGTGCTACTCTCTAAGTCATTATTATCATTTATAGTGGATGACATGGCGTGGAATTCTCTCATCTAAATGAAGAAAATATATAGTGCATTTGCAAATATTAGGGTTTAAGGGGTGAGATTCTCTCCAATAAATTTGTTTCCTTCTTAGCATATCATTGATTATAAATTTAAATAGGATTCATTATATATAAATGAACACCTCACTCATTAATAATAGATAACTCGTTCCCAAAAAAAAATT
>CAUOFW020000558.1:702753-1010969 GCA_963454935.2 Ilex paraguariensis
AATTGATCCAAAAGAAGTTTTCCAAATAGTATAGAAAAACATTTCAATTGATAAAAGTTGTCTATGTTGCTTCTGCATAAAGAAGTTTTTTGTAATTCAAATTGATAAAATATTTTAAAAAACCAACATGCCAAGATAAAACTATTTAGTCAAAGAATATGTTTATAGAATTGTAATATGAAATTTGAATTAATAATTTTAAATCTCTAAATCATAAAGATATAAACTTCTAAATGAATAATTTTTTTAATACTATAAGTCCAATTTAGAAAGTTTTATTCTAATATGCCTCTTTCATCACCATAATAATACAACCACCAAACTGCAACCCTTAGAGAAACCCCACTGACATCTCAAAAGTCACTTGGAGCTTCCAACGGTCATATTTGGTAATTGTTACTTCTTCAATAGAAATGTCATATATTTAAGGTAGTAAAATATAATTTGACACATCCTCTTTGTTATGTCAAATCCTTTAAATGCATTATTTTATTGAGTAAAAAAAATTTAATGCACAAGCTTTCAAACAAAATATGTATGTAATAGCTTCCAAAAAAATAATTATTGCAAGAGTCCCCAAACAAAGACATTGAACGAGCATTTGGAGTACTCCAAACACGTTTTGCAAGTGTTTGTGGGCCTACTCATTTTTGGGATCATCAAACACATCAGCTGATTATGAAAACTTGCATTATATATAATACACAACATGATTGTTAAAAAAAAAAAAAGGATGAACACGACAAAAAACTTTCACTTAATTACGATTCAAACAAGAGTAGAAGTAAAGAACATGCCGTGTTGAGTGAATACACCTTAGAATTCTAGAATTTTATTTGAAATCACTTACACATTCGTGATAAGGGAACACGTTCTCAACTCCAAGTTGATTTAGTTGAGCACTTGTGACATTGTCATGGGGGTAGTAGTAGCATATAATTTGGTTTGAGTCTATGTTTTGGAATTATTCTTTCAATTATCGTTTAAATTTGTATTAGCTAAGTTTAATGAGAATTTTAGTTTCAATAAAATATATACTACTTTTCATATAAAATTAATAATATTATAAAATTATTATTTTTAATAATTTCTATTTTAATTAATCCCAAATTTTGTTTTAAAAATATATATTAAATTAATATAAGAGCAAAGATTTAAAAATAAAGATATAATAAAATAAATTCATTTGACATATCGGTTAGAGTACATTTAGGTGAAGATGCCAAATTCTATATGTCAAAATACCACATAAATCTTCAAATTCAAATTTGGCATCTCAATTTTGACAAGTCCATCGGAGATGTTCTTAGAGTGCTGGGGAAGTATGAGTGGGGAATCTTGGAAATTAAACATGTGTTCTTGGTCAAGTACTGTTTTTGAATTCCTAAGAGTAGTGTTCATGTCTATTTCACAACCCTACCACTAGTGCCATTATCCATTGAAGACGACCACCACAGCAATTTTACGTTTTCCAAACACTTTCTGCACATAAAGACTAAAGAGGCTTATCTAAAATGCAGACCCTCATTGCTAAACAAGCAGCAGCTTCCTAGAATCAAGGGGCTTTGTTTTTGTTTGGGGACCTCAAAGTGGGGTCTAACTATGGTGCAAAATAAATTTTCCTATACTTTTTTCCTTCAATTACTTTCTTGATAAATTTAATGAGCCTGAAATCAAATTGGCCCAATATACCGAGAGGAGCCCAAGACACCAGCGCTCAAAAGAGACACTCAAGGGGGCGCTACCTAAGGGGGTCGCCCAGGCCTCTGGCACCGCCCAAGCCATGGGCGCCGTCAATGGGGGGCCCTTCCTCTTCTTCGCTCCACGCTCCACACTCTCTCTTTCTCAACTTCGCTTCAGTGGTATCCTCCTCACTTTGTCAATCCAATCCAACTCAAGTTTCAGGAAGCCCAAAGAATAGGAACACATGGGAAAGAATGTCGAAATACGTATTATTGAGATCTAATCCTATCCTAACTGTACTTACCAAAAAATAGTAACCGACTCACCTCACCGCTTCATCATTCCTATATAATGTAAGCCCTCTCCACATAGAGGGCATCACCTTATCACCTTAGGGCCTCTACACTTTGAGATCTCTACATACATTACACCTCCCTGTACACATTGCTTCTCTCTCCTCACCATTGTAATACTTCTGGAGCATACTCTCCAAAGACTTTATTCATCAATAAAACATCCCCGGCCATCACTGTCATTCCCGAGAATGGAGTAGGTCACCTAGACCGAACCACTAAATCTTGGTGTTGACTCCATATTTACCATTTTGCTATTGGTTACCTATTTATTGCTCATTAATTATACTCTTACATATTGTTGATCTTGCNCCATGCACCACTATGACAAGAAAAACGATTTCATGTAAGGATTAAAATTTCGTATCAGTATATAGTTTTAGCAAGCTTAAAAAGTCAAAAATGTTTCAGAAATCGAAANTCATGCACCACTATGACAAGAAAAACGATTTCATGTAAGGATTAAAATTTTGTATCAGTATATAGTTTTAGCAAGCTTAAAAAGTCAAAAATGTTTCAGAAATCGAAANCTCATTAATTATACTCTTACATATTGTTGATCTTGCACAATATAATTTGTACAACATCAAGATTATCCACCATTAACGAGTGAAGAGCTTACGTATATATCATGAGTCCCANTTCATTAATTATACTCTTACATATTGTTGATCTTGCACAATATAATTTGTACAGCATCAAGATTATCCACCATTAACGAGTGAAGAGCTTACGTATATATCATGAGTCCCACTTAAATGCATTGTAGATNTGAAACATTGTCTAGAATGCACCAAAACATTTCTAAACATTCAAAAACATCTTAAAACACATCAAAACATATGATTTTTAATATTCAACTAGTGATTCATTCGAATTTTACAAAAATCATTATGTTTCAATAATCTCAAGAAAAATTAAATGAAATTTCAGTCCTTCCTTGCANCGAAACATTGTCTAGAATGCACCAAAACATTTCTAAACATTCAAAAACATCTTAAAACACATCGAAACATATGATTTTTAATATTCAACTAGTGATTCATTCGAATTTTACAAAAATCATTATGTTTCAATAATCTCAAGAAAAATTAAATGAAATTTCAGTCCTTCCTTGCATGTGACGTACACAGCTCTTAGTGGATGATGACCCACACAAAACCAAGGATTAAAGGCATGAATAAGTTTGTTATGGGCATTCAGTTTTAAAGTCCAATTCCATAGGGTAGCTCATGATAAAACCAGTACTCTAATCAAAAGATAGTCTTACGTACGTATTGTAAATGCTTTGTTCGTTCAATTCATGCCTTTTCCCTTTATATCAGTGACTTCCATAGACAAGGGCAAGCTCATCTGACTGTATTGAATTTTTTTATTTTTTTTTGGGTTACATTGGAAAGTAATTGTGTTGAATTTTGTATTGGCTGCGTTGGCTAACTGAACATCAGGCTTTTTGCTGGTTCATTAATGTTCAGTCAAGCTACCTTAATTCAAAATAGTTAAAGTTGAATCGTGCTCTAATTGATGCACCTAATTTGTCGGTAATTAACAATATTTAAAGTTTACTTTATAGATATAAGTATAAATAATAAATGATTCAAACCATTTTTCATTGCCCAAAGAAAACACAATAACTTTCAAAACAAATCTAAGAATTTTTATTAGTCTTATTTATTGTCACAACAATAAGGTTGTTTTATTATGATATTGACGTTTAAAGTTTAAATCACGAAAACAGTATCTATGCACCCTTTCCCTTGGCATGGTAGCGGGAGTATGGTGAAGTGGGTTTCCATACCTAGCATAACAATCTACTGCCTACGATAATGTGAGCTAGGGAGGGGTAAGCGGTAAATAAATTTACCCCACTTTCAAAGAGACTATTCTAGAACATGTAACGCATTATGAGCTTTTTCATCCCTATAAGACCTCGACCCAAAAAAAAAAATCCCAATAACTCCAACTCTTAATAGACTTAAAAAATTGTTGCTTCAAAAGATCCGCCATTAATGTAAAGGCATATTCTACAGTGCTACTCTCTAAGTCATTATTATCATTTATAGTGGATGACATGGCGTGGAATTCTCTCATCTAAATTAAGAAAATATATAGTGCATTTGCAAATATTAGGGTTTAAGGGGTGAGATTCTCTCCAATAAATTTGTTTCCTTCTTAGCATATCATTGATTATAAATTTAAATAGGATTCATTATATATAAATGAACACCTCACTCATTAATAATAGATAACTCGTTCCCAAAAAAAAATTGAGGAAAACAGTATTAGATAAGATCTAAATTCGAATTTAATTGTTTCATCTATTATAATATAACATCCCAAATGATTTATATAATCACCGACTCTTATGTGTTAAAGGGAATTATATGGAAAAAATTAATGTTTGAAATTGCTCATGGGCCATTTCTTCCCAATGACATTTTTCTTATTTTCTTTATAAATAGTAATGAAAGAGGTAGGATTAGTCATTCAGATCATTATAAATAACAATTTGTCATTGAGATAATACCATAATACTCAGGGATATATAGAGTCTGGATTGTTGCCTAAGTGAAACCAAATACGATATATTGTTGTATTATTTGTTCTTAACATAATTTTTTTTTAAAAATAAACTTCTCGAGATCAACTCATCAAATAAATAATTAGAAATTGGAGCTCTATTTTCTTACACAATCACTTGAGTACAATTAAATTTTATCATATTTTTATAAAATTAAAAAACTTAAACAAAAGTAGAGGGAGAGTGTGCATCTCGTTAATGCTTCGTTTGGTAGGAGGATGAAAAGTAGGAGGGATACACTTTCTATCCTTCAAGGATGGAAAGTAGGAAGAATACATTTTTNCATCTCGTTAATGCTTCGTTTGGTAAGATGATGAAAAGTAGGAGGGATACACTTTCTATCCTTCAAGGATGGAAAGTAGGAAGAATACATTTTTCTTCCTTTGTGTTTGGTTGGACGGATGAAAAATAAAAATGACTATTTTTATTTTTTTTTGTGATATCTAAGATTAGGAGTGACAATCAAATTGTGTCATGTCAGATTTGTGTTAATTCATTACGGGTTTGTGTCGAATATCAGTCAAATCTAACTTAATTCATTTAACTAATTGTGTTGTGTCGAGTTGCGAGTTGTCCTGTTTATTTTCGTATCGAGTTCGAGTCGAGTCATCGTGTTGAGTCGAAAATTTTTAACCTTAGTTAAGATGGGAAAAAAAAAATATTTTTAATTTAAATTTTTAATTTTTAATTTTTTTTAAATTTATTTTTAAAATTTTTTAAAATATATATACATATTTTACCATTGNTGTCATCATAATTTATTCGAAAATTTTTAACCTTAGTTAAGATGGAAAAAAAAAATTATTTTTAATTTAAATTTTTAATTTTTAATTTTTTTTAAAATTTATTTTTAAAAATTTTTAAAATATATATACATATTTTACCATTGTATTTTTTTTATGAATTTAATGTATATATAATATATGTATGTATATATATAAAAAGATATATATACATATAAGATACATCTCAACAAAAATAATTAACTTTTCATCCACTTTTTTTTTAATTTTGGAGTGATTGATTTTGGTGAGTTGGAAGGAAAGTTAATATATCCACTTTTTCATCATTCCTATTTTTCTTCTTTATCAAACATGATATTTTATTTATCCCTGTAACTTTTCATCATTTCGTCCTCCCACTTTTTACCGTACTAAACAGAGTATGAGGATTTAATTTAAATTATCGGCAGTCAGGTGGACAATTAATAAACATTGTTAGTGAGTAAAAGGGCTCTAACTTTCATAAAATTGGAGTGCACATCCGGGACCATGTTGGTACCGGTGCCCAACCCTGTATAATGATTTGCACGTTAAATTTGTTCAACTTGTTCTGCTAACTTTTGCCAACNTTTATGAAATTAATGTATATATAATATATGTATGTATATATATATAAAGATATATATACACATAAGATACATCTCAACAAAAATAATTAACTTTTCATCCGCTTTTCTTTCAATTTTGGAATGATTGATTTTGATGAGTTGGAAAAAAAGTTAATATATCCACTTTTTTATCATTCTTATTTTTCTTCTTTATTAAACATGATATTCTATTTATCTCTGTAACTTTTCATCATTTCGTCCTCCCACTTTTTATCATACTAAATAGAGTATGAAGATTTAATTTAAATTATCGGCAGTCAGTCAGGTGGACAATTAATAAACATTGTTAGTGAGTAAAGGGCTCTAACTTTCATAAAATTGGAGTGCACATCCGGGACCATGTTGGTACTGGTGCCCAACTCTGTATAATGATTTGCACGTTAAATTTGTTCAACTTGTTCTGCTAACTTTTGCCAACAATCATTAGACTGCATAAAAACCTCTATATATATATACACACACATTATTGTGTGTGTGCGTGTGTGCAGTTGCCTGCATCATTATTTAGTAGGCTGTTAGTGGGGCAAGCATATTCTTCACCTTAGTAACAAGACTAAGTAATTTGACTTGCTAGTGACATCGACAAGCGAAGCACTTAGTACTAAGTAAATCTATATATAAAGGGAGGGCAATCCAATTCCACGAACGACTCGAATCTTCTAATACACATTATGTGTATGTATTTGTGTGTGTTTTGAGCAAATGACTGTCCTAATTTCTTCAATAATTAGGGTGAACCCTTGCAAACGCTAAGTTTTTTTTTTTGTTTAAATATGGTTAAAACGTANCAGCACTTAGTACTAAGTAAATCTATATATAAAAGGAGGGCGATCCAATTCCACGAACGACTCGAATCTTCTAATACACATTATGTGTATGTATTTGTGTGTGTTTTGAGCAAATGACTGTCCTAATTTCTTCAATAATTAGGGTGAACCCTTGCAAACGCTAAGTTTTTTTTTTTGTTTAAATATGGTTAAAACGTAAGTGAGTGGTTAATGATTAAAAAATATATTATAATTAAAATTTTAAATGTAAATAGGAGTTATGTGGATAAAAAAAAAGTATATGTAATAAGCGGCGTTAAATCTAGATAATCTTGATCGTTATTTTATTTTTCTAAGTCAAGAGCTTAAACATGACGTCGTTAAGTTTTTTCTGTAATTCTGTCAATCTAAAATTGACAAAAATTAAGTTTGTCATAAAAATAAAAAATAAAATTAATGCACAAACACGATCCTCTACTATATCATAAATTCTCATATAAAAATCCAATTGATAATTTAATTAATGCATACTTTTTTTTCAAAAAGTAAAGTAATTCTATTGAACAAAATATATGAATATACAAGTAAAGGGATGACCCTTCCAAAAGTCTACACAGAGAACATATCTCATCCATGCTTTATCAAAAAAAAAATGGCACTACAGTAGCAATAAGGCTACCACAAAAAAGAATTTTGAAGGACGTAAAGGCCTTGAGCGAGCACTTCAATTCAACCCAATCCTTCTTCAAAAAATTACAAGAATCAATCACTCGAAACAAGAACTAGGAAGGTTCCTTGACTGCACAATTTTTGTTGATATTCTGGACTTAGCTTGAACTTCACCGAGAAAATACAATCTCTAATTGTTTGCAAGATATTCTACTGTCGTCAATGAAATGGTTTCTGAATATACGGTTGTTTATCTTCCTCCGCAGAAAGTAAACTGTAGCTACAACTTTTAATGGCGTACACATAAAGTTAGTGTACAACAATAATTTTCATAACCCACTTTATTTGTTTGCACTTACAATATGCTTACATGCAAAAGATTATTAACCCACTTTTACTAAACTTTAAAAAACTTTGAATTCTCAGATTTATAAAGACCAGTAAGATTAAGCCAAACATTAACACAATTTTGGGAGTGGCGCATAATATTTAGAATTTATCTGTGAAAGCAGATGAACAAAAAGTCAAGCGATAACAACGATTCGCTTCCTAAAAATTTTTAACAACAAATAGGTGAAATTTTGTCCTATAATTGTTTTGTAAGTGTCTAAAGAACTGGTATGATGAAAGAATGGATGAGATATAAGCATGAAATGTTTCTCACCATTGCTTGATCAGTACCCCTAGTGACTCAAACTATGCATATTTAATTATCTCTCAAATTATTAAGCAACTTGAAAAGTTGAAGATAATGTTTTTATTTTCATGATGTATTGCTACTTTGAAAGGTATAGTTTTATGTGATCTGAATTTGAATTTGATTTTAAAACTTCTATCCAATTATTCTACAAATTTTATTTTCATAATTTATACATCCCAATTCATTAAAAAACAGTCCCAATCATATTGGATTTGAATAAATCAATTGAATTGAATTTTGAAATTTACATCGAAATCTCCACTCAATTTCATTGAATAACCAGTTAATTTCATCATATATTTATACATACTTTTGCAATTCTAATCGGACCAAATATTGAAATATCAAAAACCAAATTCATGATATATACTAAAATGGATTCAAACTCGGATAATCAATCAAAAATAATAGTCAATATCAAACTAATTTAATTTAAAAAATCGAATTGGATTCAATCAAATCAAATCTATTGACAACATAAATAGATATACACACGTCTATATAATAAAGTAACTTACAATTTAAATTTTAAAAGATAAACAAAATAATTTTTGCTTTTCACGGTTCAGATCGCTTTAAATTTTACTTTAAAGTTAATAACGACTAATATTAACACCCTAAATTTAATAGGAAAAATAGGGGTCTAAAGATGTGTTTTGAGTGACTTTTTAAAGTACTTCTAAGAATTATTTCTCATAATTACTTTAAAAAAAAAAACAGTGTTTGAAACCACTCCACCACTACCTTTACCACCACTACTACCTCTACCGTCATCGCCACCACCGCCACTGCAGTCGCAGTCGCCGCCACCATCACCATCACCATCACCGCCACCATCGTCGTCACCACCACCACCACCATTGTCATTGTCACCCACCACAACTATCACCATCTCCTATCACAACCACTGTCACCCAACACATCTCACCCTCATTATAACTGATGTTTAAATTCATTTATCTCTCTTTTATGTTTGTGATTTGATTTTAAATATGAATATAAATATGTTTATTGTTTACTATNTGTGTGTTTTGAGCAAATGACTGTCCTAATTTCTTCAATAATTAGGGTGAACCCTTGCAAACGCTAAGTTTTTTTTTTGTTTAAATATGGTTAAAACGTAAGTGAGTGGTTAATGATTAAAAAATATATTATAATTAAAATTTTAAATGTAAATAGGAGTTATGTGGATAAAAAAAAAGTATATGTAATAAGCGGCGTTAAATCTAGATAATCTTGATCGTTGTTTTATTTTTCTAAGTCAAGAGCTTAAACATGACGTCGTTAAGTTTTTTCTGTAATTCTGTCAATCTAAAATTGACAAAAATTAAGTTTGTCATAAAAATAAAAAATAAAATTAATGCACAAACACGATCCTCTACTATATCATAAATTCTCATATAAAAATCCAATTGATAATTTAATTAATGCATACTTTTTTTTCAAAAAGTAAAGTAATTCTATTGAACAAAATATATGAATATACAAGTAAAGGGATGACCCTTCCAAAAGTCTACACAGAGAACATATCTCATCCATGCTTTATCAAAAAAAAAATGGCACTACAGTAGCAATAAGGCTACCACAAAAAAGAATTTTGAAGGACGTAAAGGCCTTGAGCGAGCACTTCAATTCAACCCAATCCTTCTTCAAAAAATTACAAGAATCAATCACTCGAAACAAGAACTAGGAAGGTTCCTTGACTGCACAATTTTTGTTGATATTCTGGACTTAGCTTGAACTTCACCGAGAAAATACAATCTCTAATTGTTTGCAAGATATTCTACTGTCGTCAATGAAATGGTTTCTGAATATACGGTTGTTTATCTTCCTCCGCAGAAAGTAAACTGTAGCTACAACTTTTAATGGCGTACACATAAAGTTAGTGTACAACAATAATTTTCATAACCCACTTTATTTGTTTGCACTTACAATATGCTTACATGCAAAAGATTATTAACCCACTTTTACTAAACTTTAAAAAACTTTGAATTCTCAGATTTATAAAGACCAGTAAGATTAAGCCAAACATTAACACAATTTTGGGAGTGGCGCATAATATTTAGAATTTATCTGTGAAAGCAGATGAACAAAAAGTCAAGCGATAACAACGATTCGCTTCCTAAAAATTTTTAACAACAAATAGGTGAAATTTTGTCCTATAATTGTTTTGTAAGTATCTAAAGAACTGGTATGATGAAAGAATGGATGAGATATAAGCATGAAATGTTTCTCACCATTGCTTGATCAGTACCCCTAGTGACTCAAACTATGCATATTTAATTATCTCTCAAATTATTAAGCAACTTGAAAAGTTGAAGATAATGTTTTTATTTTCATGATGTATTGCTACTTTGAAAGGTATAGTTTTATGTGATCTGAATTTGAATTTGATTTTAAAACTTCTATCCAATTATTCTACAAATTTTATTTTCATAATTTATACATCCCAATTCATTAAAAAACAGTCCCAATCATATTGGATTTGAATAAATCAATTGAATTGAATTTTGAAATTTACATCGAAATCTCCACTCAATTTCATTGAATAACCAGTTAATTTCATCATATATTTATACATACTTTTGCAATTCTAATCGGACCAAATATTGAAATATCAAAAACCAAATTCATGATATATACTAAAATGGATTCAAACTCGGATAATCAATCAAAAATAATAGTCAATATCAAACTAATTTAATTTAAAAAATCGAATTGGATTCAATCAAATCAAATCTATTGACAACATAAATAGATATACACACGTCTATATAATAAAGTAACTTACAATTTAAATTTTAAAAGATAAACAAAATAATTTTTGCTTTTCACGGTTCAGATCGCTTTAAATTTTACTTTAAAGTTAATAACGACTAATATTAACACCCTAAATTTAATAGGAAAAATAGGGGTCTAAAGATGTGTTTTGAGTGACTTTTTAAAGTACTTCTAAGAATTATTTCTCATAATTACTTTAAAAAAAAAAACAGTGTTTGAAACCACTCCACCACTACCTTTACCACCACTACTACCTCTACCGTCATCGCCACCACCGCCACTGCAGTCGCAGTCGCCGCCACCATCACCATCACCATCACCGCCACCATCGTCGTCACCACCACCACCACCATTGTCATTGTCACCCACCACAACTATCACCATCTCCTATCACAACCACTGTCACCCAACACATCTCACCCTCATTATAACTGATGTTTAAATTCATTTATCTCTCTTTTATGTTTGTGATTTGATTTTAAATATGAATATAAATATGTTTATTGTTTACTATTTTTTATTACTCTGTGCCTTGAGGTACAAGCAATAACTAGTTCATATATATAAATTCATACATATACCAAGAGAAAATATTCAATATAACAGTGATATCACTTCAGTATTATTACGTGATATTAACATTGAGTAATAAAAAAAGTTAACTCTATTTTCTTGTATATAAATAGTTATTGGCTTGTATAAAAATAGTAATGATATTACTTAAAGGGATAATTATTAATTTATAAAAGATACATTTATTTATTAATTTATTATTAAACAAAAATANGTATATGTAATAAGCGGCGTTAAATCTAGATAATCTTGATCGTTATTTTATTTTTCTAAGTCAAGAGCTTAAACATGACGTCGTTAAGTTTTTTCTGTAATTCTGTCAATCTAAAATTGACAAAAATTAAGTTTGTCATAAAAATAAAAAATAAAATTAATGCACAAACACGATCCTCTACTATATCATAAATTCTCATATAAAAATCCAATTGATAATTTAATTAATGCATACTTTTTTTTCAAAAAGTAAAGTAATTCTATTGAACAAAATATATGAATATACAAGTAAAGGGATGACCCTTCCAAAAGTCTACACAGAGAACATATCTCATCCATGCTTTATCAAAAAAAAAATGGCACTACAGTAGCAATAAGGCTACCACAAAAAAGAATTTTGAAGGACGTAAAGGCCTTGAGCGAGCACTTCAATTCAACCCAATCCTTCTTCAAAAAATTACAAGAANAAAAAAATTGCACTACAGTAGCAATAAGGCTACCACAAAAAAGAATTTTGAAGGACGTGAAGGCCTTGAGCGAGCACTTCAATTCAACCCAATCCTTCTTCAAAAAATTACAAGAATCAATCACTCGAAACAAGAACTAGGAAGGTTCCTTGCCTGCACAATTTTTGTTGATATTCTGGACTTAGCTTGAACTTCACCGAGAAAATACAATCTCTAATTGTTTGCAAGATATTCTACTGTCGTCAATGAAATGGTTTCTGAATATACGGNCCTGCACAATTTTTGTTGATATTCTGGACTTAGCTTGAACTTCACCGAGAAAATACAATTTCTAATTGTTTGCAAGATATTCTACTGTCGTCAATGAAATGGTTTCTGAATATACGGTTGTTTATCTTCCTCCGCAGAAAGTAAACTGTAGCTACAACTTTTAAGTAAACTGTACACATAAAGTTAGTGTACAACAATAATTTTCATAACCCACTTTATTTGTTTGCACTTACNTGGCGTACACATAAAGTTAGTGTACAACAATAATTTTCATAACCCACTTTATTTGTTTGCACTTACAATATGCTTACATGCAAAAGATTATTAACCCACTTTTACTAAACTTTAAAAAACTTTGAATTCTCAGATTTATAAAGACCAGTAAGATTAAGCCAAACATTAACACAATTTTGGGAGTGGCGCATAATATTTAGAATTTATCTGTGAAAGCAGATGAACAAAAAGTCAAGCGATAACAACGATTCGCTTCCTAAAAATTTTTAACAACAAATAGGTGAAATTTTGTCCTATAATTGTTTTGTAAGTATCTAAAGAACTGGTATGATGAAAGAATGGATGAGATATAAGCATGAAATGTTTCTCACCATTGCTTGATCAGTACCCCTAGTGACTCAAACTATGCATATTTAATTATCTCTCAAATTATTAAGCAACTTGAAAAGTTGAAGATAATGTTTTTATTTTCATGATGTATTGCTACTTTGAAAGGTATAGTTTTATGTGATCTGAATTTGAATTTGATTTTAAAACTTCTATCCAATTATTCTACAAATTTTATTTTCATAATTTATACATCCCAATTCATTAAAAAACAGTCCCAATCATATTGGATTTGAATAAATCAATTGAATTGAATTTTGAAATTTACATCGAAATCTCCACTCAATTTCATTGAATAACCAGTTAATTTCATCATATATTTATACATACTTTTGCAATTCTAATCGGACCAAATATTGAAATATCAAAAACCAAATTCATGATATATACTAAAATGGATTCAAACTCGGATAATCAATCAAAAATAATAGTCAATATCAAACTAATTTAATTTAAAAAATCGAATTGGATTCAATCAAATCAAATCTATTGACAACATAAATAGATATACACACGTCTATATAATAAAGTAACTTACAATTTAAATTTTAAAAGATAAACAAAATAATTTTTGCTTTTCACGGTTCAGATCGCTTTAAATTTTACTTTAAAGTTAATAACGACTAATATTAACACCCTAAAATTAATAGGAAAAATAGGAGTCTAAAGGTGTGTTTGGAGTGACTTTTTAAAAGTACTTCTAAGAATTATTTCTCATAATTACTTTAAAAAAAAAATAGTGTTTGAAACCGCTCCACCACTACTACCTCTACCATCATCGCCACCGCCGCCACTGCAGTCGCAGTCGCCGCCACCATCACCATCACCGCCACCATCGTCGTCACCACCACCACCACCATTGTCATTCTCACCCACCATAACCATCACCATCTCCTATCACAACCACTGTCGCCCAACACATCTCACCCTCATTATAACTGATGCTTAAATTCATTTATCTCTCTTTTATGTTTGTGATTTGATTTTAGATATGAATATAAATATGTTTATTGTTTACTATTTTTTATTACTCTGTGCCTTGAGGTAGAAGCAATAACTAGTTCATATATATAAATTCATACATATACCAAGAGAAAATATTCAATATAACAGTGATATCACTTCAATATTATTACGTGATATTAACATTGAGTAATAAAAAAAGTTAACTCTATTTTCTTGTATATAAATAGTTATTGGCTTATATAAAAATAGTAATGATATTACTTAAAGGGATAATTATTAATTTATAAAAGATACATTTATTTATTAATTTATTATTAAACAAAAATAATATCACATGACGATTAAAGCGGATATTTTCTCTTGAGTCAGCCATGACCATGTATGCAGATTATTTATTGGTATTATAACTGCCACTAGTGACGCAGAGTTTCTCTCTCCAAAATTGTGATAAGTTCAGAAAGAAGAGATAAGACTTTTGTGCATTAGTGTGACAGCAACCAGAGCTTGAATGTCATGTATTCTGTAGCTTTTATAACAGATCATCTATCCCTGTCCATAGATCTTGACCACTCAATCAGTGGACCCCATATTCATTGGACATTATTGCAAGTCTTCCAGGATATTGGACAAACTCATATAAAAACTCACTAGTCAAAGGAAATGGACCATTGTAATGAAGAATGGGTAATTCATCAAATTGGTAAAGGGTTGGTCACATAAGATTAAATAACTCCAAACTTTTTGTCTTTTTAATGTTGGTATTAAGCTTATGGCTTTATTTATATTACTTTAAAAAGTAAGCATATTTGAAAAATATATTTTTTTTCACTTTTATCCTCTAAAATCACAACTATCTCACTCTTATCTCTCAACATTAAAGCCAAAATAAACTTAAATTTCCTCATGTTCCCCAAAAAAAACTTATGCTCCCAGTCTTCTCTTTCCCTTGTCTTTTAATCTTCGTCTTCCCCCATTCCAAATAAACTTATTTCTCTCTCTTTGTTACCTCTTTCAGAAACCCTAGATGCTCCCCTCTTTTTCTCTGTCTTTCTCTGCTGCTCTCAGTATGCGTTACTTCATGCATTCAATTCTCTCTACATCTCAACGTTTAATGTATCTCTATTTTTTGTGGTATTGTTCTTCCACTGATTTCTATTAGCATCTCAATGTTTGGTGTATCTCTACTTTTTGTGGTATTGTTCTTTCACTGATATCTATTATATAATTTTTTTTTTTTGCGAATTCATCCCAGACTTTATGATACTAACAAAATTGAATTTTCATAGAGAAATCAGGCACAAACACACCATGTGAATTAACATTCAGAAGAATAATTAGAATTTGGTTACTGTTAAAAAGTCTAATAAATTACTTATTTAGAGTAACAACAATAAAAGAATTGTGTTATAATTATCACAAATATGAATTACTACCAAACATTTTAGTGGAGGTGTTTTTTAAATATTTTAATTAGTTTTGGTTGATTTTCAACAGTATGATTGTAGTACATAATTTGAAGAAGGAGACTTAAACAGTTTCTTTAAATTACGTATGTGTGCACCTTTTTAAATTAAAGAAAGTGATTTCATTCTTTATCAGCCAATTAATAAGTTGAACTATTGGTATGGGTCCATCCAAAATTTTCAAGAATTTTAGATCTACGCATCATTATTTATTTGTCATACATATAAACTGTTATCCTTGATTGTTTTAATTTGTATTGTGATAATTAATTGCTTGTATTTAGTCTGACCTCCACTAATGCAACTGAGTCATCAGTTTACGGATTTACAATAAAATATAGGCTTTGATATTTGTAAGATACCTAAAAAAAACTACAAATTATTATACTGATTTAAAAAAGTTCATATGCAACACACATGAGCATTGCATTCTTAAAATTTTAGTATGGTCATTTAACTATAATTTGACCAAGTAATATTTTATTATAAAAAGAGTAAATAAAAATTATAATAATTCAAAATAATACACGTGTAACGCACGTGTGCACCAACAAATAATGAGCAATGTAACAAGTGTTTGAATGGATTCAAATCATAATTTGTTGATTGTCCAGATTTTTAACATGAGTCAACACAAATCTAATTACACATGATATGTCGTTACAATGTAAATATGTATAGGCATATCGATTATAAATAGTTTATGAGTAATGTTGTTTCTACATAAAAAATTAATTTCATTTATTGATCCAATGATGTGATTTTGGTGAAATTATTGGATTAACCCCAAGTCTCAATATTTTATGAGGTCTACAATCAATCTAAAGACCATAGTAAATTAAGTCAGTAAATTAGGTTTCAATAGCATTGCAAATAGTTTATATATGAATTGAGCGTCATAATTCCCAAGTAACTGATGTAATATGTGTCCATTACTCTTTTTTGATTAAGAGCAATGTAATTTGAATTAAAAAATATTATTTAAACTTAATTTGAAGATTCAATTCAATGCATTCATTAGATTAAAGTTAGATAATATCAACATTGAAACTCATAACTAATTTAATAATTACATTGAATTAAATCCATGATTAGATCTCATAGCATTGCTATGTGTATTTTGGGACTTAGTTTGAGAATCTAAAATATTGTGACCATTGGATTACCATTGAAGCTTAACATTAAATGCTCAACAATACTCCTATGTTGGCTGAGATTTCTTACTAAATTTTTTATCCCAAATAATAAGGCACAGTTTTCACCATCAAACAGTTTTCACAATCAAATAAATGGAACTTCTTAATATTCAATGATAAAAATTATGTCACATTCACTTAATTAAAAATTTAGTAAGCATAATATTTTTGCTAATTGTTGCTATCAATCTAATTATCAAAATACTTTAGCACTCTAATTTTTTATTTATTTTTTTAATTAATTAAGGCATGCAAATTAATTTAAGAAAGAGAACATATGAAACTACATAATTAGTGGATAATGATTGTTTGATGATCAAGAAGAATTTAGATGAGTCACATACATAGTTGATTTGAAACTTGGAAGTCCCCCCACGTGGGACCCAACCGCACTGAAGAAAGGCTTTCATGTGGTATTGGCATATTGTGAGGTAATGGCCCTCTTCACTAGCTGGTTGTCTCCTTTGTATGTACTTGTTATATTTATGCACTCGGATGGAGTTATATATACAACTAGAACCATATAATAAGGAACTCATTTCAGACTTTGGGAATGCAAAACTCTCTCTCTCTCTCTCTCTCTCTCTCTCTCTNAGTCTTCCAGGATATTGGACAAACTCATATAAAAACTCACTAGTCAAAGGAAATGGACCATTGTAATGAAGAATGGGTAATTCATCAAATTGGTAAAGGGTTGGTCACATAAGATTAAATAACTCCAAACTTTTTGTCTTTTTAATGTTGGTATTAAGCTTATGGCTTTATTTATATTACTTTAAAAAGTAAGCATATTTGAAAAATATATTTTTTTTCACTTTTATCCTCTAAAATCACAACTATCTCACTCTTATCTCTCAACATTAAAGCCAAAATAAACCTAAATTTCCTCATGTTCCCCAAAAAAAACTTATGCTCCCAGTCTTCTCTTTCCCTTGTCGTTTAATCTTCGTCTTCCCCCATTCCAAATAAACTTATTTCTCTCTCGTTGTTACCTCTTCCAAAAACCCTAGATGCTCCCCTCTTTCTCTCTGTCTTTCTCTGCTGCTCTCAGTATGCGTTACTCCATGCATTCAATTCTCTCTACATCTCAACGTTTAATGCATCTCTATTTTTTGTGGTATTGTTCTTCCACTGATTTCTATTAGCATCTCAATGTTTGGTGCATCTCTACTTTTTGTGGTATTGTTCTTTCACTGATATCTATTATATATTTTTTTTTTTTGCGAATTCATCCCAGACTTTATGATACTAACAAAATTGAATTTTCATAGAGAAATCAGGCACAAACACACCATGTGAATTAACATTCAGAAGAATAATTAGAATTTGGTTACTATTAAAAAGTCTAATAAATTACTTATTTAGAGTAACAACAATAAAAGAATTGTGTTATAATTATCACAAATATGCATTACTACCAAACATTTTAGTGGAGATGTTTTTTAAATATTTTAATTAGTTTTGGTTGATTTTCAACAGTATGATTGTGGTACATAATTTGAAGAAGGAGACTTAAACAGTTTCTTTAAATTACGTATGTGTGCACCTTTTTAAATTAAAGAAAGTGATTTCATTCTTTATCAGCCAATTAATAAGTTGAACTATTGGTATGGGTCCATCCAAAATTTTCAAGAATTTTAGATCTACGCATCATTATTTATTTGTCATACATATAAACTGTTATCCTTGATTGTTTTAATTTGTATTGTGATAATTAATTGCTTGTATTTAGTCTGACCTCCACTAATGCAACTGAGTCATCAGTTTACGGATTTACAATAAAATATAGGCTTTGATATTTGTAAGATACCTAAAAAAAACTACAAATTATTATACTGATTTAAAAAAGTTCATATGCAACACACATGAGCATTGCATTCTTAAAATTTTAGTATGGTCATTTAACTATAATTTGACCAAGTAATATTTTATTATAAAAAGAGTAAATAAAAATTATAATAATTCAAAATAATACACGTGTAACGCACGTGTGCACCAACAAATAATGAGCAATGTAACAAGTGTTTGAATGGATTCAAATCATAATTTGTTGATTGTCCAGATTTTTAACATGAGTCAACACAAATCTAATTACACATGATATGTCGTTACAATGTAAATATGTATAGGCATATCGATTATAAATAGTTTATGAGTAATGTTGTTTCTACATAAAAAATTAATTTCATTTATTGATCCAATGATGTGATTTTGGTGAAATTATTGGATTAACCCCAAGTCTCAATATTTTATGAGGTCTACAATCAATCTAAAGACCATAGTAAATTAAGTCAGTAAATTAGGTTTCAATAGCATTGCAAATAGTTTATATATGAATTGAGCGTCATAATTCCCAAGTAACTGATGTAATATGTGTCCATTACTCTTTTTTGATTAAGAGCAATGTAATTTGAATTAAAAAATATTATTTAAACTTAATTTGAAGATTCAATTCAATGCATTCATTAGATTAAAGTTAGATAATATCAACATTGAAACTCATAACTAATTTAATAATTACATTGAATTAAATCCATGATTAGATCTCATAGCATTGCTATGTGTATTTTGGGACTTAGTTTGAGAATCTAAAATATTGTGACCATTGGATTACCATTGAAGCTTAACATTAAATGCTCAACAATACTCCTATGTTGGCTGAGATTTCTTACTAAATTTTTTATCCCAAATAATAAGGCACAGTTTTCACCATCAAACAGTTTTCACAATCAAATAAATGGAACTTCTTAATATTCAATGATAAAAATTATGTCACATTCACTTAATTAAAAATTTAGTAAGCATAATATTTTTGCTAATTGTTGCTATCAATCTAATTATCAAAATACTTTAGCACTCTAATTTTTTATTTATTTTTTTAATTAATTAAGGCATGCAAATTAATTTAAGAAAGAGAACATATGAAACTACATAATTAGTGGATAATGATTGTTTGATGATCAAGAAGAATTTAGATGAGTCACATACATAGTTGATTTGAAACTTGGAAGTCCCCCCACGTGGGACCCAACCGCACTGAAGAAAGGCTTTCATGTGGTATTGGCATATTGTGAGGTAATGGCCCTCTTCACTAGCTGGTTGTCTCCTTTGTATGTACTTGTTATATTTATGCACTCGGATGGAGTTATATATACAACTAGAACCATATAATAAGGAACTCATTTCAGACTTTGGGAATGCAAAACTCTCTCTCTCTCTCTCTCTCTCTCTCTCTCTGATACACTGTAGACTGTGTAGCATAGTGAAAAGAATCATAGATTATTTTGTGCTTATCAAGGAACAAAACAATATTAACCAATTCTCACATTTACACCCCCATTAATAAAAAGAAAAATACAAACACCATCCCCTTATTTAAATAACTCTTCAAAACCCCACCCCTCAATTTATTTGCTTAGCAAGTAATAAATACATAATCAAATTCAAAAGGAAAAAAAAATAAATAAAACCTTATAGTAACCACTACAGCCTTACACCCCCCACTGTGTTTCCTCTGTATATCAAATTTTTACCACCCCACCTCCTGCCAATCGGAATCTGACCCACCTCCTCTCCCTCTCTCCCCATCTCTCTCTCTCTCTCTTTGTGTGTCTCTCTCTCTCTCACTCGTCCGTGTGACAACTTCTGCAATCTGACCCAGTTCGAAAAACCACAGTCACTTCCCAAACACCCACATTTCAACTTGTTTCTCTCTCCGCTCACTCAACTGTGGTGGCCATTGAAGATGGCCTGTTTGTTACAATCTCATACCCACCTCCATCTTCTTCCTCGTCATCGTCCTCTCCTTCTTCATCCTCATGATCGTTCTGGTCGAAATTCTCGCTGTTTTGATCCTCCATTACCGAATCAGGCTGGTTGGTTTGCTGTGGAAGAGGCCATTGCTGTTCGGGTTGAACCATTATCGGAACCATCGGGTTTTCTGGCTTATTCATAGAGAATGACCCTGGATTGAATGAACCATCAGTCTTGGCTTTCTCTTTGTATAAAGCATCAAGCTGGTGAAAATATGGACATGTCTTGGCATCTTCAGGTCTTTTTTTATTGCTCTCTTTCACTTTCTTGAAGTACTTGTTGATGTTCTCCCATTTCTCTTTGCACCTTTTCGAGTTTCTGTTGTACCCAACCTTACGCATCGCGGCAGATATCTCCTCCCAGAGCGGTCCTTTTGGCCCGTTTTCTTGATACCTAAGATCAAGATTGGTTCGAAGCTTAATCAATGCTTCAACCTCAGCTTTTGGCCATCTAGAAGAGCTTGCTGGAGTAAAATTATCACCACCATTATCAGTTTTCACAGTGTCCACATTTTTCACGGCCAGTGCCAGTGAAGTTTGTTGCGTTGGTGGCGGTGGCGCTGGTAGTGGCGATTGTTGCGTTGGTGGCGGTGGTGGTGGCGTTTGTTGCAATGATGGCCGCGGAGGTGGTGGCGTTGGCAATGTGTTTTCTGGCAATTGTATATGCATTTGAAATTGAGGAACAGCATTTGGGTTTTGTGGGTTTTGTTGTTCTGTCACTTTCTGCAAGAATGCCATAACTGCTGCATCTTTGGCCGCCGCTAAAGATCTGTCTTGGACTAGAAGTTCGTGTTCCCTATTCATTCTCGCCATTTCTTGAACTCTCCAAGCTTCTTCTCTGATCATCCGATCCCGTTCACGTTTTTCCAACATTTCTATGAACTTCTTCTGCAAATCCTCTTGCTTTTGGATCACCTCCTTCATTAGCCTCTCGAAGAAGTCCTTCCATTCTCTCTTTCTCTTCCCCCTCCTTTCCGGCTGTTCATCGGATGAAGTCGAAGAAGATGTGGAATAAAACATCAAACTAGCAGCACTGTGAGAAAGATTTGCAGCGTTTGTTGCTGTGTTCATTTGTGGTGGTGGTTGTGACGGTGGCAGTGAAGAACTTATAGGGTTTACATTTAATGTGACAGAGTTTTGAGAAATTGGTATGGGGTTGATTGTTGATGGAACAGTGAGTTGTGACACAATTGGAGGCTCTGAACTTCCCGGCATTGCAACCGTCATTGTTGTGGCTGCCATTAATGGAGCTTGAGGTCGTGGTGGTGNGTGAAAAGAATCATAGATTATTTTGTGCTTATCAAGGAACAAAACAATATTAACCAATTCTCACATTTACACCCCCATTAATAAAAAGAAAAATACAAACACCATCCCCTTATTTAAATAACTCTTCAAAACCCCACCCCTCAATTTATTTGCTTAGCAAGTAATAAATACATAATCAAATTCAAAAGGAAAAAAAAATAAATAAAACCTTATAGTAACCACTACAGCCTTACACCCCCCACTGTGTTTCCTCTGTATATCAAATTTTTACCACCCCACCTCCTGCCAATCGGAATCTGACCCACCTCCTCTCCCTCTCTCCCCATCTCTCTCTCTCTCTCTTTGTGTGTCTCTCTCTCTCTCACTCGTCCGTGTGACAACTTCTGCAATCTGACCCAGTTCGAAAAACCACAGTCACTTCCCAAACACCCACATTTCAACTTGTTTCTCTCTCCGCTCACTCAACTGTGGTGGCCATTGAAGATGGCCTGTTTGTTACAATCTCATACCCACCTCCATCTTCTTCCTCGTCATCGTCCTCTCCTTCTTCATCCTCATGATCGTTCTGGTCGAAATTCTCGCTGTTTTGATCCTCCATTACCGAATCAGGCTGGTTGGTTTGCTGTGGAAGAGGCCATTGCTGTTCGGGTTGAACCATTATCGGAACCATCGGGTTTTCTGGCTTATTCATAGAGAATGACCCTGGATTGAATGAACCATCAGTCTTGGCTTTCTCTTTGTATAAAGCATCAAGCTGGTGAAAATATGGACATGTCTTGGCATCTTCAGGTCTTTTTTTATTGCTCTCTTTCACTTTCTTGAAGTACTTGTTGATGTTCTCCCATTTCTCTTTGCACCTTTTCGAGTTTCTGTTGTACCCAACCTTACGCATCGCGGCAGATATCTCCTCCCAGAGCGGTCCTTTTGGCCCGTTTTCTTGATACCTAAGATCAAGATTGGTTCGAAGCTTAATCAATGCTTCAACCTCAGCTTTTGGCCATCTAGAAGAGCTTGCTGGAGTAAAATTATCACCACCATTATCAGTTTTCACAGTGTCCACATTTTTCACGGCCAGTGCCAGTGAAGTTTGTTGCGTTGGTGGCGGTGGCGCTGGTAGTGGCGATTGTTGCGTTGGTGGCGGTGGTGGTGGCGTTTGTTGCAATGATGGCCGCGGAGGTGGTGGCGTTGGCAATGTGTTTTCTGGCAATTGTATATGCATTTGAAATTGAGGAACAGCATTTGGGTTTTGTGGGTTTTGTTGTTCTGTCACTTTCTGCAAGAATGCCATAACTGCTGCATCTTTGGCCGCCGCTAAAGATCTCTCTTGGACTAGAAGTTCGTGTTCCCTATTCATTCTCGCCATTTCTTGAACTCTCCAAGCTTCTTCTCTGATCATCCGATCCCGTTCACGTTTTTCCAACATTTCTATGAACTTCTTCTGCAAATCCTCTTGCTTTTGGATCACCTCCTTCATTAGCCTCTCGAAGAAGTCCTTCCATTCTCTCTTTCTCTTCCCCCTCCTTTCCGGCTGTTCATCGGATGAAGTCGAAGAAGATGTGGAATAAAACATCAAACTAGCAGCACTGTGAGAAAGATTTGCAGCGTTTGTTGCTGTGTTCATTTGTGGTGGTGGTTGTGACGGTGGCAGTGAAGAACTTATAGGGTTTACATTTAATGTGACAGAGTTTTGAGAAATTGGTATGGGGTTGATTGTTGATGGAACAGTGAGTTGTGACACAATTGGAGGCTCTGAACTTCCCGGCATTGCAACCGTCATTGTTGTGGCTGCCATTAATGGAGCTTGAGGTCGTGGTGGTGGTGGTGGTAATGGATGTGGAGGATGGTTTTCAAGGGCCTCTAATTGATCGAAGAACCGATAGGTCTTGCCGTCTGGTTTTGAAGCTCGGCCTTCCTTGGTCCTCCTGTGGTACTTGTAAACATTCTCGAATTTTTCTTTGCATTTCTTGGAACTTCGATGATAACCAAGTTCACTCATTTTCCTGATAACAACAACAGTTCCATCCAATGAAAAGACACACTCCATGGCATTTCTACCTATATTTATCCCCATCTCGAATTCATCACAAAACAGACTGCAAGTAACAGTCATCTTCACACATAAAATAAACATAAAAAATTAACAGTAGTATAATTAAAGAAGAAAATTTCAGATCCAAAACAAGGAAAGAAAGAGGCCACAAGAGGAAACAAGCAACTTTTCAAACACATTTCCTTTCTTGGGAAAACATAACGTTCTAGTTGAGAGAATTTATTAATTTTTCTGCAAATTCGATTTGCTGAGTTATGCTAAATATATGGGTAAAATGATTAAGATTAGAAAAAAATTTCAAAGAATTCATGCTTGTGAAAACAATTCAATCCAAATTCAGAGAATTCAGGCTAGAATTCCCAAGAAAATCCCAGAAAGAAACCAATACCATATAGCGATAACCGGGAATCTGAATTTCCACAAAGCTTCTGAATTTCGATAAAAATGAAGTGAAAAAGACTGACCCTTTAATTCAAAAACAGTAATTCAATGAAGTTTGATCCAAAGATCCCTTGAAACAAACCCAAAAAAACTTCAATATTCATGATTTCTATAATAAGATTTATGCTGTATATATAATCTTATATATTACCTGGATACTTCTTCCCATAAGGGACCTTTGAGACTTGAGTCGCGAAACACAACGTCCATATCAGACCTTATCTTCAGCAGAGCCAATGTTTCCTGTCTAGGCCACCGGTTTCCTCCCGAATTTCTCTCTCCTTCTTCAATTCTTGTCTTCTCTTCTTCACTGAATCCGCCTGTAATTGTCTCCAAACCACCGACTGCACCACCACCACCACCACTGGCACCGCCACTTTCACGAGCTTCAGCTGCCGCTGCGGCGCCATCGACTGAATTGTCTATTAGCCCAGAAACACCTAGCATCGTCGGAGTTCTTTCCCAATTACACCTTATGAAAGCAAAAAAAAAATATCTCCAAAAACTGAAGATGGTGAATTCTGTGGGTTTTATGAAGATGTGTATGTGTGGTGAATTTATTAATTTATTTCGGTGGGATCTACCTGTCAATCTCACACAAAGAGATTAAAATAAACAGAAATTGAAAAAAAAAAAAAAGAATTCCTTTTTAAGCTGTGGAATCTATGGTTTTTTTTCCTTTTTTTGGGTATGAAAGGTTTTTATATGCATCACCACAAGGGTCACTACCCACTTGGGTTAGCTTTTCTCAGTAACAATAAAAATTGCACAGAAATACAAAATATGTGTGTGAGTGAGGGTATTTATGTGTGTGTATATAGAGATATATATATCAGTATATAAAGATAAAATATAGAGAAATTTAATGAATAAATGTTGAAAATTTGAGGAGAAGAAGGTGCAGAAAGCGACGATGGTGATAATAAGTTGGTTTTTGTCTGTCCAGCTAAATATGGTTAAAAGCCGGGCCATGTAGGTCAGCTTTGCTTTTTGGGCGTTTTGGAATTCAGTGACTTGTGGTGGGGTGTGGTTGTGAAATGACTATACTGTCCCTAACATGTATCCCATTGACCTTTCAATCATGGAAGCTAATCTCACCAATTTTTTTATTAGATTAACTCATCATTGATCAGGGATTCCCTTCTGTAAACTCAGATTTTTTTTTATATTGGCCTTTGATGAATTACCGAAAATGCCCCCATCAATTAAAAAAAAAATGCATATACTATGGGGCCTTTTATAATCGAGAATCATCTAAACTAGAAATTTTTTGAATTTATGCAAGTCACATAAACTCAAGATACGGATAATCACTTACTCGAATATGTATCTCTTGAAAAAATTGAACTTGAAACGATTAAAACTCTGTAATCTGAACTTAGCCAGACATAGAGTGAAAAATCTGTTAGTTAATAATGAATATGTTTGGGGGAACTTGGTGCATGTGTAGCCGCACAGGCAATCGAGGGCCCACCACAGCTAATTTGTTATCATAATTGTCAAAAATTTGCCTTAAATACAGNAAAAATTGAACTTGAAACGATTAAAACTCTGTAATCTGAACTTATAGAGTGAAAAATCTGTTAGTTAATAATGAATATGTTTGGGGGAACTTGGTGCATGTGTAGCCGCACAGGCAATCGAGGGCCCACCACAGCTAATTTGTTATCATAATTGTCAAAAATTTGCCTTAAATACAGATTAGAAAGGTCTATGTAAGGTGGGATCCATAGTTGAATTATAACTAGATAGATGTAGGTCATATTATTAGGCAAATTCATTTATGAACAGGTCTAAATAGTGACAAATTCAGTTAGGTTGCAACCTAACATAATAAATGGTTTGGATATTTAAATGGCCAAGGCATCATGTTCATTGATGATTTGAGAATTATTGGAAAAACCCTGGACCTATAGTTTGATATGGGTAATGAAGTTTTGAATGTTTATCTACTTATGTCTATATACGTCATTATATCTAGTGTAATCTAAAGAAAAAAGAAGACAAGAGATATTAAACAACTTGTGGGGATTGAATTTAGGTTTTAAGAGCTCATAATATGGGGAGGTAGGTGTTGGTCGGGGGGCTGGCATCCCCAATTCAAGAACCAAGTTTAGGGTCATCCCCGTGGCCCTAAACTTTAATTATGCATTACATAGTATTTCTACAAATAAAAATAATATATTTGGTGAATTTACTATATTAGTCTGGATTTTTAAGCGTTCAAAAATCAATAATTGATACAAAATAGGAAGAAAAAAAAATTAGGTCAACTCAGACCTAATCGAGCTCTATTTCTTTTAGAAACATGGGTCAAATAGCCTAATCTTCCACCTTGCATAATGAGCTCCTACCTCCTATCTTAACATTGTCATTCGATTAGCATATGCTACAAAACAAAAATAAAATAATTCTCCTTTAATCCTCTCAAAAAACATGTCATGTAATATGATATGACTTGCATTATGCCTATCAGAGGAGTTAACATGGTGTTTCCCACTTAATTATAATCTATTTAATCTTGGTTTATGCACTTACTGACTTAGAATTGCAACTGCAATTTCAATCTTGGTCATTGCAACTACATTTATTGACTTAGTTTAGCTTAATCAATGTGTGTACTAAACTTTATCTTTAAGTCATCAGATATCTCTGTTAATTACCGGATAGATTTTTGGGATAGTTCAAAAAGAGGGTCAAAAAATAAAATTATGTAAAGAAATTAATCAAAAAATATAACTTAACATACAATCATCGTAGATTTAATGTAGGTAACATTGTCATACAACACATACTCAAATTGGTCTAGCACAAAAGAGAAAATGGAAAACCAAGAAAAGGGAATGCTTTTTGCCCCATAGAAAATGGAATAAGAAATATAATAATAATAATAATAATATAAGAAGCTAGTTGGTTGCGTATGCTTGCAATTACCTGNTTGTTAAACTGATAGGGGTGTCTGAACCAGTTTACACGCACTTCAACTAATCTCTTATCTGGTTCTGTCAAAGACAAGTTATTCACGTTGAGACTAAAGTATTCAAAATGAGATTTATCCCTCATAATCTGATCCCAAAAATTGTTTCACATCGTAAAACTATAGCTTCGATCTCACTTCATCCACTCGATTATTAAATTTTTCATTTTGTCCATTCATTTGATTTTNATACCCTTTTTTCTTTGGAATTACGAATTTCTTATGCCCTCTTTCTTTGACTGCTCTCCATTCTACCATTTTTCGGTTCCATTTCTTGCTTCATTTTTATGTTTTTTGTGACATTTGTATAATGGTTCATTCGAATTTTTTAATAATATTCTACTTAATTTATATAGATGTGATCCATTGTGGCATATCAAAAAAAAATTTAATTATTTTTCCAAACTTTTATTTTTTTAGTTCAACTGTCTGGGATGCCCGAACTAGTTTTATGCACCTCGATTAATCTCTTCCTTGGTTCAATGAGACTATGACCTGGCCGTTAAAANTACAATGCGAGAATTAGAGAATTGAAGTGGATTGATTATGTGCGACTAAGGCCATAGTTGGGATGAAAATGTAAATTTTTTTCTGGGTTTTTTTTTTTTTTTATTTGGGTTTTGGAATGACTATGGTTGTTAGTTCAAAAGTTTGAATATGGTAGATTAATAATTTTTTATTTTTTGATTTTTCCACTAGTTGACATTGACTATTTCCATAGACAACGCATTTTTGGGTGGAACCTCCACCTNTTTTGAATGCATAAGATATATTAATATATATAGCTAATACTCTACAAATTGAACTATGCAAAGAAAATCTTGGTAATCTCTAGAAGGCAGAGCATGAGAGATTTATCTCTTATGAATACCCTAATTTCGTCGTGAATGATCTACCTTTAACTGGACTGGAAAAAGGATTAGTCGAAGTGTGCATAAATTAATTCGAACATCTTTTACTATTAAACCAAAAAATATAACAATGTAAAGAAAATTAAAATTAGTGTTAGTGATGAGGTTAGTCATAGTGTAATTCAAAGGCTACCTACCATGGTTATGTTGAGGAAAAAACATAGTGTGAGTTGGACGAAGATAGTATGTCAACATCCAAAAAAGTTAATTTAAGTGAACGTGATTAACATTAATTGGAAGTACACTAATTTTGTATTAATCATAGACAGTCCTATCAACCTTGCCAGCAAGAACCACAGAGATCGAATCACTTCAAATCAAAGGATTGATTTTTTATTTTTTATTTTCAAATTCCAGACAGGGTTGTAATTATTTATGTATTCGCATCAACATTTTTTTTTAAAAAAGTAATATTCATTTGGTTAAAAAAATAAAGAGGGAATCAAATGCTAATCATTGTACACAATGTGCATCTTTACCGTAACTCCTAAGTTACATCAAGTCGAATAGTATATTAGCTTCATTACTTTTTGTTAAGAAATAAAAAAAGATAATAATAGGAAAAATTATGCTACAAATTGTTATTTTTTTTTTTGTTAAACTGATAGGGGTGTCTGAACCAGTTTACACGCACTTCAACTAATCTCTTATCTGGTTCTNGTTAAACTGATAGGGATGTCTGAACCAGTTTACACGCACTTCAACTAATCTTTTATCTGATTCTGTCAAAGACAAGTTATTCACGTTGAGACTAAAGTATTCAGAATGAGATTTATCCCTCATAATCTGATCCCAAAAATTGTTTCACATCGTAAAACTATAGCTTCAATCTCACTTCATCCACTCGATTATTAAATTTTTCATTTTGTCCATTCATTTGATTTTATATTGCCTCAAAATTAAATATTTTTGACAAATGTATGTGTCATTAAATCTATAATATAAAATATAACATGCTTTTAAACACAAATTACCTCTAATTCTTAAATAAAATGAAACGAAATCGCTCAATTCACTGAACAAGGCAACACAACAACTATAAGTAGAGAAACAATGCGAGAATTAGAGAATTGAAGTGGATTGATTATGTGCGACTAAGGGCATAGTTGGGATGAAATGTAAATTTTTTTCTGGGGTTTTTTTTTTTTTTTTGGGGGTTTTGGAATGACTATGGTTGTTAGTTCAAAAGTTTGAATACGGTAGATTAATAATTTTTTATTTTTTGATTTTTCCACTAGTTGACATTGACTATTTCCATAGACAACGCATTTTTGGGTGGAACCTCCACCTTTCTAACAACTTGAACTAGTTATACACATGATTTTGTCTTTTTTACAGCACAAATATTTGACAACCTTGGTTACTTTCACACGTATAACTCAACTCGGTAAAACTTTTATCCTAAATATTTTGATTTTTTATTTTGTTCTATTAGAGATTAGAAATTATTATTCTAAAATCTCAAGTCTTATTCTTGCGGGAGAATTCTAATACATCGGACACCAATGGTTTATAAGTGAGTATGGGCATCCGATTTTTGCTTTGTAACCATATATACAAAATACAAGAGATTGAGACGATTATATATTCTTGTGAAGAAAAAAAAAATTCATTTTATTCCCAACTGACCTAGACCAATATGAGCTGTTTGATGTAATCATTGTTAGCCCATTTACAAAAGTTACACGGCACAAATGTTCGATCAAACAATCGTTCGCATGTGAATGTAAATGCAAATCATGTCTCATCCATATGTGGAATGACCCTCAATATTATCTGGCAATAGCTAAGGAGAGTTTTGCTTTGCTTTCTTTTCTTTTTTTTTCTTGTTTTTTTGGGGGAGAATTGTATTTTATACCCTAAAAGATTTAAAAATCGTCACTTTGCACCTTTAATGTATAAAAAAATGTTGTAATATGACTTTTTTGTTAGCTTTCCGTTATTTTTTTGTCAATGTCAATGAGTTGAATTTTGACAGAAAAAACAACAAAAGCTGACAGAAGAGCCACATTTCAACACTTTTGATATATTAATAGTGCAATGTAAAAAGTTAAATTTTTGAAGGCGCAATGTGAGAATCATGAAATCTTTTAGGATACAAAATCCGAAAAAAAAATTTTTTTTTTTTTTTTTTTTTTGAAAGTAAAAGTTTTCCTTACCTTTTTCCCAAATATATTTTACATATAACAATAATAATAATAATAATAAGAGGTGGACAATTACAAACCACATTTTCATGGAGCCCACCAAAAAGAATTTGTGACTGCATTTTTTCAGTAACCATAACCACATATTTGCAGTCAAAATCAACTTTTCTTCTGTAAAGGAAAATGATTAAATGTGACCCACCCCTAGGTTTGTGGTCATGTTACAGGGCTTTTATCAACACCCCAGTAAGGTTTGTGTATATGTTTGCTTCTCCTAATTTTTTTCAAAGATTTTAAAGGCCATACTCCCCTTCCTTATCCCCTCTCAATATAATTTGGGCTCTCTTAGACTAAACTCTTGAATTCGTCCTTAACTTGACTATGACAAAAACAGTGTCAAACTGCGAAGTTATATATTATTCTATGAAATTCTCGTCATTGTAGAGAGTTTGGAATAGGTTAAATATATGCAATCTTACTCTGCACGCGAAGAAATTATTTCCGCAACTTGAACTAACCAGCTAGGTCACATATTTCCCTACTTTTCAGCCTTTAGGGCATAGAGATATTCTATTTTGTAGGTGAATGCATATGAATACAGGCTGGAGATTAGGAGGCTTAAGTGATAGAAAAAAAAAAATTTGCCCTACTTGGAAGTTAATACAAACATGTGGCACGCACGATTTAACTGCAAAATACATATGAAACTGTAGAACAAGCTTTAAACACCCATGAGGAAATGTTGCTTAAACGTAATTATAAATGCATAAAAGCATGTGAAGTTGGAAGAATCATCAACCCAGGTCACATGCTATTTTTTATCTTTACCCTTTTAGGGTAACATGGGGAATCTCCATCTGGTCTGGGATGGGACTCAAGGAGCCATGGATTCAAATGGCATCCCACAAACATTCATACATACATACATACATGGCTAACTTTGACAGATGGTTGAACATGGCATGGGGCCTCTCCTTTCACTCCAATGCCTCACACTAAATCTGCGAAATATGTGTTAGCCACATGTTTGAGAGTGTGTGTGTGTGAGAGAGAGAGAAAGAGAGAGAGAAAGGGGGGTATTAGGATGCAGTAAACCATCCACCAATACACATGGATGAACTGTTGAAGAAAATTGAGAAAACTTTTATTGGAGTCGTCGATTTGCTAATGTTAAATCATCTATCCTACTAATAGAGAAACTCGTTTGTATTGAATATGTTTTCATTTAGTATCTACTGTGTTTCATCTAGGTTTGCACATATGATCCTTCTTAAACTCCAACGGGAGTCTCGTACACTTGAATATTATACACGAAGAATTTTATATTTAAGTACTGGAGTTGATATGAATCCGAGGGATAGTATTTGACCAGCTCCAGCAGATTTACCAACTAGTATTCTAAAGTTTTGAGTTATGAACTTATGTTTTCTCACATCCAAAAAAAAAACAAACAAAAGAACGATTTTCAGATAGTTTATCCTTCTTCTTTTTTTTTTTTTTTTTTTTTTTAGCAATCTAATGCTTTGATGTTGTCATAGTCTGATATGTCTCTTTCATCAAACAAAATGTGAAACCCAAGAAAAAAAAGGATCAATTGGGTAGAGGAATTTTGGCAATGCTATGTGTTTGATTAAAAGTGAGAACGAGGAATATCAAAGACTAGATCAAAAAATAAAAAAAGGAATATCAAAGTCAAATGGTTTCATTTATAGAACTACACTCCTATATTTTTGCATATGAAGATATATCATCATTACAATGTATCTCCCCATGAAACAATGTCTCCTATTAGCCCAAGTTGGTTATCCAGCCACCATAATACTATTATACTTGGTAACGTGGCAAATTTTGGTGGCATCTTGAATATATAGGTAAATTCAGTGTGGATGGTTTGCCTTTGATAGGACCGGTGAAAAAATTAATCGAGGTGCACATAAGATGATCCAAACACCCCTAACCATTGAACCAACAACAAGAACATATTGATAGGTAACTATTGGTAGGAACTAAAAAACTATCAACTAAACCCCTCTCCTAGTGAAACATGAGACTTACAAAACTTATAAACCCCTCTGGTTCTTAATCACAAAATCCCTCTTGAACTTCAATTCCCTTTTTTTTTTTTTCTTTAGTTTTTTAGAGCAACATTATTGTCTTTTTAATGACATAGATATGGGTATCTTTGATTTGAACTTGTATCAAAAGATCAGCAACGATATCAAAAGAGTAACATATCGTTTGATAATGCTTTTTGAAAGTATTTTTATTACTTTTAAATTTTTTAAGTTTTTTTGTTTTTCCCTGTCGGGACTTCTAACCATAGTCACATATATATAGATAGTTTATGTACTAAAATGCATCTACATCCCTTTTTACAAAATAGTAATTAAAAAAAAATTGAAGAAATTATTTTTTTACTTAAAAAAAAAAAAAAATACCAAACGGTACTAAGTTACAAGGCAGTGAAATACTGCCTACCAGGAAGTGCTGATTTTTATAATGGGTCACTGTTGATGGCCCCCATGTGGACCAACTTAGCACTTTAAAAGCCCATATTCAGCAGTGCCCGAGGGGTGTTGAGGTCCCCACTCCTTGCACATTGCTATCCACTCTGTGTGTGTGTGAGAGAGAGAGAGAGAGAGAGAGAGTTGCACATATCAACAAAAGAAGGCGTTACACTTTATGTTAAGCACCAAATGTATTCTTCTTTGCTACTCACGTCCACTTCTGTGATGTGAGACATAAATGGATAAAGCTTTTAGTCACAATCACAATGGTGTGTTTGTCTATAACGATTAATATTCCATGAAAGTGCCCAAAACCTACTATTCCATCTACTAATCCTCTCCCCACCATAGCCAAACACTAGGACAAATACCACAGCAAGTGCTTCATCTGCATGAAAAAGATAAATAAATAGGCCAGTTTTGGATGTAACATGTCATATAATGGGTGCTCCACACTTACTGCAGGCTTAATGAAACCTTCAGGCTAATCCAAAAACCTTTGTTATTTTTTATTTTCCAAAATAACGTAATTTCAAATTTACTTACCAAACTACAGTTCTTTGAATGAAAGCGTGTTTCCAAAATACACATTTAAAGTGCAAAGCATTTTTCAGAAACATGCTCTCATACAAAGAACGATAGTTTAGTAAATACGGCGTTTTGGTAAAAAAAAAAAAGTTGCAAAACTACCCATATTTTGGTAAACCACAAACATGTCCCTGCTTTGAACATAAAAGCCCTAAATTACTGTTGGGCTGAAAAACAATTGAAATTCTATTCGATTGTAGAATTTTTCTCTAACAATTGAAGTATGGTATCAGAGAAGCATATTTGAGGGAGTTACCTTGGTTGAGTGTTGGACTTCCGAGCCTATGCCACGCTACCCTTTGCGAGAGGAATCGATAGCCGTTGCCCAGAGCAGCTTCAGCTAGCAACCAGAGATGGAAAACCCCAAAAACATATGCTTAAATCTGACCATACCAATAGCTTATAGTCAGTCCTCAATAACATTCCAGGAACAAGCCAGTCCTTAATGCAGTAACTACATGCAATGCAAGTAGTAGTACAGAGCATTAGTTACAGCCACATGCATCCGACAAGTTAAAGCCACTGTATTGACAAGAGGTGAAAATGAAAACAGAATTATAATGGTACGGTATTCTGCTAAGGATTCTGCACAGAATTTAGAACTGTTGAATTAAAGCTGAGCTTAGATGGGGACACAACCTTGAATTTGAATATAGAAAAGATGTTATCTAGGACCATATTGCACTGTATTTTTCTGAATATAATGAAAATCATTAGAACAAGAATCAGAGATCACAGACCAATAATTTCCATATTCAAGATGAGTTCCATTTTGTGTACCTGATAATTGAAGTGCATTTAACATTGTTCATGAAACTGAAGGGCTATGCAAATCTCCAGCTCCTGAAATGCTTCAAGCACCGACAGGGGCTAATACCCGGCCTAATCCAAAATGATCCTTGTTTACCTTATGAGTGTGTTCTAGAAAGGGTATTCCTCGCAATTGCTCGTTGTGATGCAGTGGAACCATGGCCATTAGGATCTCAAGAATCAGCAACCCATATGATGCAAAGAAGCCTAGGGCAGCGCAAATTGTCTAGGTGCATATTCTGATTAAAAAGCTCATATCAAGGATTCAAATCAATCAGCAAGGCATATTCCAGGTACCTTTCCTCTTCGGATGATTCCTAAATTTCTGGACAAAAGAAAATCTTGAACAGGAAAGCCAAGAATTGCATTTGCAATACACAGCAATCTATATGTCTGAGCAGTCATTATATACAACCGCAGATTGCCCAGCTGGGCACAGTTTGATAATGTGTACCTGTGCGCCCTGCCTCCTAATATCTGGCATTGCGCTAATTGCTCATTCCCATTCCACAACACAATATCCTTGTAAGCTAAGGATTGCAGATGCCAATCCTACCTCACATGATGTTTTTCTTGTATATAGCATTAAATCCATACATGTAGGTGATTAACAGCAAATTACATCACCCGCCAACTTGAAACACTTATTTCATTTACAGAAGGAAAAAAATAAGTTTACTGACTATCAAAAACCACATGAACTTCTTTCACGACACAACTGCCCACCGCCATTTTGAGCACCCTTTCTAGGTTACAAGGTCATGACCATTTTTAACACTTGAAAGCGTACACAACAATTAAGAATGCAACAACACGTCCCACATGAATACACAAACAACTGGATATATCAATGATCACTCGAATTGCCAGAATTCATATTCACAGTGAACATAGAGTTCGGAGAAATTCCACTGTGAGGGTAAATAATGGTGAACTCAATTCTGAAGCATCAAACCTTGAATCCCTGTGGAAATCACTTTTTCCCATTATCTTCAAAATTTATAATCCCTCTGCAAATGGCACTTTAAAGGGAAATTGACATTCAAATGTTGGCTCTTAAACAAATGGTCTTCCTACATGTAGAGTAAGATGGAAAGGTGGGGGAAGGAACAACATGGTCACAGTGGCACCTAGTTTGCTTGGACTTAATTCTTCATTAGAATTAGGGCATAAAAATATAATGACCACACAAGACCTAGGCAGACAAAGTCTGGTTGGTAATATGGACAAGCATAGGCATTCCATCTTTAAGAAGTTCAGCTTGAACACTACTCCATTTATGTCCAATTCGGTGTGCTTGATGTACTAAGGATGTGTAGAAATGTTGAATTACATCCCAATTTAATGTGTAGGAAAGCTAGCAACTTGTGGTCTTTCTTCTCTTCTTTTCAGGATTTGAAATTTAGTTCGTAATTGAAGTGCTAAGAGAGAGAGAGAGAGGGGGGGGGGAGAAAAGGAGCTTGTTCAGGAAAGACAATTATATTCTGAAAGCAGCCCCATTGTGATGACGCTTTAGGAAGTTTATAACTGAAAAATTAATCCTTATGCTTACGGGATGAATCTGAGGAGACACTGATCTTTTTGTGAACTTGAAACTTTGGGAGTAGATTTTGGTATAGGGTGGTTTGTTGGCTTTTTAATGTTTCTTTTGTTTGCCTGCCATCTACATAACGTGTACATAGGATCGTGGCTCCTTGAAAATTATAAGGTGGATCCTCTCGCATCTATTAGAAAAAAGAAACTACATTGTGAGCATAAAAACTAGAAGTTGAATAACAATGTGTATGAACTAGCACTACAACAACAATGCTCCTAACATTGAAATTTGGAGAGGGGGAAAGCAGAGATGCACATATGTCATCAAGAGAAATAATACACTGAAACTAAAGCCTAATATTAAATATTCAAGACTTACAAACAGAAGCACAAACAAACAAGGGTTACAAGGATAACAGAGCCTTTACTTCCATAATTAGATAACACCATAGCATTTAGGGCAAAACAGTGAATACTGATAATTTGAACCATCTACCATACATGCAAGCAGGGAGATGACTTCCAACATGATTATCAAAACACTTGCTAGTCAAACTCAATTTAACAACATCGGCCAATTAGTTAATTTCAAAACCCATCTCCCTCCGCTTCAACTCCAATGCCATACGCTCATTCTCAAGTTTCATTCTCTCATTTTCCATTCTCATCACTTCCAACTCCTGGTCTCTTTTTTTGCAAAACCTTTGCCACTTGAACCGTTCTTTCTCCAATTCAAACATCTGTGCCTGAATTTGTAGTTTCTGTTCTTCTAACTGAACTGCCCGATGGTTCATCCGCTGCTTCATGTTTGCTTTCATGCCTTCTGGTAATGCTTGATTCATATCAGCATGGGCATCTTGTGACTGAGAATTGGAAGTTCTGTTACAATCTAAAAAATTCAAGGAATTACCAAAACGAATATCGCCATGACCCTGGCATTGTTTTACCCTCTTTGCTGAGCTCCCCTGCATCCCATATATGCCACTACGATTCCCATGCAAATCATGATTTTCCCCCAATTCATCATGTTCATCCATTTCTGCATCTTGATCATCATCCTCAGGATCATCTTGTGGCTGCCTCCTCATGTCGTTGTTCTCATGATCATCTCGACTCCTAAGAGCCAATCGCAAAGAACGCTGCAATTCAGGATCAGGAGGCAGATGCAACCTGTTTCTATTGTGGTAAGAACACATCTCTTCATAGAACAGATGCTTCGAGCTTAAAATTTTCCTAACCTCCTCCTTTGCTTTCTCTGATATGTGATCCATTATGTCCATAAGGGTCGGATTCTCAACAACCTCACAAGAAGTTCCCCTCCCAAGAATCTCATTAAGTCTCTTATACCTTTTGTTGAGGTCATTAAATTTATCCTCACATTGCTGAGGCGAAACAGAATGACCCCTTTCAGCCATGACCTTTGAGACAGATTTCCACTTACCCTTTTTCTGCAAATTCGCATACCTCCTCCGCGCCCCACCACCACATTCTGCAGCAACATCCTCACCTATATAAGAAACAGCCGTGATTAAAAGCCTCACCATTGTATCAGTCCATTTCACGCGCTGCCATGGGGACATCTTCTTCCCTTTACTTGAATCATTGTGACAATCAGCAGCATCTTCCGTAAAACTCGGCTCATCCTCATCACTAGCAGGACTTTTTCCCCTCTCTCCTTTATTGTAATCAGCCAAAGAAATTGTCTGATCACAATCCTGCAGATTTCCCATCGTCAGAGGGAAACCCTCATGAATGGTTTGATGAACCATCGACCCCTGTCTAGAATGAGAATGATGCTGTTGTTGGAGGCTAAAGGGTGGTTGCTGCTGGTGATGAACTCTCATAGGACCTTGCAAGTCAAGACCTCCATAAGAGGCACTACCAGGAATCATATTACCTGAAGATAAATTGCCTTCCATTGCTTGTTCAAATCAACAATTCAGATCAAATCCATAAACCCATTATTCCCAAAACCCTAGTCCAATCACGATTTTTAGCTCTGCAAAATAATTTACCCCAATTCAGAATCAAACCCTTTTTCATTAAAACCCTCATCCAACAACTCTCCTCGCTACACAAAAGCTATGTGATTATTAGTTCCAGGACTCTAAAGTTCAGAAACAACCAAACCCATTTCAAACTATTCCATGATGATATCCAAGTACATCTAGAGCTATCTCATCAATCAAGCGACACTTCTTTCCTAATACAGATAGTTCATACAGAAAATATTTTTAAAAAAGAGCTTACCCATTTATAAATTCCAAAATCAACTCAAACAGAGAAACCCAACAAGAAAATCAACAAAAAGTGAAGGAAAATAGAATCATGAAGCAATCAATATAGAAATCAACAACCGGGTTTAAGAGAATAGGAAGTTGTACGGGTGAAAACATTACATGGAGCTGATGACCCATAAAGCTATGAACTTGCCTCTTATTAAGCCGAAATTCTGGGTATGAAGATGACAACCAATATCCCCACACAGATTAATTTTTTTTTTTTTTTTTTTGGTGCTCACAGAGAGATTATTCAATCATATTTATATGAGAGGGTTGATATGAAAAACACAAACCAATGAAAGGGTTCGTGCAGATTCAATGTATGGGAGGATCGGTGGGGTCCGTTTGAGCATATTTATCGATGACGCCTCCCAGAAAGAGGCGAAAGAGCTGATGTCAATTTTGCCAAGAAGATTGTGTAACAGCCAAAAAGCCTAAAGGTCGTACTATGCAACAGACTCATGTTTTCAAAGTAAAATTGTACTGGTATTTCAAAGTTTTAGTTAGGAATTCATGAGTTTTTGTTAGGAATAATGCTATGTCAACTAAATTTATGCTCAGTTCAAAAATAAAAACTAAATTTATGCTTGTGACAAAAAAAAAACAAATTTATGCCCTAAAATTTTTAGGACAATCTACATCACCAAAAAAAATTCAATACCGAATCGATATTTATTATTTTTGTAAATATTTTTATCCCTTTTTTTATAAAAAAAAAATTGAGTTTTTTAACCACTATTATGGTAATCATTTTTACAATTTTTGTGGTACTTGTAATCTGATTCTAAAAATTGTCAAAACAATTGTCAAAACAATGATAAAAATATTTATAAAAATAATAATTTTCTTATATAAAAAAATTTATAAAAATTATAAAAATATCCATTAAAATATTAAAATTTGTTCGTACAGTATCAAACTATTTTTCCCGGTATCGTAGTCAAGCCCGAACATTTCAAATGACGTAAGAATAAGAATAAAAAGTTGATTGGATGTGCAATGAGAGTTAATGCGACTCATAATTTAACAATGCACATCATTTGATGCAAAAATTTTATGTATATAGCATTATGTTTAGTGTAACTATACCATAATCCTTGGACATTTCAAAATTGATTAAAAGATTTCTCCTACAATGAAGTTTACCACTCTACTGACCCTAAACAATCTGATCAACACGAATCAATTGGTCTCTTTTTTTCTCGACAATTTCTTTTCTTTCCGTATCATTATACTCATTTTTTAAAATATATTTATAAAAAGTAAGGTCCCGTTTGGTAACGTTTTTTATTTTTATTTTGATATTTAGAAAAAACAAGAAAAAAAAACTCGTTTGATAATTGTTTATTTTTTTTTTCTGTCATCATTTTGTAAACGATGGGCGATATTCAAAAACAAGAAAAAAGACATTTTTTGTTTTTTGATTCTGTTTTTCGTTTTTAAGAAAATCAAAAACCGTAAACATTACCAAACGAGTCCTAAGTTATTCTTTTAGGAATGGCATTCATAACTAACTTACTGTTGTATTCATGTTGTAATATTCTATCTTTTCAAAAGTAGTGTCTTGTACGTAGCCTATGTTTGGTAAGAGATAGACACAGGCTATAGAAACATCCACTATTGTTTATAAACTTTGACGATATACATTTGGCAAATTATATCGCGAATAGTCTTAGTAAACCTCAACCAGGGTGACCAATTTTTTTTTATTTTTTTATTTTTTATCTTTATTGATATCCTTATAAAAGAAAGTTTTAGTCACAATATATGAAAGAGAAGCATTCTTGTATGTTTATAGAAGCTTAAAAGTAAGATCGTTTGTTTTGCCATATTTTCTAAAATTGAAATGGCATGATTGGAATTTCAAATGTTTTTGTTGGGTGGATATCTAAACCATATACATGTACTAAATTTATCTTTGCTATAAAATGGGAAGCGGGAAATGTGTAAGGAATGTGAAATTAATGTTTGTATTGTTTTATCAATGAAAAAAGAATTTAATGTATGAGAATTTTGCGCCGAGAGATTTTTTTTTTTGGGTTAGTATGCACAGTGAAATTTATAAATCAAACTTGTAATACCCACTTTATAATTGCGCTAAGATTCACCCTCTAATAAAAATAACAAAAAATTTTATAAACCTTGTGTGTATGCGTGCATGTATGTAATTGTGTACGTGTAAAGGAAAATTTGTTGGGTTGACATTTGAACATCAACTAGTTACCAAACATTAAAGTAGAAAAAAAGAAAGAAGATAATCTAAAAAGAGAGTACATAGAAAGGATGGACTTTTCTTTTTAAAAAAAAACAAGAATAAATAATCTATTATGAATTTAAGTAAAACTCGTTCTTTTTAAGTAAATTCACTATGCACGGTAATCATTAGAAAAAATTGAAGAAAATGCATGGATCCAAAAATCAAAGAAATGTCACTAGATAATTGAGATATTGGAAAACTTTCCAATCAAAAATAGATGGAATCAAATCTAAAATCCATACAATATATTTTTCTACAATTTCACTCGATAATAAATTATGTATTCTGATTTGATTCACGACCCACTTATTTGTAATGGCTCCCACTTAAATTCGTTTATAGCGATCTACCATTAAGAGGATAACAAAAAATGTATTTGAACGACTTTGTTACCAACGGAATGCAACGGATTTAGGCTGCATCTGTAACCGAGTGCAATTCTCAAAGGTAATGCAAGACCAAGAAGGAATTTGCCAACCGTCTCGTTGTAAAGAACCTGTTCATAAATGTTAACATGATATCTTAGAGGGGGAGCAGGGCGGTGGTTCCATCCTCATCACTGCAAATCAAAAAAAAAAAAAAAAAAAAGCCAGCCAGCCTTCACAAACCAAACAAAGAATGTATTGCTAAAATAGAGACACTACCATCTTATGTAAATTTTCGTTTTTTACAAAGAATGTACGAATGATTACGGCACAACAATTACACCACAAGATAAGAATATCTTAAAATGAAAATGATAGGTATAGATCACTTCATCTACGTCTTTGCCTGGAGAAACCTGGGGACCCGCTTACGGCAGGTTGTGAGCCTCTGAAATTTCTGCTGGGAGAATCCATTGATCCCCTGAAAGAAGCATATGCTGCTTTGGCTGATTCTGGAACTGGTATCGACTCCATAAAACATGCGGTGTTAATCCGAGTCCGCTCAAGCTCTGCTTGAAGTAACTCAGAGCTATACTGCTGAGCAAGAGCCTGAGCAAATTAAATGATAAACATGTATTAGGAAGCAAGACAGAGACCAATAACATATGCAAAAGCAAAAGGAAATAAATAAAGGACGTAGAGCCAGGATGGTGAGGCTCAACCCCAAGAAGAATGTCCATTGCCAGTTAAAAAGCCGGTGGTTAAGCAGACACCCCATTGTTCCTGGTGTTGCAATGAATCCTGTGGATCATCCTCATGGGGGAGGTGAGAGGCAAGGTATTCACATTCANTCAGAGACCAATAACATATGCAAAAGCAAAAGGAAATAAATAAAGGATGTAGAGCCAGGATGGTGAGGCTCAACCCCAAGAAGAATGTCCATTGCCAGTTAAAAAGCCGGTGGTTAAGCAGACACCCCATTGTTCCTGGTGTTGCAATGAATCCTGTGGATCATCCTCATGGGGGAGGTGAGAGGCAAGGTATTCACATTCACTTAAGGACGAGGTCAATATAGCTGCGCTAGCCCGCCCTATTTTACTTGTTCGAAGCAAGGATATATACTAGTAAGACAGCTCCTAAATAGGTAAGACTAAAGCAACTAGTCATAAAGAAGGTATTAGTACAGCTATATACGTAAAAGGAAACTCATTGTTACTCATATCAAATGGGTCTCTCCGTATCATTAGATGGGCTACTGCACGCTAACAGCTAACAAAAATAGGACTTTCTTTTATAAACAAATATGCCCTGCCATTCAAAGGGAATTCATTCTTCGATCTTCATTTTGGACGTATGGAATTCATTCATCTCTAGTACCGAGGATAGAAAGGAAAGGGGAATTTATCAAAGGTTTTTGGCTTGCAATAAAACTGGGGTCCTGATCGAGCAACTAGTAGTCTGGTCCTTATAAGATTCAACGGAGCCAACACATACAGAACAAAAACACTAAGCAACCTCTTCAGAGAATGCTTAAACATATTGCAAGAAAGCTTAAATAACTGGGGAGTTCCTTACAATCAGGTCATCTGGTGACACAGTCATTCCCTGCTGTCTGTCATCCATAAGCACATCATCACTTCCACGAGTTGGCCGGCGCTGATGGCTTGGAGTTTCAATGGTCTCCGTCACACACTCTGTAGCTTTTTCCAATAGGACCCCTTGCAAAGACTTCAGAGACTCACTTGCATCTGGTGTAAAATATGGATTCAATATGGTCTCGAAATACTCAAGCTGCAGAAATATAGGCCAAACAATTAATTTGACTAATCAAGTAAACAGTCCCAGGCTTCTGAGTCACGAAAATTGCTTGAATCCTTTCCAAATAAAATATAAAGCATTGTGAAAAAAAAAGAGGGGGTGAGAGGAGACAAAATATATATATATATATATACAGAGTAAACAAATTTCCAAAGCATTTTCAGGAAGAAAATCCACTCCCCTTTAAAATATTTTAATATACTTCGAGGGGAGCCATGCAAACACATGGAGTTGCAAACATTGTATTGTAGAATATATTCCAGGATGAAAAATGGAATAGCACATTCACCTCGAGCATGAGCTGACAGAAACCATTTGCATCCAATGACCTAAGATCTTTGGTCTTGTTTTCATGAAAAAGGCTCAGGAAAGTATCAATCAAGCCTTCGACTAAAATACCAAGTGTCTTGTCCAGCAAGGGCTTACAATAAGCAAAGACCTGCACCAAGGAAGCTTAATTAAGCCAACAAATTATAACAGTTGGTCTTGACCACGTCTGACAGAATTTCCTTAGATTAATGCATACAACTTTGAAAGTAGTTAACACAAAAATTATAACTCAATGCATTACATCTAGCTAAAAANCACCAAGTGTCTTGTCCAGCAAGGGCTTACAATAAGCAAAGACCTGCACCAAGGAAGCTTAATTAAGCCAACAAACTATAACAGTTGGTCTTGACCACGTCTGACAGAATTTCCTTAGATTAATGCATACTACTTTGAAAGTAGTTAACACAAAAATTATAACTCAATGCATTACATCTAGCTAAAAAGACATGAACTAAAAGAGAGAGAACTTCTGAAGATGACCCTGCAAAGGAATGCAGTAATTACCTCTGCATGCACAGCGACTAGAGTGTGCAGCAACTCCACAGCTGCATCACGCACGCCCTGCAGAGTAATATCATTTTTACAATACCATTGAAAGAAAATCAATGTTTAGCAATGTATTCCACTAGTTTCTCACTTTGACTGCAGGTGCTCCTCCCCATTGAATTCCAGCATCNTAACTCCACAGCTGCATCACGCACGCCCTGCAGAGTAATATCATTTTTACAATACCATTGAAAGAAAATCAATGTTTAGCAATGCATTCCACTAGTTTCTCACTTTGACTGCAGGTGCTCCTCCCCATTGAATTCCAGCATCCAACAAATAGTTCACAGCAGCAGTTCTAATCAGATTTGTCTGTGAGAACATACAACATTGCTGAGGTAATAGGTCCAAAGTAGAAGGATTGTCTTGAATGTTTGTGGGCTATTACACATAACAGTAAAGTCAAGCAAAAGATAGATGTGCAAAACATTTGAGCATTTTTTGTGCCAGCCTACATGCCAAGAGCAAATAAAAAAGACGGAGCTATTCTGTTAATGTTGCGATCAAAGCTACAGTTGGTCCCCCCCCACCCCAAAAGGACCCCCTGTGTGCGTCCCGAGCTTATCTACCTGAGATCAGATGATTTCCACCATCCGAATACCCGGCATTACCAATTGATTTAGCAGTCAAAATTTCATGATCAAATATCTATTGAAATAGTTTGACCTAGATGGCTGTGAACGAGAGATGACCAATATAACACCCATTGACAAATTTGTCATATCATTACAACAGAAGTTAACATCCTTGAAGACAGGTTGGACATTGTGTAAACAAATATTTCTAAACAACTGTTTTTAAACAATATACCAGAAAAAAAGTCAAGTTCTTTCTTATGTACTAATTAGTCAAATCTACTGTTGAAGAGCAATGTTAAAAGGATTTGAGTAAGTGTGTCAAGCATGGATATTTGTTTAAGAATAAATTCAACGAATGCTCAAATCCAAATATCCGATGTGCCTTCAAATTTTAATATTCTTCATAACAAATCATGAGACTATTATGCGTCATGATGTTACATGGATTAATATCTAGATGTATTTGCTGGGAACGTATCCACTGGGAGGTCAGACAAATATAAACACTCTTACAGAAGTGTCAAGTATCCAGCACAAATACCTAAAGTATTGAAAGAGCCTATGTAACATAGCTTAAGAGTAAAAACCAAAAAACAAACAATGGCTTCAATGGAAGTGTTTGCTTCGATTCCAGATGTGTACAATCAGAATGCCATTTCCTCTTTCTCTTCATGTTCTTTTCTTCTTTATCAATGGAAAACCATTGTGCTTCTTCGAAATTGATATATTGTTTTTCACCTAATGTTTTAAATGTTACTATGCTGTCTGAGATGCAAAAACTTGGAAAAAGTTGAACCAATTTTAGCCTCTCTACAACTTTAGATATTCTATACAAGACTCGGGGGAATTTAAATGTCAAGAATGGTCCAATATTTACGGGATCAGACTGTAGTACATAATTGTTTTTGATAACCAGCTGAGGTATTCACTAATACTATTAAGAGCACCCCACGCCCACTCCTCCGCCCCCGTTTTGCATGACTAAAAATTTCCTACTTCTAGGAATTTAGATTTCAGCTTCGGAAAAAAAAAAATTCTTAACCAGATCCACCTACTCATGTTCCCAGACAATTCAATACTTGCAAATAAAATGAAGAATGTTACCGCTTTCTGTGTCATATTGAACCAAACAAAACCAGAGTCAATTTTGGTCAAAATTATACAATTAGTCACTGTAAATTATCCAATAAACCAGAGTAGCTTGTATAAGTTGCATGCACAAAGACCTGCCAGTAAATCCAAATCCATGAAAATAGGCAGAGGACCATCAGGCTTGACCAAGTACTTCAGCCACAAGTTCATCAATCCAGTGAAGGTCCAAAAAATCCACAAAGCAGCTAAATAATTCTAACATGCATTTCTATGAGAAAGCAACAATTTTACACTGAGGGTAGAAATCCAGCTATACCTTCGCAAAAGTATACTGTGCAAGGACCTTCTCTTCAAGCCCCGCGAAAGACATAACCAAATCCTGCATATCACTGTCCTCCTCATCTTTCCCCCTGCAGTAGCAATGACAAGACAGCATGGTTCAAAATGACATTTAGCAAGTTAATCACAAAGCTAGAATAGAGATTTTCAACCATTACTAATTTGATAAGTTGCACCCCGTCTGTGAGCTGATAAGATAGAAGAGAAAAAATAAATGACTGAACTATTTGCAAGTCAGAACTAACTGATGATTCAAGTGCTATATCATGCTTCACCATCTAGAAGAAGGTGAAGGGTTCAGCCCCCAGGCCAACAGAGGGAGTGAGAAAACTTCCTAAGGGATTGAGAGTGCTCTACATCAAGGCGGATATAGAATTGGTGAATAACCGCAGGCCTACTTTTGCTATGACATTAACTACTATGTTTCAAGCTGAAAAAGAAAACTTAGTGGGGATCATAAAGCTACTCANAGGGAGTGAGAAAACTTCCTAAGGGATTGAGAGTGCTCTACATCAAGGCGGATATAGAATTGGTGAATAACCGCAGACCTACTTTTGATATGACATTAACTACTATGTTTCAAGCTGAAAAAGAAAACTTAGTGGGGATCATAAAGCTACTCATGACTCTTCGAGTTCTGGGCAATTTATTTTTTTTGGTAACAGTGAATCGTTCCATGTGATTTTTGGATTCATGGCTGCAACACAAACCTCAAATGCATGCAATCACTTGCACACTATGCACATCAATTAAACCCTAATTTATGTGGCTGGAGGGACACAAAAGAAAGTAGTGTTGTTTATGCCTCGTCCCTTGTTCCACTGTTGAATCAATCCATGTTGGTTCGGGCAATTTACCATTATCCAAACCCGACAATTCCATGTTTTCTTCCCAATNCTTGCACACTATGCACATCAATTAAACCCTAATTTATGTGGCTGGAGGGACTCAAAAGAAAGTAGTGTTGTTTATGCCTCGTCCCTTGTTCCACTGTTGAATCAATCCATGTTGGTTCGGGCAATTTACCATTATCCAAACCCGACAATTCCATGTTTTCTTCCCAATAGGTGCAGGCAGTTAGGCTTTGATTAATGCTCAAACCAATTGTTGAAGTTAAGGATATGCCCTGCCTGGTAGCCTAACTGGTTCATCCAGAGATCTAAAATTTGTCACACAAAAATGCATTAAATGAGAACAAAGGTAATCTACATGTCTCTACTGCACATCTGAATATATTTTCTCCTGCAAAGGACCAAAGGTCTGTCTACCTACCTAGACTGCAACCAAGTATGCTTGTACTTGTTGTACAATTCCAGGGAAAGTTCATCTTTGCAGTATCCAATGTTACTCAAAACCAGTAGCAGCTGTTGATGTGGATCAGTGACACTTCCAGGCAGAGGGTCAGATAACTTTTCTGGCAATTCATTAGAATATCCATCTTGGAAATGTGCACTTTCTCTGCTTGATCTATTCTGGGAAAGCCCGCCTCCAATGTGCTCCAGATGACCTGATTAATGAAAAGCAGATGGATGTAATGAAATCTAGTACAGGATCTGTTTCTACCATAGAGAACAAGATATTATTGACACAGTAACTCCGGCAATATACCAGCAAAATCCAGCAAACAGTTCAAAAATGCAAGTCTGACAGATTCTTGGATCTCCTGAAGCTGCACAAACATATCTTCTGAACTTGAAGCCTCACTTCTTAAAGATTGAATCATCCTGGGAAAAACAAATAGTCGGACAATAATCACAAGCACTGTAGACTCGTTCAGATAAAAGAGTTCAATAATGTACTGAATGCATAAAATATAAAAAAAAAAATCCAACCACAATGCCCACACATTTATTCTTCTTTTTTTCCTTTGAATTTTTCTTTCTTTTTTCGGGCTTTGTGAGTGTGTTTTTTTTTTTGTTTTGGTGGGGGGGGTTGATTAAGGTGGTTATGATAGGGAGGTTGTCCTATGCAAAAGCAACAATGACCTGCCAATCACTTCTAAGACTAATGTTAAATGATCACTGATAATGACTGGCTCACTTTCAAGTTTCAAATTTATTTCAACGTGTTGCTGTAATAGGAATTGGCTTCTTTCACTTATATATAGTTCTAAAGAATGAGATGCCATTGCTAAGAGCCAATGCAATTATAGTGATGTGAACAGGCAGCTATTATTTTTGGAGATGACACAAGCTTTGCCTTTCATTGGGGTCAGCCAAAGTGCACCCCCCATCCGAATGGGTTTAGGGACCATCTTCGCCTATCCCACAACTCTAGCACCCAAGCCAAGTACAATCAAAATCATGTGGCATGTGTTATGATGCGAATGAGAACATCAAATCCATGGGCTGCTTGGGCACAACTCAACACCACGAAGCAAGTGCTCAGTATGCCTCCAAGTTGCAGTGACATAACTTAGGTGTCATTATAACTACTATTGAAGCATTCAGCTGAAAACCAATTGACAACGAGGAGGCATTATTATATAGATGTGAGGCCAAATCTATCCCTGCACACACAAGCTCCACTCGCTCGCAGAGAGGTAGAAAGAAAAACCATAAGACATAACCAGGTGCACAAATGGCACAAACATAGGGAGAACTCGTACTAAATCATTGAAATTGAAACAAAGAGTCTTCCCCAAGGCCTTCTAAAGCCCAACTCTAATATCATCCAATCCATATTTAACACCCTCCTCATATACTAGCTATGGAGCCGTACTTATACTGTTGAGAGAAAAGTTTGTTGTAAAACTAAAGAAATATAGAGACTACAAAGAGCCAAGAGAATATAGAAATGCTAGAGAATAAAATGTCACAACTTGTATTTTTCAATGTACCCAATACCTCATTTTATAGGTCATCAAACATAATGACCATCAAATATAATATTAAACTTGGTATATAGTGTGTTAGTTTATATGGATGCCATGGACCTTACACTTATAAGTGTAAGTGTTTGTGGTTATCCTACAATCAAAAAAAAAAAGGTAGGAGTCATAGACTAATGCAATAGCACCCACTAATTCATATTTTCTTGGGGCAATTGATAGGTCATGGNCCATCAAACATAATGACCATCAAATATAATATTAAACTTGGTATATAATGTGTTAGTTTATATGGATGCCATGGACCTTACACTTGTAAGTGTAAGTGTTTGTGGTTATCCTACAATCAAAAAAAAAAGGGTAGGAGTCATATACTAATGCAATAGCACCCACTAATTCATATTTTCTTGGGGCAATTGATAGGTCATGGGCCATCCACTTTATCACAACATAATTACAGTATTTACAATGTAATATAATAGGAAAGAAGGATGAATATAGAGGACGAAGGAGACACATAAAAAAGAAAACAGGAGAGGAAGGCACATATCATGCAAGCCCATCGTCAACTACCGAATAAGAAAAGGGAGAAAAGAAAACTGAGAAGAGTAAAGACGAGAGTGTGGGCATATTGCCAGCATTTTTTTTTTTTTTTTTTGATAAAAAACAACAGTTCCATTTCATTGAAAGATATAAATGTACATAATTAGTGGATAAAAAATCCACCTAAATGAGCAAAAATTAAATCAAATAAAAACAAAACTATGGATGAAAGGCGGCTTTCCAGTTGTGTTTGAGAGATAATAGAAGAATATCCCAAAACTCATTGGTATCCACAGGGCCACAGCCCATAAAGATGCCAAAAACTTCCCTATATTCCATAATAATTCCTTTTCCTCCTACTTTCCTTCAAAGATTATATGGTTNAAAATCCACCTAAATGAGCAAAAATTAAATCAAATAAAAACAAAACTATGGATGACAGGCGGCTTTCCAGTTGTGTTTGAGAGATAATAGAAGAATATCCCAAAACTCATTGGTATCCACAGGGCCACAGCCCATAAAGATGCCAAAAACTTCCCTATATTCCATAATAATTCCTTTTCCTCCTACTTTCCTTCAAAGATTATATGGTTCCTCTCTATCCACACTACCCAAAAAATAGCTGAAAAAGGCGCAATTACATAACTTAACAACCTCAAGGCCTATGCTTGTGCATTTTAAAAACCCAAAAACTATGACAAAATTACTAAAACAAAACCCTACCTAAGATGGTTACATTCAAAGCCTTGAACTCCTTTCCTAAAACTTCGGGAAATAGCAAAGTTTGAAAGACCGCAAGATTCAGCAATACTTCTAGTAATTCTTGATTAACTAATATTGATAAACTGCCATATCAAATAGGGTGCATCAAGAACCCCTGACTATGGCATCAACAGCTAAGAACCGTGGCATCCACTGCTCTAATGAAGTAGGCAGAATCCAAAGAGGAGGACCCTTAAGAGTTACGCTGGTAAATCACCCACCTTCTCAAAAGGCGGAAAACAAAGACGAAAAAATGGCTGCCATGTTGGCTAAGAAGGCTTCTCGCAGCCTCGTCTAAAGTCCAAGTGGCAATCCACTTTCTTGGGCTTGAAGTCTGTCTATTCATTTATTTTCTTTATTTTAAAGATGTCATGGCCCAAACTACACCACTTTTTAACATGAAATAAAGTCATTTGAGCTAGGAAATTGATTTAAAAGACATTACAGACTGTACACAGTATGCTGCAGAAACTTACAAATTTATCTGATCCATCACTGAGGCCATAATTGAACGAAACACCAGAGGCAAAGAAGAGATGGTGTACGGAGATTTGTTTCTTTCAAGAATAGATACCACAACCCATGATTCACCTTTTGTTATCTCTTCTGCTGATGTCCGCATCCACGAACACAGCCGTAGTATGTAAATTTTTGTAATCTCAGACTGCAGCGTCCGCAAGGCAGTAACTATCGGTCACAGAAACAAACACTCAGACCAATTTGAGAATACCATAACCTGTATCAAGAGAGAAAGTATAGATACCAGCAATTGGAGGTGCTGATTCCTTTGCCTCAAAGGCTTGGCATGCTTTAGACATCTCATTTATGGCATCATTCATGTAAGGGCAAAGAATATTCGATTCTTCAAGATCACGAAATGTGCTGTGGACCTGCAAAAAATGAGGACTCAGTTTCTGCTTTAAACCAATTTCTGGACTGAAGAGGGGGGAAAAGCCTCACGGTCAGGAGCAAATTAGGTGGCACACATCTTTAAAATGTATTTGCCAAATGCAATGTTAGGACCAACATTTTGTTACTAGGATTATGAAGTAGAAATAGCAATAACGCAGCTAGTACCAAAGTCCATTACTGAATTATTTTGAGTTTGACATACTTATTTTAGTTTAGCAAGTCATCCTTATACAACAATCATGGTTCAAGGTCGTGGTATTGGCCATCGACCTAGAGGGCTCTGAAACACGTTGATCACAATGTCACGTCTCAGTACACAATCTAAAAGAGGAAGTTGACTATGATAAGAGATTTAAGTCATATCACGATGTCGTGAAATGTTATCGGTCAATTAGGTGACAATAGCTTGGCCGCCAGGGATTGATTCAGACAACTCGTCAAAGTCTGTGAGTCATGCAAGACTCGACATTTACACGTAATGTCTAACAGAATGTGCCAAGTCAGACATGTACTCAAAAAGTGCCGAGTCATATCTGACTCGGCCGGCTCATATCAATATCAGCGATACTTTGAACCTTGTATACAATGCTAGACACCATCTCTATGAGAGAGTAAATCCTTATGTCACAATTACTCATCCTAACATAGAGAAATAACACGATAGCACAACCTGACCAAAGCAATTTAAGCAGTTTCTTTTCTAAATATCCTTTAGTGCATTAATGACTAAGATGACACCCCAGCCGTAGCTTTGCAGGAAGCAAGCATTCTATGGAAGAAGCTAGACGTCTCCAAATTGGCTTTACCACAAAAATCCAACTCTCTAGTAGTCTTAGGCTAGGAGTCTAGGTGATCATTGGCATGCTTGTTTTGTAGATACCTGGAATTCCCAAGGGTACGTTAGTTTGATGATTTACTATCAGATATTAACCTGGTCCATTTTTGAATTCGTTTATCCTAAATGGCATTTCAACCATTTTTTGGGTAAATAGGCTTTTCAACAATTTAATCAAATCTGGACCTCCAACAAAATACAAACTGGCTGACTTCCCTAACTTGTGTGTTACATTTTATGTTTCAAAGGTCTAAAATTTAATGCCCTTTTTCCCAAATTATTAGTGGTAAAAGATAGGAACTAAGTATACCCTGAGCTCAACGGACGTCTTACATGCTGGGCCAAGCTCAAACAGCACAGACCAATCAAAATGGAACTTGATCTGAATTTGAACAAGCCATGTTGATGATCCAGTCAAGCTCAAACAGTCCATAACTCAAGTACAGTTCATTGAAATACTTTTCTACAGATGTGATTAGCATTATTACATTTAGAGGCTTCATGAATGGAGTACGCGAGCCAACCCCACCCCCTAAAACCCAAAAAAAAAAAAAAAATGTCAGGGATCACGGTATGCCAACCAGTTTTATCTCATTAACTATCTCTGGAACAAAGTCAAAGTCATTATGCAGCCACACACAGGTTGGACTCACCAAGTCACTGGGTAGCAAGGGGAACAAATTCCAAACTAACATATTTATTAAGATTGGGAATGATCGATTGTTCTGAAACTGGTCATAAATAAAAGCTATAATATATGCCTGTGAACTCGTGCATAAGCATCAAGTCATAAAAGTACCATACCAGAAAAACAAAATGACATAATAGCTAAGGCAACTTCACTAGTCCAATTTATGTCCGATAAGCATCTTTATAAGAAAAACCAAAGGTGTAGTCCATGCTCCAGCTAAAAACAACAAAATAGCACCCTCATCAAAAATCAACCTACTGCTCTAAAGTTTCATGTCTGAAGTAAAGAAAATGAAATCATCCTGCCATGTTTTACAATTTTGATGTCAAGAAATGCAAGAAACATTTGTACCTTAGATTCATACACAGATATAGTGCTCCGTATCATTCCAGCTACTTCTTCAAGAGAATGACTTGAGTACCTTCCATCTCCAACTTTTTCGTCATTTTTATTTGCATAAGTATTAACACTTGATTCAGTAGGAACTTTTGAAGACTGAAACAGGGAAAAAAAAAGAGCCTAAATCCATAATGAAATCACCAGTTTATGTTTGACGGAATTTAAAATTGAGTAGATAAGTAAATCACAGATTACCAATAGACATTGGAATAAAAACAAAATTAATAAAATTGAGATGCTCCACCGGAATTCATAGCAGCAAACTACTTTAAATTATTAAGGACGAAAGTTACAAGTTTAAGTGATTGTTTCTAGATGATTTGGAGACTTAATCTTCAATGATTAAGAATATGATTGCTCTTTCTCTATGGAACTCCTAATGAAGGCCCTTTTTTCCATCACATGTTGCTGCTTACTAAGGGAATATGTTCAAGCCAACTTTTTGAGAGTTCAAAGAGGTTTGACTTTCTTTGTTTTTTATTTTAATAAAAAAGTTTCCTGAGCAAAAGGAGGATCCTACTGCAAACTTTACTTGTGAACTCTCCACATTTATTTACAGCTTCATTCCAAGAAGAATATTTTTGCTTCACGCACTTTCAGCATTTAATTCATCTTACGGCCATGCATTTCAGACACAGCTTAAAAAAAAATATGCATCTTTAACCATTAATAACCATAGGCTATCAATATATAACAGTTCTAGAGAATTTGTCAACATTCACCCATGACAGTGGATTTTAGACAGCTAAAAAAAACATGCTTCTTTAACCATTACTAACTATAAGGAACAATGATGAACGAATCTTTCATGGAAATGCTAATTATTTNCGGCATGCTTGTTTTGTAGATACCTGGAATTCTCAAGGGTACGTTAGTTTGATGATTTACTATCAGATATTAACCTGGTCCACTTTTGAATTCGTTTATCCTAAATGGCATTTCAACCATTTTTTGGGTAAATAGGCTTTNTGGCATGCTTGTTTTGTAGATACCTGGAATTCCCAAGGGTACGTTAGTTTGATGATTTACTATCAGATATTAACCTGGTCCATTTTTGAATTCGTTTATCCTAAATGGCATTTCAACCATTTTTTGGGTAAATAGGCTTTTCAACAATTTAATCAAATCTGGACCTCCAACAAAATACAAACTGGCTGACTTCCCTAACTTGTGTGTTACATTTTATGTTTCAAAGGTCTAAAATTTAATGCCCTTTTTCCCAAATTATTAGTGGTAAAAGATAGGAACTAAGTATACCCTGAGCTCAACGGACGTCTTACATGCTGGGCCAAGCTCAAACAGCACAGACCAATCAAAATGGAACTTGATCTGAATTTGAACAAGCCATGTTGATGATCCAGTCAAGCTCAAACAGTCCATAACTCAAGTACAGTTCATTGAAATACTTTTCTACAGATGTGATTAGCATTATTACATTTAGAGGCTTCATGAATGGAGTACGCGAGCCAACCCCACCCCCTAAAACCCAAAAAAAAAAAAAAAATGTCAGGGATCACGGTATGCCAACCAGTTTTATCTCATTAACTATCTCTGGAACAAAGTCAAAGTCATTATGCAGCCACACACAGGTTGGACTCACCAAGTCACTGGGTAGCAAGGGGAACAAATTCCAAACTAACATATTTATTAAGATTGGGAATGATCGATTGTTCTGAAACTGGTCATAAATAAAAGCTATAATATATGCCTGTGAACTCGTGCATAAGCATCAAGTCATAAAAGTACCATACCAGAAAAACAAAATGACATAATAGCTAAGGCAACTTCACTAGTCCAATTTATGTCCGATAAGCATCTTTATAAGAAAAACCAAAGGTGTAGTCCATGCTCCAGCTAAAAACAACAAAATAGCACCCTCATCAAAAATCAACCTACTGCTCTAAAGTTTCATGTCTGAAGTAAAGAAAATGAAATCATCCTGCCATGTTTTACAATTTTGATGTCAAGAAATGCAAGAAACATTTGTACCTTAGATTCATACACAGATATAGTGCTCCGTATCATTCCAGCTACTTCTTCAAGAGAATGACTTGAGTACCTTCCATCTCCAACTTTTTCGTCATTTTTATTTGCATAAGTATTAACACTTGATTCAGTAGGAACTTTTGAAGACTGAAACAGGGAAAAAAAAAGAGCCTAAATCCATAATGAAATCACCAGTTTATGTTTGACGGAATTTAAAATTGAGTAGATAAGTAAATCACAGATTACCAATAGACATTGGAATAAAAACAAAATTAATAAAATTGAGATGCTCCACCGGAATTCATAGCAGCAAACTACTTTAAATTATTAAGGACGAAAGTTACAAGTTTAAGTGATTGCTTCTAGATGATTTGGAGACTTAATCTTCAATGATTAAGAATATGATTGCTCTTTCTCTATGGAACTCCTAATGAAGGCCCTTTTTTCCATCACATGTTGCTGCTTACTAAGGGAATATGTTCAAGCCAACTTTTTGAGAGTTCAAAGAGGTTTGACTTTCTTTGTTTTTTATTTTAATAAAAAAGTTTCCTGAGCAAAAGGAGGATCCTACTGCAAACTTTACTTGTGAACTCTCCACATTTATTTACAGCTTCATTCCAAGAAGAATATTTTTGCTTCACGCACTATCAGCATTTAATTCATCTTACGGCCATGCATTTCAGACACAGCTTAAAAAAAAATATGCATCTTTAACCATTAATATCCATAGGCTATCAATATATAACAGTTCTAGAGAATTTGTCAACATTCACCCATGACAGTGGATTTTAGACAGCTAAAAAAAACATGCTTCTTTAACCATTACTAACTATAAGGAACAATGATGAACGAATCTTTCATGGAAATGCTAATTATTTATGTTCCGATATTAACAACAAAACATTGCATTCATGATTTGAATTTATTAGATGCAAAGAAACAAATAACAAATCTTCATCAACTATGTGCCATAGAATGCAAGTCCTCCAATTTAAATTCACAATGTACAATGCATGTGCTCTACTCCCATCCATCCTAAGAAAATACCAAATCATTAAGCAATTAATTTCATCCTAGTTCATAAGTATGTGGCCGGATGAAAGAAAATATCCAGAATACCTTCGCAAATTTCCCACTGAAAACAGAAAGCGCTACTTTCCAGAAGGCTGGTATGTGATGANTTTCAACAATTTAATCAAATCTGGACCTCCAACAAAATACAAACTGGCTGACTTCCCTAACTTGTGTGTTACATTTTATGTTTCAAAGGTCTAAAATTTAATGCCCTTTTTCCCAAATTATTAGTGGTAAAAGATAGGAACTAAGTATACCCTGAGCTCAACGGACGTCTTACATGCTGGGCCAAGCTCAAACAGCACAGACCAATCAAAATGGAACTTGATCTGAATTTGAACAAGCCATGTTGATGATCCAGTCAAGCTCAAACAGTCCATAACTCAAGTACAGTTCATTGAAATACTTTTCTACAGATGTGATTAGCATTATTACATTTAGAGGCTTCATGAATGGAGTACGCGAGCCAACCCCACCCCCTAAAACCCAAAAAAAAAAAAAAAATGTCAGGGATCACGGTATGCCAACCAGTTTTATCTCATTAACTATCTCTGGAACAAAGTCAAAGTCATTATGCAGCCACACACAGGTTGGACTCACCAAGTCACTGGGTAGCAAGGGGAACAAATTCCAAACTAACATATTTATTAAGATTGGGAATGATCGATTGTTCTGAAACTGGTCATAAATAAAAGCTATAATATATGCCTGTGAACTCGTGCATAAGCATCAAGTCATAAAAGTACCATACCAGAAAAACAAAATGACATAATAGCTAAGGCAACTTCACTAGTCCAATTTATGTCCGATAAGCATCTTTATAAGAAAAACCAAAGGTGTAGTCCATGCTCCAGCTAAAAACAACAAAATAGCACCCTCATCAAAAATCAACCTACTGCTCTAAAGTTTCATGTCTGAAGTAAAGAAAATGAAATCATCCTGCCATGTTTTACAATTTTGATGTCAAGAAATGCAAGAAACATTTGTACCTTAGATTCATACACAGATATAGTGCTCCGTATCATTCCAGCTACTTCTTCAAGAGAATGACTTGAGTACCTTCCATCTCCAACTTTTTCGTCATTTTTATTTGCATAAGTATTAACACTTGATTCAGTAGGAACTTTTGAAGACTGAAACAGGGAAAAAAAAAGAGCCTAAATCCATAATGAAATCACCAGTTTATGTTTGACGGAATTTAAAATTGAGTAGATAAGTAAATCACAGATTACCAATAGACATTGGAATAAAAACAAAATTAATAAAATTGAGATGCTCCACCGGAATTCATAGCAGCAAACTACTTTAAATTATTAAGGACGAAAGTTACAAGTTTAAGTGATTGCTTCTAGATGATTTGGAGACTTAATCTTCAATGATTAAGAATATGATTGCTCTTTCTCTATGGAACTCCTAATGAAGGCCCTTTTTTCCATCACATGTTGCTGCTTACTAAGGGAATATGTTCAAGCCAACTTTTTGAGAGTTCAAAGAGGTTTGACTTTCTTTGTTTTTTATTTTAATAAAAAAGTTTCCTGAGCAAAAGGAGGATCCTACTGCAAACTTTACTTGTGAACTCTCCACATTTATTTACAGCTTCATTCCAAGAAGAATATTTTTGCTTCACGCACTATCAGCATTTAATTCATCTTACGGCCATGCATTTCAGACACAGCTTAAAAAAAAATATGCATCTTTAACCATTAATATCCATAGGCTATCAATATATAACAGTTCTAGAGAATTTGTCAACATTCACCCATGACAGTGGATTTTAGACAGCTAAAAAAAACATGCTTCTTTAACCATTACTAACTATAAGGAACAATGATGAACGAATCTTTCATGGAAATGCTAATTATTTATGTTCCGATATTAACAACAAAACATTGCATTCATGATTTGAATTTATTAGATGCAAAGAAACAAATAACAAATCTTCATCAACTGTGTGCCATAGAATGCAAGTCCTCCAATTTAAATTCACAATGTACAATGCATGTGCTCTACTCCCATCCATCCTAAGAAAATACCAAATCATTAAGCAATTAATTTCATCCTAGTTCATAAGTATGTGGCCGGATGAAAGAAAATATCCAGAATACCTTCGCAAATTTCCCACTGAAAACAGAAAGCGCTACTTTCCAGAAGGCTGGTATGTGATGAATAAGAACAGCAGTTAACCTGCGGATATACCTTCCTCGAAGAGCATCAACTTCTTCAGCACTCAGGTCTAAAGGTTGTGAATCTTGCAGAAGATGGGTATTCCCAAGGGCAAGAGAGTAGTCAAAATCTGACTGATGGTGGTGCACAAAAAGGGGATAAAACTTAATGAGTAATGAACGTCTTTGATTCTACTCCAGCATTATTTTTCTTCAAAAATACACTTACAGATTGATTTAAATCTTGTTGAATTTGTCTCCATTTTGCATCAGACTGGGCTTTTTCACGAATTTCATTGTGCAGACTTTCCATCCTTGTTTCATGGTCTAAAGTGCATTTTTCAAGCAAACCTCGAATTCTTTGATTCTGCATATCAGACAACAAAAAAGCACTCAGCAACTTGACATTTACACTTATGAAGGGCCACTTCCACTTAAACATGGGTGAGGGGAAAACATATAAATACTGAAAGGCTATAATTTTTCTTGGAATAGGGAAAATATAATGTTAGATAGTAAAATATATGGACAGATCTGATAGGACCTAATAACAGATATGATCTACAGTCTACCACATGCCTCCAAAAAACTTTACCAGTCGTCAGCATCTTCAGACCCTAATGGAAATGCCAACTATATGGTAACACAACCTACTTGGAAACATTACTATCACCTCCGTAAACAAATAGGTACTAAGGTCTATACTTGAATTTCCTCACCTGCATGTTTAAGTAATGCCACACTGGATCTGACTCAGGTTCCAGCTCCAATAAAAGTCTCACAATGTTTTCAAGCTACATGAACATCAGATATTCAGTTGGCAGCATGAAAACAAAAATCAGTTGATAAAAATACAATTTAAGTACCTTCAAAAAATCAGCTTGTCAGCATGCAAACAAATATAGGGATGACACTAATATGAAGTATGAATGAGGGGGGGGGGATCCCCTCATGAAAGTAGAAATGAAGAGAACCAAGACAAGGGAACCAAAATGAACCAATAATGCAAATAATAACCTGGATGTAAGCCGCAGCATACATAAAACTTTAACTGCAAGGGTACCAAAAATTTGCACAAGAACAACTAAATTAGAGCATCTCAACCAGCATTGTCAAAAATCTGGGTGGCCCCTAGGCAATAAGAAGAGGTGAGGATTGCTCTTGGCACCTTCTGACGAGGTTTTGCTAGGTGAGAAGCTTAGCTAGGGGAACCAGCAACGAGGCTATCACCTCTTTGATGAGAACTTGTTTTCGTTAAATCCAGGTAAGCGAACATTTGCCACTAAGGAGCACAGACATCTTTGTCAACACAGCTGTCACGGAGCTCTGTTATGGCTCTGCAACAATGTTTAGAATCATAAGCCGCGGGAAAATTCCTGTCACATGGAACAATCTCTCTCTCTCTCTCTCTCTCTCTCTCTCTCTCTCTCGGAGCAATTTGAAGTGTTCCTAGAGAACTTTACTACAGATATTTGTTTTTTTCCAAAAAATATCATTCAAAAAAGCCTTAGCCCCAGTTATTTGCTTCCAGTCATTGCTCCTTTACAATGCCATTTTGAGCACAGTTACCCTCTCACCATATGCCATTCCAATCCTTTCCTTTTCTCTTCCTTCAATAAAATATCAATTATAAGATGTTCCAAAATTTGTTTTGCATTATCATACTCTGTTTTCAGTTTCATTTTTTTGTGGCATTTTAGATTTTAGTTTTCATTTTCTTTTTTTTCAAAATAGATCAATTAGTTGAGAAAGAAAATTACATTTTATCCCCTTACAGAAGCTAATTATTCTACTTTATCTCCTATTGGTCCTTAAATTATTATCTACTGAACTGATTCCATTTTATTTCATCACAACCATTTTAAAATTCAATTTGACCATGCTTAGTTTCAGTACATAATGTTTCTTAAATGCATGATATTGTGGTATATAGACCTTGGTTGGTTTATATTTGTTTTATGTTTGTCTTCCAATTTAAGAAGTCTAAGTCAACCTGACAAACAGCAAATGCATTTCCCCATAGAACCTACATCCTGTTTTAATCCAATGGACAACACAAACCCATGAATAATCGAGTGTGGACATTTCAAACTCACCCCCCCCCCAAAAAAATAATAATAATAATAAATAATTATCAAGCTTAGATAGCAAATTGTTCAGATTTGGCATCTCTCAACCTTTAATCTTCATAGCTCTAACTCAAATTGCTAATTTTCTACTAAAATGACATTCCATATGGTCAATTCTACTTATCATAAACCCTCTTTCACTTTTACTTATCAAACTATAATACCCACAAATAACATTCCCCATGAAACCTCATTTGCATGTGTCTAGTTAATTCATCCATAACTAGGGTAAAGAGGAAAGAGCTTAAGGTTGATCCCTGAACCCTGAAATAGACCAACATTGTTGGGGAACTCACCATAGCCAGGAACGTGCTCATCATTACATCCCTTGACAACCCAGCATGGCAAGGCTGATGTTATCTACGTCGTAATTCTTTGTGAGCTCTCGTCTAAGAATTTCCTGATAGTTGGATGAGATATTGATACGCTACAAGGTTGACATTTCAGAGTGAATTATGGGATTTGCCAATAAATCTCGGCACGATCATTGTGCACCACAAGAGAAGCTACTTTTAAGGCATTCGGAAATAATAAGCCATACCTTTCAACACCTATTGACTCAGAAAACCAACACACAATAGTGATGATGACAAAAGGACAAAGGTTGGACAAGGTGGCCGCAGTGAACCTAGCATCAGTAGAATCATTCCACACCCAGGTCCCACTTGGATTGACAATTTAAGATGCACCCTTGACTCAATTGTAAGTATCCAAGATAAGTGTGCTAAAGAGAATGACAAACAGTCCAACCAACCTAGGAAGATATAACTTCATAGGTAAAAGTGAAAACTTAATTACTTGCGTTTTAACACAGCAGAATGAAACAGACGATCAGTAGTGCTCGATTGCAACTGCCTCAACTTGGGTCAAAATCTGTCTCCAGAAACCCACCACAAACTGATTCTGTAATCACCAACTGTCCTAACAATGGCTTGCCAGTTCAAGAAATTAATCAATTCTGCAAAAGCTAGGGTTTTGGAGAGAAGAATAGAGAAGGAGGCAGAGTAGGAGAGCACCAAAACAACTCCCCACTCCATGTATATATATGTATGCAGGGTACAAAGCAAAGACCTATATACCCCTTAAGGAGTATATTTATTACTCGAGTGTCATTCCTATTAAATATATATACATTTTAACATCCCCCTCAAACTGGTGAATACATATCATATAATCCTAATTTGGAATAAATATCTCTCCACCGAAAACTACTCAAGAATTCTCAGACTTGACAAATGGTGTAATGTCTCCTCGCAACACCATTTCTCGAACAAAGTGACAATTAACCTCAATGTATTTCATTCGTTCATGAAACACAAGATTAAAAGCTATATGAACTGTTGCTTGATTATCACAGAACAACTGAAGCGGAGTCTAAGCTGGAAAAACAATTTTGTGAAGTTGTAACCATGTTAACTCACTATATGAGTAAGACATTGCGCTACATTCAGCCTTGGCAATAGATAATGCTACCACTGTCTGCTTCCTACTCTTCAATTCCATGTAACCAAATTACCTCCTAAAAATGTGCAATATCCTATAGTAGATCGCTTATTTGAAGGAGATCCTGCCAAATCTGTATCTGTAAACCCTTTCAACTGAAAATGCCCATGCAATTGATACAACAATCCACGTCCAGTAGCTCACTTAACATACTGAATAATACAAATAATACTATCCCAATATGGAACTTGTGGAGTCTCCATAAACCGACTAACCACACTCAATGCATATGCGACATCCGACCGAGTAATAGTAAGGTAATTCAATGTCCCAACTAAGCGACGATACCATCCAGGATTAGAGAAATATTCATCCTCAATCCTTGAGAGTTTATGGTTTGGATCCATAGGGATGTCAACTGGTCAACCACCTAAAAGCTAGGAAGCACGGATACGGATACGGCAATATTCCAAAATATAGGACACTGGTATGATGAGAGTAAGAGTATGGCTAATTAAAATAATATTATATATTTTTATATATATAATAACAACATGAATAATAACTAATAAGACCTATCAAACATTAATTTTTTGATAATTACATCCAATATAAATACATCATATACATGTATAACAAAATTAGCAATATCAGATATACATAGCAAATTTTGAAAATTTAGGGAATTTTAGGGTTTTGAAATTTTCAAATTTTTAGGGTTAAGCAAAATCAGAATCAAATACAGCAAAAATCAACATCAAGATTCAAAACCCAAAAGAAAAAAAAAAAACCTGATTTGGAGTTTGATTGAAGCAGATTTAGAGATCTAGAATTCGATCGAAGCAAAACCCAAAACAAACTTGTTGCCGCCATAGATCTGGAGTTTGACCGAAACCTTCGTCTTCTTCCCCTTTTTAATCTTGTCCTCTTCTTCTCCTCCTTTTTTTCTCTTCTCTTCTTTTGTAACCTTTCTCTGTTGAATGCTAAAGATTAAAGAGACGCAGACTTGGAATTGGGAAACCTTCCCTTTTCTTTTTCTTTTTCTGGCCCCAAAAATTTTTAAAAATAACATATAGTACCCCGTCATATCTCTCCCGTGTCCCAACTCCCGAGGTATCCCCAACGTATCCAAGTTGTATCCAATTGGAAAAAAAAAAACTTTTTATTGTTTAGGACACTTCTAGAAGTGTCAAACACATGTCTGCCACATCGACCCCCGGTGAATATCCATGCTTCCTAGCCTAATAACCTTGCTTCCTCCAAAATATCAAGCACATATTTTCTCTGGGACTGGCTAATACCCTGTTTAGATCTAATAACTTTGATACCAAGAAAATATTCAAGTTTACTTAAATCTTTAGTATGAAACCGATATTATAAAAATTATTTCAACTTGGCATCACAATATTATCAACATAAACAACAAGGAGAATATTACCTACACAAGTTCATAAATAAAATACCGAATAATCTGTTTGGCATCTTTGAAAACCAAAATAAATCACTGCCTTTGAAAATTTCACAAACCACGCAGATGGAGACCGTTCGCATACAAGACTTTCTTCAATTTGCACACACTACCCTNCTGCCTTTGAAAATTTCACAAACCACGCAGATGGAGACCGTTCGCATACAAGACTTTCTTCAATTTGCACACACTACCCTAATATTGCCCCTGAGCAACAAACTCAGGTGGTTGCTCTATGTAAATCTCTTCCGCTATATCAACATGTGGAAAAGCATTCTAAACATCTAATTGAAATAAGTGTCGGTCAAAAATAACAAGTGAAATCAAAACTTGGACATAAGAGATATTAGCAATTGGGGAGAAGGTCTCCGCAGAGTCAATGTCATAGGTTTAGGTACATCCTTTGGCAACCAAATGAATTTTGAGACTATCCATAGAGCCATCCGGAAGAAATTTGATAGTATACACCCAATGGCACACAACAACTTACTTATCTAGAGATAATTGGACAAGATCCCAAGTATGATTATGATTGATGACATCCATCTCTTCCTCCATACCTGTCCACCAACTCAAACCCGATAAGGCATCAGGTAAATTCTTAGGAACAGATATTTTGAATAACTGAGAAATAAAACAAGAAAAAGAAGGAGATAACAAATGAGAAGAAACATAGTTAATAATAGGTTGGGAGGTAACACCGAAACGAGAACCTTTCACCTTTATGGAGAGTATAGGTAGAAAATCAGACACATCTGAGAAGGTTGGATCCAAAGATGAGGAGGAAGCCGATGGTGGTGTTGTAGTAGGTGGGCTTGACCAACAAGTGTAAACACGAAAGGGTGTGGGAGATGTGAACTTGGAGTTATGGAAAATTAAGAAACAAAGGACGAGGGAACTAGAACCAGAATTGGAAACGGATCACACACCGAAGGTAGCTCAATAGGACCCTCACAAGGTATAGGATGAGCAGAAAAATAAGGTGTAAATTCCCAAAAAGTAAGATCAATACCTACGCATAGTTGGGCTACAATAATAGTAGCCTTTTTGTGTACAAGAGTAACCAAGAAAGATTCAGTTGGTAGCTCGAAGGTCAAGCTTATCAAAACAAGGACCAAGATTATGGTGGTCATAAGAGACATATCCAAACACCTTAGGAGGAAGAGTAAACAAAGGAGAGTCAGAAAATAAGACAAAATGAAGAGATTTTCTTTGTAAGATAGTAGAGGTCATATGATTGATAGATGACAAGCAGTCAAGACAGAATCACACAAAAAACGATTAAGAACATGCATATGAAATAATAGTGCTTAGGTCACATCCAATAAATGACGATTCTTGCACTCAGCCACATCAATTTTGTGGTGTGTAAGTACAAGAAGTCTGATGCACGATATCTTGTTCATCAAAATAAGTCGGGATTAGAGGTATACTCTTTGGCATTATCAGATTGTAAAATATGAATATTTCAACCAAATTGTGTCTTAATTTGCTTGCAAAATAATTGAAAGATAGAAAACAATTATGAGTGGAATTTCATTAAAAATAACCAAAGTTATATGAGAAATCATCCACAAAGGTCAGAAAAAACGAAATCCATTAATAGAAGAATATGTGGGGGGTCCCCATACATCAGAATAAAATAATTTAAAAGGGGCAAAGACACGATTATCTATCCTAGATTTGAAAGGCAGACAATGGTACTTACTAAGTTGACAAGCTTCACAAAGCAAAGAAGACACATGACTAATACTAAGAACTTTAAACTTCAAAATTGGAAGAGAGAGATGACGGCAATAACACTGAAGAGGGGATACTGAGGTCAGGCTCTTGGAGAAGACTTGAAGTCAAGATAAGAAAGGTCAACTGAATCATGCCCCATACTAATCATCTTCTTCGTCTTAGAGATTTTGAAAGGCACAAATTGAGAGATAAAACGTTAATGAACAGTTAAGAGAGCGAATGATCTTACTAATAGATAGCAAACTAAAAGAAAACTAAGGAACAAATAAAACAGAAGATAAAGATATAGAGGAGCTAAGCTCCATAGTACCCAAACCTAAGACCTAAGATGATGATTTATTAGCAAGTGTAATATGGCGACATGGGGCTACAAGGTGAAAACTAGGTAAGTGACTAGACGAGCCGGTCATATGATCAAAAGCTACAAGATCAATGATCAATAGGCTGAAAATGGAGAAGAGTAAACGGGCACATGTCATACCCGAGCCAACGTAACAATGGAAGAAGACATGGCCTGTTTCTAACACAGGAACTACGCATACTCAACTCAAGAAATGGTAATGTGATCAAGATTGGGTGATTGAGTTGATCCAGAAGGTGAAACCATGAGGGGAACATCCGCCTAAAAAGAAGCCTGATGAGCAGAGATATGCAAGTCCCAACAATAATCCACAGTGTGATTATTACGATCACAATAAATACATTTATGACCTCCCCTACAACCAAGGCTTCCACAAGAACCACTAGATCCACCACTATTGCCACAACCTCCTTTACCACCACAACCTCCACGAAAACCATTAGAACTAACCTAAGAGATAACTAAAACAAAACGATCACCATTATGCTCAATAGGAGGAAAAGAGTCATGGCCTAATAATATAGCTCGCTGAAGTCGAGAATATACATCCCTGAGAGAAGGAAGTTTAGGACTCCCCAAAATCTATGCACAGATAAGTTCATAATCAAATTTCAACCCAACTAAGAAACAAACAACATCAAGATGTTCACGTTACTGCTGCATACGAGAAATATCAAGAATCAAAGTCCCCAGTCTAAGACTAAAATATTGCTTGCACACCTCATAAATGTGAGTGAGATTCCATGTACCAGAATACATCTGAGTCAATTGATCCTATAAATAATTTGTGCATCTTCTTGTTTCCATTGCACAAAACCCGAGTCACTTTCTTGTGGTCTATCTTCCACCAAATATGCATGAAATCCTTTTTGCTTAAGGAGAACATCAACCGACCAAGACCACAAACATAATTACTGCCATTGAGTTTAGCAGAGGTCATCGAAGCATGAAAGAGGGCAGCAGTAGAAAAGTTTGGTTGTACGATGGAAGGAGGTGCTGCTAAAGGGTCGGCCTTTGAATCCATTCCCACAGAATCAACAAATCCAACTGAAAGAAGAAGAAATCAGGAAGAACAGAATGCAGCAGGTGGCTGAAAATTGCCTGAACTGGTGCAACAGGATGCTGGAGAAGCCTGAACCGGTGCAGCAGGGACCTGGAAAAGGCCTGAACCGGTGCAAGAGGAACCTGAACCAGACGGACCAGACAGAGTGGTCCAGAGGCTAAACCAGATCTGTGTAAAGACTAAACCAGAGCTGAATGGGACTGATGAAGGATGATCCACACAACATTGGGCCTGAAACAGATTGATAAAGTGCTAAACCGGGTCAGAAAAATGGCCAACCAAAAGAAACCTACCTAAACTGGCTGAGTGAGGCCTGAACCAGATGAGTGAGGGCTTGAACCGGCCTAATGAAACTGTCGATGACTGGCTGATGTTGGTCCAGCTAAGGTTGGACCGGTTCTGGGATGAGTCGTTCTGGAATTTATGGACCTGACTGGCCTGGTGGGTTGAAATGGAATTGGGCTGGACTGAGCCCAAACAACCCAATAAAGCTGAACCCAATGCCGAGATAGCTATTGAGGAGCTGATGTCCCTATAGCCAAACAAGGTCTTCTTCTTCACAAAACAAAGAGGCCACAACCCTTGTTCAATGCCTTCGTCGCCGGCAACAAACCAGGTCACCCTTACACAGGAAAGGCGACTCCAAGCACTGAATCGCAAATGAAATTCCAGAACCAACTAAATCGAAACCTCAATGGACCATCGATTGCAACAAAAACCCAAGCCAGGCTTCACCGACGAGACTTCTCTGATGATGAACAACAACTGTGGCTAGGAAAGTTAATACCCAGCCATCAACGACTCAAAGATGACAGGAATATAATTCAAGGATCCTCACATACACAAGCAGAGATCTGGGACGAAGAATCTGCGACTGACGATTGGAACAGAAAAAAAGAGGAAAGAAAAAGAAGAAACAGAGAGAGGGAGAGATGTATTCTGGTAAGGATGTATTCTGATTAGGGTGGCTCTGATACCATGTAGAAGCTAGGGTTTTGGAGAGAAGAATAAAGAAGGAGAGTACCTACACGTCTCCTGACTCCATGTGTATACATAAGGCAAAGATCTATATACCCCTCAAGGAGTATATATATCTATATATTCTAACAAGTTTCAATTCCATCCTCGATAGCAAAACTGCATCAAATGATTGTGCTCATATTTTTTTATTTTGGGTGGGTGTGGGGGCTGGAAACAGGAAGCAATGAGATGATTCTTCATTCACATGCATTGCCATATAACACAACAGTAGATATCCTTAATCTGTCCTCGACTTGAACAACCAAAAAGCTTTTTAGTAAAGAACTATGGGTCTTATTATCATATGAAATAGGGAACTGAAGAGTATCTTTCATATTTATGAGGCTTATGGAAAACAAGAAAGGAACCAGAAAAAACACAGGATAGTGCAGCAGAGATATCGAGTAATAATGTTATGAACAAGAATAATAATTCCTCTTCCTGTGTCTCAGTAAAACTTACATTATATGTATCTACCATACACTATTAACTAACTAAAAGGAGTGTTGCTCTATAGTCTATAAAGAGAACTTAAAAACAATCACACAGCCTCCCCATCAGCATAATCCCATCATATATCGTAAAAAAGAGAATATAACGACCTTACATTTGTTAGATCTATATGAGGATCTTCCATGGACCTGTAAAGCATGCCTTTGAACTCATACATCACTTTTTCAACCTCCTCAAGAACACGTTTCAGTATTCCCACCTGAAAATGATATGCTCACAGTGAACAAAAGAATGCCATAAATTATGTCCTAAGTAACTAACCACACAAGGCATTTACATTAAAATCTTGCCTGAAACATTGCAAATAAGGACAAAGTCTATTGCAGATGAGTGTTCAATAAATCTTCCTTTCTAATCAGAATCATTTCATGAAACTATAATATTCATCCAGCATTTTTTGTCTATTTGGCAAACCTATCAATACAGCTAGAAAATAAGAGTACTTTTTCTTTTTGATAGGAAAAGAAAGAAAAGGATATAACTCCTCTACATAATCACAATGGTGCAAAGGAACCTTAAGTTACAAAGAAGTAACAGCATATTCCAACCAATACAAATCATTTGGTCCCTGTATTGAAAACAGAAATAATATTGTCAACCATATAAAATAGTGTCAGTTTAAAGTTTGTCTGTACATGTGAGGGGAGAACAATTGATTTCGCTTTCCTGTACTCCCTAACTGCCAAGTCATATTCACCCTTACTTATGCTCCCACGAATAGCACTAGGCAAGTTGAATAGTGTTCGGAACCTTTGAAACATTCCTTGAACGGACCTGATCTTTTCAGCTTGAGCCTATAAAAATGTTGCAAGTAAAATGAATTATCAGAACCCAATTGCATTTAAGAATAAAACTTCCAAAATATTAAAGAAAATTTAGAGCCTCCCCACCTGTCTCTCAAACAGAGGCCCAAAAGCACGATTAGCCACTGAACTGACTCCTTGAATGCAATTGAATAAATGAGAGGTTCCAGAACCTTCAGGGTCTTCTTCAATCCGTTTCAATTTCGACTCAATGTCTGTAAAAATGAGCCTCAACATAATCGACCACCACAATTTGTCACCAACTTCATGTATAAAATCTTTCACACAAAATGACCAATGAGCATGAGAACCCCAGCTTTATTTTTCCAGGTTTCTTTTGGAACACAAAATGCACAGGTTCACATGCCCTAATAGAAAATAAAGCCAGACTCCCATGTGTCATCTGATGGATAGCTTACCATCAATCGTGGTTTTGCAAGAGACAAAACAATCGAAATTCTCTTTCACCAATTGTTTTTTCTGCTGAGTGCGTCCTTTGAGATCAGTTTTTAAAGCAAGAGCACCAGCCTCCAAATCTGCGGCACTTGTATCTTGATGTACTCGGGATAGAAACAACTTTGCATCAAATTTCTCAGAAAAATACATCAACTTCTCTGCAGATATTCACGTAAAGATATTGTCAGCCATAATGACCACCCAAAAATACCTCAATCGATTACTTGGCCACTGCTACGCACTATCTATGTCTCATTGTATTCTGACCGTGAGGATGCCAAGAAAACCAACACACAGCTGTCATATTATCATAAGTGATAGCAGAAGGAATTTTCAAAAGAATAATCTTCTAGAGCATAGCAACCACCAGCTTAGGGGGGAATCAAAAGGAAGAAACGAATAAACAGAAAAAATAACTACATTGCACTGGAGCATCACTGATAATATGAAAGTTATAATCCAAAACACTATTCCACAGAGATTGTGTGCTCTTAACTTCCATAAACACTGCGATTTACTAGAATCTGTGGCAAGCAAGAGGATTGTTGCATCACTTAAATCCAATTTAAAAAACAATATTACATATTCATACACCCATGAAAAGGGATTCAACTCGGTAGCAACCACCTGGAAATTTCACAAGTATTCATATCCAGAGAATCGTAACAATCCATCAGCTAACCTGCAAGGCAGCCAAACCATTGTTGCCAGAACTGCCCACTGACTCATAACATCTCCCACAAATCTATATAAAATGTTTGGGGGCCACAAGGATCTAAGATGTGGAGATCATGCTTGGTAAAAGCAGAAAGATCGGCAGAACTGCCCTCTTACATGCCTAATGGGAAAGAGATGCATGTACGCATGCAATAACATGCTAAACCAGACCCCGATTCCTTGAGCCTTAAAAGACTGGTTAATGTCAATGGTCATTGCTGATTCCTTCACGAGTTTTATTTTTATATGGCTAATAGAGTTGGGGCTATCAATGCAGCCTTGAACATCAGGACTTTCTTTCAAAACCTACAAATAAGGTATTGAGGCTCAAATACAAAACATAATCCCTGTCTGCCCTCTTACAGCTTTTGGTTCCTTCATCATCCTTTCAAAAAAAGCGAGTCTCCTCCCCATCGTGTCAGGATATGGCATGTCATCTCGACCGGATTGAATTTTTGTTTCGTTTCGTTTTGCTTGAAATGCCCAAAACGTTTTGGAATTTCAATCTCCTGCAACAGAACAATGGTATACTTTCAAAACGGAACGGGGTTTTGGTGCGAAATAGAATGTTTCGTTAATTTTTTAAACCAGTGAGTTATCTAGCTAACGCTCTATGACCTCAAAATATATCAGACCAAAGATTCTTTGGGCTTCACGCCTCAGGTGTGCTTGGTTTTCTCCCTTCCATTATGATGATGCCATGTATACTGTATCCATCATAAAGGCCACATGATCGGATGAGCTCCTACCTTCATTTTGAAGCACAAGTTGCTGAAAATTATCTTGGTGATGCCGGGGTCATTAGAGGTCTTAGGACTTGACTACTACATCACCACGCGATGAAGGGGCATCCAATCTGTGGATTGACTTTTGTTTAGCAGTAGATCAGGCATGTTGCTTGAATGGACAAGGTGAAGTCCGGACCAAATGTAGATTGGTTCTGATCTGTGGGCTTTAATTCCTCTTTGGGGGTTGGGTTGGTGTTTTGAATTGGATTTTTTGATTAATTTAATAAGTGGTACAGGTTAATAACCAAAGTCCACTGAAAAATTAGTATAATATCATCTATTATATTTTGTTTTTCATTAAATGATGCCTAGTGCTTCTACTCATTTCTTTGAATTTACAATGTTTCTTTAGCTTTTCTGAAAACGTTTCCCAGAAGTTCTATTTTTTGATTGATCGACATATCCTCGAAACACAACTTGCACCCTGGTCTCAACTCTAAACTATATCCCCCCTTTCTCTTTCTAGTACTCCATCAACCCTCAACACACATGCTAGTTGTAGCTATACTTGTCCGCCATTCTTATTCCTTGATGTACGTAATCATTAATTCTGCACCAATTTTTTCTGTCCAGGCATTACCAAAGCCCCTCTCATAGTCACCTGAAAGTAAAGATTCCTGCATTTTGGTACCAAAGTTCCAAAATATGATACATCTTATCCAAGAATACTAAATTTGGTGATCCCAAACATTGTTTTCCTTCACAACTTTAAAATTTAGTAGAAAGAAAAATATAAAATAATAAGCCTAAATCTAACAAGTCAGCATAACACTCTTTCATCGCCGTTATCAGTCATGCATGTGATACCCTGTTTCTGTTATTTTAAGCAAGCAGCAGATTCATTCAAATAATAGATCTTGCTCCTAAGCCCAAAGCACAGTTCAACAAAGAAATCCTCTATGGAACGGACTTCCAATTGGCTTTCCTAACGAAGTTTCATTGCACATCCAATGGACAAATAAAAGCAACTAATATGATCTCCAATTTACCGCAATCAAGAAATCGCTCAAATGATTTTCTTCTACTAATTTGGGTAACACAACCACATATCTTAACTCATTGGTGGATGTTTAAGAAAGTTTTCCCACGGCAAAAATATGCTAAGTAGTTTAGCCTTGTGTTTTCTTTACGCTCCAACCTTTCTTGAAGTGACTTATACTAAATTTACAGAATTGCTCATTACTTCTTTCAAGTCACAAATAGACAAAAAGTTAACAAAATTAAGATCAAATCATCTTTGCATTGTCACCATTTAGTAGGTTATCACGGGAAGACAAAATTTACTAGTACTGGTAACACAGGATCTTAAATGTTTCCAATTTCAACATGGCATTTTTGCTTAGCAAATATCCCCTTTGATTGTAATCATCAACAAGGAGGAGCTTCAAAACTCAGGAGGCTTCCCATGGTTTTGTTAGAATTACCTTCATTGATTAAAACAATGTGAGCAGTCCAAACTGGGTTGGAAGTGGTGCAGAAAGGAAAAGTTTGAAAAGCTAATAGGCTAATATGGAAAATCGTAGAGCAATGGAAGAAAAGAATAGAAGAGTTAATAAATGAAACAAGATGCTGCTGAAGGATTCACAAAGTTCAGCAAAGGCTCAAAAAAAATGCCTCCACACTGCCACGAGCCTCAATCAACAAAAGGAAAAGCTTTAAATAATGTACGTTTTTATTTTTACAAACTTAAAGCAACAATGTTGACGAAAAGAAACAGGGAAATTGTCAGAGACTCGTATGGACTAGTAACAAAAACAAAAAATAAATGATGATTTTTTTTCCTTTTTTCTTATGGTGGTAAACATGACCCACCACCAAATCCTATAACCATGCTGCTTATTAAAGTGCAAATAGGCCAAAGATATTTTCTCCAAAAAAACATACAAAGTAACTTTTTCACTAAAGGTTTTTTCTCACATGTGAACTGCTTGCAAACGACAATGCAGAAAACTTCAACTATATATTCACAGAAAAAAGGTCATTCATGTAGGAAACATATTTATTGCAAGAGGTTATTTACTATGATACTAATCATCTTGTCCCGTTAAGTATGAATGTGTGTGTAACCTTGTCCCAGTTTATAGAAATAATCTCTTTGCCCAGAAAAATATATAAACAATGACAGCACAAAGTTATCCAATTAATGTCAAATTTAGGTCTCCTACAGAGGTAAAAAAATATCAAGCTAACAACCATGTGATTATGGATTCAAATATAAGGACAGCCACGTAAGCCAAAAAATGCAAATTATAAATCTATACCCAGTGCAGCCTTACCAACATTGCCTATTAGAGGGTACTAAACTGAGTAATTAACCCTTTGGCCCATTTACAAAGCAGCCAATAAAAAAAAGCTTCAGTTCCACAATTTTCCCCAGTGGGGAGCATGTATTCAGCCATAAACTTTAGTTGAATACATAAAAATAAAAGAAACATAAACAAAGCAATGCAGATTTAATAACAAATAAGTTTCACATCAAAAAGGTATACCGCGAAGGTTAGAATCTACATAATCTTTATCAGGCCTGGATGGAGAACTTGTTGGACGGTCGCTGACCAACCTAAACACTTTGATGTCGATCAACCTGTCGGTGAAAAATAAACCAGGTTAGCTGTAATGTTATCAAAGCATGAACAATTACGGAAAAAAAACATAAGATGACTATTTGTCAGCAATTTGACGATTTGAGACATAAGAGAAACAAGAACAATAATTGTTTTGCAAGTAAAATCTTACAATTGAACGCTAATATGGCATAATGTCTTCCTTTAGTAAGAAGGAGAATCCAAAATAGAAATTTCAACAAGCACAAAATACAATATGCTCAAACTTCCAATATATTGTAAGAGATCCAGCAAATTAGAGATACTTGGAGAAGAAAGCAACCATAGTCCACCAATAAGGACATCTATAATCAACTTTAAAAAACACAATGAACAATACCAGTAGCAAACAAAAAGAGTCTCACCCCTAGGATGAGGAGTATCTATCAAATATAATCACAAGCAAATTTTACAAACATTTAAGTTTACCCCAATCCTAGCGGGTCTACCCATTCCATGCCACGAGACAAGGACTGTAAATGGCTAAGCCCCTTTCCGGCCACTGATGTCTTCCTCTCATCCTTTTGTGTCACTGGAACTGCTCTTGATTCCCGCATCTCCCGGACCCTGCGACCAAGCTGCCAAAGAAGCATGAACTCTATAAATTGCATATGACATTAGTCCACAAATACTTAGACAAAGGAAAAGAAAAATGCGATCACAGACAAAGTCAAGCAACACCAATAACTGACCCTACACCCACCCCCCCCAAAAAAAAAAAAGAAGAAAAAAGAACAGAAGAAGAAATACCCAATGAGGAGCACCTGGTTGTAACTTAGTAGACACCATTTCAAAACAAGGAAACATAAAATTAATTACTTCCAAATGGTAATGTGAATATTCAAAGTGGCCAAGAGAGGGAAATTGCCTACTGAACATGGGGAGGGTGCAGAAATAGAAGCTATAAGGAATGAGGAAAAATAGAACAGCCCAGGCAAATTGTCCATGCATAGCATTAAAAACAATAACAGCCCAAATATTTTCTGGGATATGCCACTCCTTCTAAAATCTTACCAGCTGATAATTCTGTCATGGTGCGCAAAAGGAAAGGCATTAAGAGGATCAATCTGGCATATTAAAACGATAAACAACACCAAATTTTGCTAACAAGGAGCTGGCATCTCAGTGCATGGAACACAGTTCAAAACCTATTTCGACTGTTGCTCTATAAAATAATTTGCCTTTCTTAGTCCACAAATACAATGTAGAACTAATCTTCTAGTAGAGGGCACAAATGCACTGTGGTGTTCCTTGTATCCCTTTGTTGGCAGTCAGTCTTTTCCCACTCTCTCAACATCTAAGTGTCTTTACCCATCAAAACTTCTCCCACAAAACGTAAACGCGCTTACCTCAAAACAACACAACAACATAGATTTAGGGTTTTTTATTCTCATCTTGAACTAACTTTGCTGAGTCACTAAAATTTAAAGGTCAAAGAAAATTTCAGCAAGGTAAGTTACCACTAAATAGGCATCACACACCTGTACAAGCACCAAAATTCAATTGTACAAACAACCCAATACCCAATCAGTATAAATGGTGTATATGTATAATTGAGCTGAGTTTTGAAATTAACTCACATCCACATCCTTACCACAATTAACACTCTAGTCAATCCCCCCTCCCCAAACAAAAAAATTGAACTACACAAACAACCCACTCAAAGCACCAAACCCAATGTATAATCAGCCTGTATATACAATACTTGGTATGTATAACAATCTATATATATATGCGCTGGGGGTGTGAATTACGTACCTCAGCTTCATCGACGCGCTTCCAGCTATCCGGCTCCTCCCCATCCCACCCTTTATCCTCCTCCCTCCCACCTCGTCCACCACTCCTTGCCCGATTCTTCGACCCGAACCCGCGATCCTTGGACGAATCCTCGTCCCCGGACGATATACTCAGCATTTCCACCTCCGAATCATCGTCATCATCCACCGGTTTTCTTTGGTTGTTCTTCTGCATCGCGGAAACGTTGTTTGAGTTGGGTTTTTGGATGGGCACAGACGAAGGCCTTTGGTTCGAAGGCTGCGATGGCGGTGGTTGCACGTAATTTCTCACTGGTTTCGAGGGTTTTTGCGAGGGTTTTTGGTAATTGAGATCTCGTTGCGATTGTTCGCGCAACGCGATCTGAAGAAGCTCGTCTTCGTCAAGGTCGTCGCTGTCGCTAGACATTTTCTCTGAATTTATGGAATAATATATATAGATATATATATATATATATATTAATTGTGTGTGTGTGTGTGAATTTGAAGTTTTGACTGTTGTTTCTCTATTTGGATCTGTGAGCTGTGGATGATTGTTTTATGTGGAAAAGTATTCAGAGAGAGAGAGAGAGACAGAGAGTCGGAGGAGAATGAAGTAAGGAGGAGGGGAAAAGGATCAGCAGTATTGCTCGGATTGTGATCACTTTCCAATTGGGTAGTTTATTACTGACACGTGGCAAATTAGTGACTAACTTTCCAAATTGAGGATTTTTGGAAAAATTACTTACTTAAAAAATCGACTTAATTTCCTAAATTGATAATAATTGCAATTATTAAATTTTTTCATTAGATTTCTATTCCTTAACATATAGTCGAGGGTTGAACTCTCTCTCCTGAAAAAAAAAAAAACATAATCAACAAATTTAATTAATTTTTAGATTTCAACAACATTATTTAAATTACCATCGCAGTTCCTTTTTTTGTATTTTTAACATTCATATTTAACCCTTTCATATTTAATAACTCATAAACTATTGATTTTGCATTTTCATAAAGTAATGACTAGTCACACTTAGAAATTGATTAAAATTGGACAAAATCATATAAAAAAATTAAGAATTAATATGATAATATAGCATTACCTTTAGTAATATAATATTTTTTTAAAAGTAAGAAAAACTTTATTATTATGATTAACGCTAGGTTGGAGAAAAGTCACATTTAACGCTAGGTTGGTTTAGTCATTCCTTGGAGGATTTGTTAAGAGAAATCTTTAATCAAGGATTATTTTAGTTAAAAATGACCAAATGATTTTCAGTTTAATGCATGTTTATATTCATTGTTTGATTATTTCGTGCTTAAAAACTACGTACAGTGTCTTCAGACACGTGATGTAGGACGAGTTTAGGCTTTTTAGTTTAGAACGTGTCTGAATTCAGTGTTTTATTATTTTGCGTTCAAATTCAATGTTCGATTATTCTTAATTGTATCGTATCTTCAAACACGAATTATCCCTAATTCCTAAATAAAGGACAATAAAAAAAACGAATGAATGTGTGTAACTTTGTGAGTGGCGTCTAAGCCTATGCTACAATCCAGGAATGTAAGCAAGGTGGGATTGAGTGGCAAGTGTTAGAATACTAATTAACACTTATGTTATATAGCTATTGTAGTTATTTATTATTTTTATTCTCCTTGAATGCTTGGGTAAATATCTGTTTGTAAGGTAAATTTGTGAACGGATTTTATGGTAACTCGTGTTTGAAGGTACGATAGAATATGAATGAATTTGAGAGGAATATTGGTGGCCGTTAAGATAAGTCTATTTGATACCGTCAAATGAACTTATTAAAATATGTTTTGTTTTGTATTATAAATTTATAATAACTAGCAATGTACACGTGCGTTGACGTGAAAAAAAAATAGTTTATTAATTTGTTATTAAATTTATTTGAAATATAAAGTTGATGAGTAATAAAATTAAATTATTTTTTGTAAAGGTAAGTTAATAATTAAAATACCAATAAAAAATGCACTTAATCTTTTAACCTTAAAATTTTATAAATTTCAGCCAATAAATGATAAAAATATTCAAAAACATGGTACATATAAAAATACTAAAAAATATGGTACATAGTACATTAATGTTTTTTTTGGTATGGTACTTAACTTTAACTATTTTTTAAAATCTTTTTTCTTATAATTAGAATAACGAATTTTTGGAACATACAATTTTTATTTATAATGCTATAATAGAATATGAGCAATGAAAAATTAAATTTAATAAATTTGATTACAGAGTATTAAGGTTTGAATCGATTTCAACCACTCTTTTACAAAATTTAACAAATAAGTTTGAGGTTGTTTGACTTAAAATTAATAGACGTCCTCAAAAGACTCATTTTTTATATTTTATCTAAAAATTGATAAACTCTACAAAAAAAAAAAGTGAATCCAAACAATGATAAATGAAATCAAAAATTATATTAACTTCTCAGCTTTCTCAACTCACCCAGTTTAGAGTTTTTTTGTTTGCTCTCTCTCTTATGAAAAATCTATGTCTTCACTTTAAAACATAGGGTGTCTATATTTTATTGGAATAACCAACTCTCTTTACATGCATTTTGAAGGATTCTCGAAATGGAGTTGGACTACAAGTGCCATTATTAATTGGTTGAAATTTTATACTTCTTCAGATGCTTCTTTGGATTTAGATTGTAGAGGTTCAGGCAAGAAACTTTTGTCTTATATGCAAACCCTTGATGCATTGGGGTTTTGATTGGATAAGTTTCAGAATGTTGATGGCTACAAAATTTTTTATTCTTGTTAATTCATTGATCATGAACATATTTTTATTAAATAAATTTGTTTATGTGAACTCTGTAAATTACAGTTTTAGTCACTTCTAATTCGAAAATGCTTTTAAAGTGTTGGTATATTTTTTCTGTAGCAATTTCTTTTGGCTTCTGTTATTTAAATTTTTTATGTGGTGCTTGCCATGTTATGTTAGGTATTTTTATGTTAATCACATTTGTGATTTTTGAAGTCCTGTATATGATTTCTTGTGTAAAATTTTATCGTTCACAGTTCACGTTTCTATTTATTGTTCTCCTAGACTTGTTAATATAATTTTCATAAGATTTTTGTGAAAATAATTGAAGAGGAAAAAAAGAAGCAAATCATGTCTTAAGTATTTTCTACATAGTTTCTATGTGGTACATTCTTTATTAACGGGTAATGCTTTTGACTTTCAAGCTATTTTTCCTCCGTTACAAGTTTAATTTGAATTTAATTTATTTATTATTGGATTGATTGTTGGTCTCACTAAATGTTGGAATTTACCATCAATTCAAAAATTAAGAATAATTAGGTCAATATTATAGGAGATTTAAACAAACTTTCAAAATATTAGTTATATGAGCAATGAAAAATTGGATTCATGAGAGGTTGTAATAAAACAAAAAAACACTAACATAAAAAAATTTAACGTAAACATAAGAATTAATAAACTAACCTCAATTATGCCAAATATTTGACCTGTCACACCAATTTAATAAACTAAAACATAAGAATTAATAAACTAACCTCAATTATTATGTTGAATATTTGACTTGCCACACCTATCTCTTAGAAAGTTGCTTGACATTAAATTAAAAAACACTAAGTGCCACATAATATAAGAATTAACATAAACATAGGAATTAAAAAACTAAAACAGAGAAATTGAAAAACTAACCTCAATTATGCCGAAAGCTCCAACTTCGACTTCATTAAGTTTGTCACAAAAGGCATGAGACCATAGAACTTCAAATAAATGACTATGGCAGGCCAACTTCTAACTCTAACGTGAATAGAAGAAAAAACTTGTTCGATAACTTTGCTGGAAAGTTTGATCCCATGTGAAATTAGAATCGTATATCTCTCTCTCTCTTTATATATATATATGACAGAATTCAAAATATTTTAGAAGTCTAATAAGTAGGAAAGACAAAAAAATATACGTATATGTATTACCTAAAAATTACCAATATATGATATTAGAATTCTAGTAGAGTTTATACAATTGAATGGAAAAGAAAAAATGTATTGTCATAGAGATAAAATATATATATATATATATATATATATATATGTATCACTTAAAAATTATCAATATGTAGTATTAAAATTCTAGTAGAGTTTGTATAATTGAATGGAAAAGAAAAAATGTATTGTCATAGAGATAAAGTTTAACTATCAAGTTATAAAGATAAAATTTATCTCACTAATATTTTGATAAAATTTATTAACCAAGTCATAGAGATAAAATTTATCTAACTAATATTTTGGAAGTCAAGTAAGTATAAAAGACAAGAAAATATGTGGGTATAATTGACTTTATGGTAACAAATAAGGGTGAAACAGAAAATTAAAATTTGTTCACACATGTTGACATTTATAAGTAATATAGATATACGGTATAAATATGTTGGATTTTTCATTGCAGATAATATTGAGGATACATAGTCAAATCAACCATTCAAATCCCATAAACACGCATAAAAGTGGAATTTTTGAAGGAGCATTGATTTGCTGCTAAATCAAACCTAAACTTTTCATTCCAAATAGGTGTGTATTACATATATTATTTTGTGGGTCTCAAAAAAAGATTAAAATTTTTATTTGGGTGTATTTGGATTAGATATTAGGATGTATCAGATATTCATTCCACACCTATACACATGGAGAATAAAAGGAAATTTAAAATGTATGCCTCTTCATCCTATGTGATTCAAGTATCAAAAAGTAGTGGGACCCATATTCATCTCATCTATTATTTTACTTAGATGTAATATTAAATGATGGTATAAATATTAAATTACTAAAAAATTCTTGTGATAAAGAATGATATTTATATACTAAAGATTATTGAAGGTAAAAATATATTTTGGTCAAACACATCTGAACTGAATTATTTAAAACCCACCAAAATAAATTGACTTATTTTAAGAAGTTGTAGATGGGTTTAAATGCACTATTCATCCCGACCTTGATTATTTTGAAGTTATAATATTGAGCCTAAAGTATGTATTAAAATATGGGAATAAATAAGATAAGGTTCCAAAAAAAAAACTCGGGAATTGAGAAGTTAATGGAAGAGCTATTAACTATTTTTTTTTTTGGTTAGAGCTATTAACTAATTGATATGTTTTTTTGAAGGGGCTTGGATTGACTTGTCTAAACTCAAATATGGGATTCAACATTTAATGTTGTTCATACCTATGTTTGATATGCGTAGGGATATATGACTATTATGATAATATATGTATATTTAAATGACTATTTTGCCCCTTGACCAATTTAATATAGGATAAATAGGATGTATGAGAGGTATAAATGTCATTTGAATGATAAACTCATTAACCCACGTATGAAACCCACCCCCTATGTGTTTCATGAAACCCACCCCCCATGGGTTTCATGAAACCTACAAACTTGGGTTTCATGACTAAATGTGTATAGTATTTGTCAAACATGAGTTTGAGTGGGTTTATTTCCCAATTCATGTTCCAAAATCCCTCAAAACCCACGTACCAAATAGATCCTTAAAGTATCGGTACATAATTTCTTAATTTTTTCAAAGATAGGTCATCTAATATATACCGATGATGAACCCACTTAATCTAAGTAAGTCTATCATCGATAAATAATGTTATTTAGATATAAAAAATTGATTTAATTTGTTGATTTGATGATGTAATTTTATTGAAATTATTAAATTAACACCAAATTTTAATGTTTAATAGGGCTACAATCAATCCAAAAATTATACTGAATTAGATCAATAAATTAAATTTAAGTAGCATTGATCACCACCGATATATATGGCAAATGATCTATTGTTGAAACAAATTAAAAATCTATATAATAAAACACATACGAACTTGAATTTTTATCTCTTACATATTTTCCTCCCTAAAAACATCAAATCACTAATTTCTATCACATATTTAATCATTTATATATTTTTCCCTTAAAAATATTATATAACTCATTTTTATCATATATTTAATCATTTAGTATTTGATTAATTTGTAGTTAATATAATTTTTATTTCAAACATTATTCATATACGATAATATACACATATTGAAAAAAATTAATATAGTAGGATCGATTTTTTGGACGCTCAAATTTTATATTTTATCGTGTCTTCAGGAACAGGTTATAAATAGTATATATACATGCGAGAATCTAGAGCATCTTTATTCAGGTAGAGATCATAGAGTGTGCACCTCATATGACTTTTTAGTATGTGCTTCTGAATAACCAAAAAAAAATTACTAATAAATATTAATATTTTTTTAAAACATCTATTAAGTCCTATTATTTTTGTTTTTCTATCAATAAAGTTCTACTCTTGGTAATTTATTTGAATGAAGTTCTAAATTTTATAAACACTATTTTGCTCCAATTCTATATTTCTATTGACAAATATTGACGCTTAAGGTACTAGGACTATAAAAGTAGTTTTCTTCTTATTCATATATACTTCGACTTCATGTGTTTTAAATTATGTATTTTTTGCTTGCAAGTTTTATGAAAAAGTCAATTACTAATAATTTTTAGAATTGTCATTTTGGGATGTAATAGAAAGCTTTGAACCCTATGTACTATCAATGAAGAAGAATTTTATGATGAGAACTCTAGTACTTTGTGCTTTTAGAATCGTGATTGAAGTGAATATTATTACATAAATAAAAATTGATCATCCATGTGTCTCTACCATTAGTTTCAATAAAAACTCAACATAATTTTTTTTATAAAAAAAAGCAAATTAACTTTTATAAAAAATGGATGACAACTGATCCACTATCTTAAAGAAAACATAACCTTGAATTAAATAACAGTTGATACATAATAATGGTATATTTCGTAGCTCTACCAATTTTTCAACAAGTGAAAGGTGGGGACAAAAGGGTAAAAAAAATTTCAATCCATAATCTCCACCAAAAAAAAGACATCACCGCTGTTGAGTAAAGGGAACAAATCAAAATTTAAAAGCTCCACAGAAAGTGTGTAGTTCAAATTGTGACATATTAGAAAGAATGAAAAAGAACGAAAGAGTTAGGTAACTAAAAATTAAGAACAAAATTAAAATATAACGGAATTAGAACTTCATTAAAATAAAATATTAAAAATAAGATTTTATTAATATAAAATAAAAATAAATACTAGGAAAAAGTGTTACTTATTAGTAATTTTTCCAAAAAAGTATTTCTTACCGCGCGAATGAGGCAACATCTCGTTTGAATACTTCTCGTCTAAGAAATGGAGTTAAAAAAAAATTGGTGTTATACATCCATTTATCATTATTATTGTGGGTATTTTTATTATTATTATAATATCAAAAAAATGGTAAAAATAATTATCATACCAGTGATAAAAACATTCACTAATGTAATAAATCACCCACAAAATGATAATTTTTTTTTGCATAAAAAAAGTGATAAAAATAATTACCACAAGAGTAATAAAAAAACCTATAAAAATGATAAATCAGCCACAAAAATAATAATTTTTTTGGTTGCAAAAAATGACCCCAAAAATTATTAAAACAACAATTAAAACAATAAATTTTAGAAATATAATTCCAAATATTTTTGTTGTCACTACCGTACTCAAAGTCCTAAGAAAGAAATCATAGATATGATGAAACACGGAATGATATTCCATCCACCGCACTATGATTTGTCTTACAAAATATGAACTATTTCAGAGCTTGTGGCCCATTGCACCACCCAATCATCATTTAAATTTATTGCCTATAATAGTATTCAAAAAAGAAAGGCCGGCGTAAGTTTATTTAATTATGGAGAAATTGACCGACTGAGTCCTCAACTCAAGAAAAGGAACGATAAATTTCAAACTTGTGATCTAATAATTCAATAACGAATTGTGGTGGTGATCATTAGATGAATTGTTGATCTTTAACAAAGTAACGTTTGGTCATACGAAAAGTTGGCAACTTGACTTTTGTTATCGTTTCGGGTCTAATCTCTTAAAACATACATACATATAAACTGGTCAAAAAAATGTGAAAAGGAAACTACCTTTTGATGTTGTGCCCTGTGTTTTGGAGTTATGTGACTTCTTCTTGGATGATTGTGGTTGCAGCAAAGCAAATATGGCTTTTTCATCAAACTCATAACTCTTTCCTTTCCTTTCCTTTTTTTTTTTTCTCCAATGCTTATCCACCATTTGGTATCCACTAGTTCTATTTATAAGGCAAAAACATCATTAGTTCCTTCTGGCTCGTATTTACGTCCAAAATCACCCTAACCTAATTTATTATATATCAATTGGAGATTTTAGGCACGTAAAAATAAAAGTCAAATTGCACTTTGTACCTTAAAAAAATTTAAGTTTGTTATTTTATACTCAAAGATTAAATTTTTCATATTGTATCATTTATATATCAAAAATGTTATAAGTTGACTCTTCTATTAGCTTTCCGTTAGTTTTTCTATCCGTGTCAGTTGACTTTTGATGAAAAAAATAACTACATTCTCACAAAAAGATTACATTGAGAGCACAATATACAAAATTTAATCTTTAAAAGTACAAAGTGCAAATTTTGAAATCTTTCAGCGTACAAAATGCAAAAAATTCAAAATAAAAAGTTATACATGCTGAATAATAACATTCTTTTATACGATTCTATTTCTAAATATTTTGGTAATTGCCCTCATAGATGCTCATAATAGAGGCGCATGACACCTTATAGCGTGCAATCAAAGAGGCTATTTGTACATTTTTTTTCTTCTTGCAAGTGTCTACCAAGTCACATTGGGTTGATTTCCAATCATGTAATATTGAATTTATATCGAGTACTAATCAGCTCTAGATAACCTGTCACTAATTTGATATGCTTATTAATCGTGTAGTGTTCAAATCAACATGCATGACCTATGAATTAGAAGATAGAAAGTAAAAAACTCAAATTCTACAGAATTTGTATAACATTATAATGTATCAAGAAATGACAAAAAAGGAATAAAAAGAGTCAAATATTTTTCCATACAACATCAATTCAATGTATAGATTGTGTTAAATGAGTCAATTGCATTTGAAACTAATACCACCTATTTAATTTTACACGTAGGTCTTGTCATTTTGGGGTTTGTGTATAATAATAGACAATCATAACCCAATAATACCGTGATAGGTTCAAGCTGTAATACCGAGACATGTCAAGAATTGTCAGTCTATCATTTTTCAGCTTCATCCAGCAGACGTGGCCTCAGCATCTCCACCGTGACCCATTGTGCCACTTCTAGTCACAGCCAACAGAAACCCCATCCTTTGCACCCCTGTAGTGTAAAGAACAAAGCCCCCAATGATTTTTACTATTTTCCTTTTTCCAAGTAATACAATGCTCAGAATCTATGTGACTATCTCATTTTCTTTCAGTAGTCTCTATAGAAACCTAATGACACAAAAAGGATCTTCATGGAGTGCCACAACATTTACATCCAGATCTGTGCCTCACCACACAAGATTACCCAGAACCTAAGTAGAGGAGCTGAAATATTTTCCTGATGAGTAGCCACAAATTGTGAAGCATTCCAGTTATTTAATTCGTAAATGTTTACCCCCTTCTCCAGGTGAATGATATACATTTAAACAAGTCATAAAATATAACCATGGTCCATCTGTGCGCATATGCTGCGGTATAATCATGTGTTATTCAGTCTACAATCATCATTGAAATTAGCTATTACTCAAGATAACAGAAACTTCAGCAATGCTTTGTATAATCAAAAAGTATCTCATTGCAAGTAGACCTTACTGACATGTTTGCTTAACAAATAGAAATCAGTAATTAGCACCTGCACAAACATAAAGTGGAAAGGTCTGCATGGTCATTCCTTCTTCTCTTCAGCTGCGTAGAGTGCTTTGATCTCCTCGACATCATCATAACTACCCAGAAAAATCGGAGACCGCTCATGTATATTATTTGGAACCAAGTCAAGTGCCTGCCACAATAGTTGATTCCGTTAGATCATAGTATGCAGTGGTGCACAGTTGTCAGTTTGAGCCACAGAAAAGTGCTTCGATGGAGCAACTATTTTACATTATTACTCCCCTCTCATTTTCTCCCTCACTCTTTTCTTTTACCACCTCCCCCAACCAAAAAAAACTGGAATGAATCTCACCAGAGTCTGTGCCAATAAACTTTTAAGAATTTCAAGTAGATCATACTTAATTTTGAGTCCAGAAACACAGAAATATAGTAAGTAAAAAATCTTTGTATCGGGACTTTATAATAAAGTAGTCTAACTCTGTCTTTTCCTTTTCTGGTTCAGTTGATAGAGGTCAATTGAAAGATATGCCAAATCAAACTATCTGTTAAAAAAGGTTCACCAAGTCAAGTACCCGATGCTTGCCAGTAAAAGCTTGTCCTCCAGCTTGTTCCATCAGGAATGACATTGGAAAGACTTCATAGAGAACCCTATTACATTCAATTTATATAGTCACAAATCAATTATTTTTGTTTTTGTAAGTTATCGCTGAAAAAGTCTTCCGGTTTCTTTCAACATCTTACATGTTTACAAAACTTACCGAAGTTTTCCATTGGGGCTTTTCTTATCAGCGGGATACAAAAAGATACCCCCATAAAGTAATGTGCGATGGATATCAGCTACCATGCTACAGATCAGAAGCCAAGCACAGGTATTATAAAAGAGAGAAGTAAGTTTGTCTATAGACTCTATGTCATTACTGTCCAACCAAAAGCAACAAGCATTCTGAAAGATACATAGTCAATAAGCTCCGTTCATAGACTGAATCCAGAAAATCCTATTTATGCATTAATTTCAACACTATGTTAACTGTGTTCTTTTGAGATTGGAACTAAATTAACAAAGACAAAGGCACAAAATAATAATAATAATAATAATAAGAGATTGCTCTCACGTGCTATTAAAGTCATGAGCACCACTCTACAAGTTGCAAAAACTGATCCAAGCCCCCAAAAGAAATTAGATTGCTCGAGTTCTTTTTTGTATTTTGCTGATTACAATGTTTTTAGCCTTTCCAGGTGATCTATATGAAACTCACGATTGAGCTTGGATGGGCTTTCAGCACCACCAACCCAAATATATTGTCATTTAATTATCTTAAGCAATGAGGTTTTAACAGTCAATAAATATATATCCAGCACAAAGTGAAGGCAACTTAGTTTCCTGCCGTCCATTTCTGTTGCCCTATACCAGTTAGAGTGGATAACAGGTCCACCTGAACATAGTATAACCATATCCAGTTCAGAGGAGATAAGCTTCAGTTCGAGAATTTTTGAACCTGATCTGAGCCAGCCCAAACTCACCCCAAAAGCAATTATTTTCATGGTTTCTTTGTGTATGTAATTCAGTTCAGGGACGCTGCTTTTATCCTCTACAGATTGCAAACTTTGTCTCATGCATTGGGGGTTACTTCAATCTATAACAGAGGGTCTATAATAGACTAACCTATCTCAAGAGAAGGACAAATTCTATGGGTTAAATGTGATAGGAGAGGTGAACTGAAATTTATTTTTATTTTAAAAAATGTTGAAAATTCAATTCAAGGCAACAAATGTCTAATCCTGAAGTGCAAGTAAAATAACGATGTGATTACAATGAAAAAATAAGAAAAAACGACCAAAGAAATTAAGGGCCAGCAATAATTATTTTTTGCTTTTTTTACTCCTGTCTAAATACAAACTATGACTTGAGCATTCACGGGAAAACAGATGCAAGAAGCAAGCAATATTGTGATAAGGCGCTCCTAGTTACAAAACAAACAAACACATATGGATATAGTTTGTGAGTTAGAAATCTGAATACCTTCCAATGTATCGCAGAGACTTCGATGATGAACCGTCTTTAGGAAACTTGCATTTTTCTACGTACCTGTAATTAAATTGATGTCACGACCTCATAACTAACGAAAAATGAGAGACTCACACGATTGGGTCTTACATACTTGGCTGTTGGACCGTCCCAGTTCTTCGCATTTCCTTCATTCACAGAATAAATTTTTCCTTTCTTGGGAATCTGGTCAGAAAACATAAGTTAACAAGAGTCGAACAAACAATCAAGAAATTAAAATAAGAATAAACACTCAGCTGCGCTAAAATTAACCAGGGACTTCAAGTAGAAAAATGATATGTGTCATTTACGAAATGCAAAATGTAATGCCAGTTTCAGTGCCCCATGCATTATCACACACTGTTGAGAAGGTACTGGAAAACTGTGTTGAAAATAGAAAAGGGCATTAGCAATCACAAAGGAAATTGGAACAAACACATATGCAAGGCTGCTTTGTGCTCTCACCTGAAGGGGATACAGCCAATGATATTAAATTGACCTAAAATCATATATTGAGGTGTCCAAACTATGGATACATTGACGCTTTAATAAACATGATCATTATGGTTTGTCGTATAAAGTAGTACAAATACTGCAACATGGCGCAAAATATCAATTCCATCATGCATTAGATGTTCTTAATAGGATAGATCACTGCTGAATGTTTTATTTTATTTCCATGTGGAACCATAGTTGTTTAGTTCCTCGCAACCAGAGAATTTTAGCACAATTTCAGCATATGGATGGCGGGAGTAGTATGCGAGAATTGAGAAACCAGGTTAATGGTACGACAAGAAGTTTGTTTATGTAAATGGCTAAATAATAATCAGTTAATGTACTAACCTTGATATCTGGATGAGTTAGTATGAACTCCCCGAGAGATGGATCGAGGGTAAATCCATTGACACCAGTTCCAGTGCTTAATACAAACTGCAAAATAATTTACCGGCAACAAAATATAGTTTCACAATGGGATAGAATCTTGGCTGCAGCAGGCAAAACCTTATTGAGCCATTCCTCCCATGATTGAAATTTATAGTTAGACAGCAATTCAATATATTTTAAAAAAACACACACACAAATGCCAGAACAGATTACTGAAGTTTGGAATGGCCAAAATCATCAAGAAATTAATTGCTAGGTCATTAAAAAAACAAGTAGGCATTAATTACACGAGGAAGGTGATTCTCCATACCGTGCAAGAGCTTCCATACATGCAATAGCCAGCAGCTAACATATTCTTCCCTGGTTGCAACACATCCTCTAAAACTGGTTCACTACCATCTTTAATCATATAAATTCCAAAGATCTAGAAGAAAGACAAGACATCCAATTGATCACCACATATCATCTTACTCTTGAGGAATAATTTCTAACAGCACGAGATCCAGTACAACAATAAAAAAAGCAGAAGTTCAGACAAGGAGCCATACAGTTCCAATAGAAACACCGCAGTCGATGTTTGAGGATCCATCTAAAGGATCAAAAACAACGCAGTACCTGCAATACCAGACCATAGCCATCCATATTGATATCAGTCTAGAATCAAAACATGTGAAATTTCAGAACCGAAAAGGGAAGGACAAGTATCCAACAACAGAGAGAGAGCATAATTAGTACACACTTTCCACGCTTAGATGGCTCCACAAATGTTGCCTCTTCATCCTCTTCAGAGACAAGGATGCACTGGAAGAAGATTCACACTCTTAAAAAATTCATCCTCAATTTGAGTATATTGCCAAAAAAAAAAATGTCTCCATTGACTTACTGTTCGGCCGCTGCTGATTAGAGCCTTAATGAAAACTTCATTTGAGAGAACATCCAGTTTCTTTTGCTCTTCACCCTTCACAAGATAAAACCAGACAAATACATTTGCATGAATATTACAAACAAGAAGGGATCCAAAGCTTGGGCTTGAGATGAATACACTAATTTGTGCTTGACGACCCTCTTCTGATTGTCAATTTGACGAAAGCCTCCTTTACATCTTAGTAATCATCAGTTTTCAACAGGTCTTACTGGTAATTTAAGAAAATATTAAAAAGGTTGGGAGCCAATTCCTCAAAATTATTAGAGTCACTGCATATGTTAAGAAATTTTCAAACCTCGTACAGCTTTCAACAGGTCTTACTGGCGATTTAAGAAAGTATTAAAAAGTTTGGGAGCAATGTGTTAAGAAAATTTCAAACCTCGTAGGAATGGTCCCCGTAGACCTTACCCGGGGGGGGGGGGGGGGGGGGACACACCCCCACAAAAAAACCATCATCGACTACCAAAGAATTTTGCACCAATTTATCACATAGCAATTATAAAAAAAGTTAGTAAACAAAATAGAAAAATGGAATATGAATCCAAAATTACCTGGATGTTGGTCTCCCCAGCAAGCCCAATGAGTTTGGCTAATCCTGCCTGCACAAAAACAACTTCAAACATAAGAAATTGGCAAACCCATCACCCAAAATTCAAAACCTAATTTTCAGAGTAGTTCATTATAAATTCAAAGCAGTTTTTTTTTTTTTTGTTTGTTTGATCAGTCAAAGCAATTGAATTAAAAACACAATATCAGCTACAGAATCAAATAAAATATTAAAAAAACAGAGACCTTATTGACCGCAGAACAGACGAACTTGCAACCAAGAACAATGTGATTCAGCAATATAGAGAAATCTCCACGAGATTCAGGATACTTTGACTGCTCGTTCAGCACAAATCGCGTTATAGTCATCAAATCGGTCTTGTGTACATCCGCCGCGTGATCCATCTTTTCCAAAAAACACACACTTCAACCCTCACCACAATCCAATGAAATTTCTTCAAAAATAAAAACCTGTAAAATCTTCTGAATATTATTGAGAAAGGTGCTGAGTTTCGAGGACTGAGACGAACCTTGAAAAGTGTGGATAGATATAGAAATGATGGGATGGGGCTATCTGATGTCAATGGAAGTTTCGAACGACACGTGGTGGATGCGCCGCAAGCGAAGGTCTAGTGGCTGTTAATCTGACGCTGGAGATAACGCTCTTCGTCTTCCACTTCTCTCTCTCTCTCTCTCTCTCTCTCTCTCTCTCATTCGGCGGTTATTGCTTTTGGCCTCTGGCTCTGCTCCAAGGTGACGATGTAGAGGTCTCCCGGGACATCTATTTTTTTTTTTCCTAGTATTTTTTTTAATCATTTTAATAAACAATTTTCAATTTTGGCGCTTACGGGTTCTTGGTCGCAGGTAGTCGGATGGAGACGTCTGGTTTGAAATTGGATGCCACTAATAAAGGGCCACAATGGAAAATTTTATTCAATGATTACGGTTAATGACAAATTTTAATTTATATAAAATTTATTTAAATTAATTTTATCAATGATTTCACTTATGGTATATTTGGTTGGATCAACAAAAAAATAGAATGATAAAAAAATTCATTCTTCAAGGGATGTATTCTTCTTTTTCTCTTTTATGTTCGGTAGAAGAGATGAAAAGTACGAAGTAGAATCAATTTTTTTGTATTTGGTAAGATAGAAAAAATATATATATATATAGTTTATTATTATATCTATATATAAATTTAATGTATACATGATATATAATAAATAAATATGATATATGCATATATTAAAAGTTATAAAGGTAAATAGCATACATTTTAATACAAATAATTAATTTTTTATCTACTTTTTCTTCTAATTTTAGAGCGATTAATTTTAGTGAGTTGGAAAGAAAGTTAATCCATATAAATTTTTATCATTCTTATTTTTCTTTCTTATTAAACATGATATTTTATTTATCTTTCAAATTTTTTATCCTTTCATTTTTTATCATACCAAATAAAACATTAGATTTCACAACAAAATGAAAGATTATTTTTCCACATAATCTTTGATTGCATACGTCCAAAGAAAATTTCTAAATATTGTAGCATAGAATCAATTATAGAAGAGTTTGTGAATTTTAAAGAACGTTGTATTCTATTTTGATATATAAACAATACTATTTTTTTTATGTTGTATTTAGTTTTAAATCTTATATATTTCTCATACTTACACTTTGAAATTTTATAAATTAATTTATGAATTTGATATTATTGTTTTGCCCCCTCTAAAACCAAAATCTTGGCTTTGCCCCCGGTAATAATTGTCTGAATCTCATTCGTCTAAAAAATCGGGATTCTACAAAAGGGGTGAATATTTACATTTAGAGGGTAATGGTGGAAAACATAAAGGTGAGAGCATAAGCTCTTAATGGGAGTATGAACAATAAATGACAAATTTTCATACCTAAAAAATAAAAAATAAAGTCATCTTTAGTAGAAAGATTGCCGATGACCCCTTAAGTTCATCGTTGCCTTTTTTTTTTTGTATATATATTTTTTTAAAAATTGATAGAAACACATATAGTATAAATCTTATAACACAATCAACCATTTCAATGTGAAATCAACATAAAATTACTGTATTATAATTATTATTATCGGTTTTTAATTATAATCAAGATAAATTGTCAAATTTCTTTAACAAATGATTGACTCTAATAAAACTATATACAAAACGAATGAAATTGTACAAATTACAAATAATCTACACACGAGTTTTACTGGATATTTCAACAAAAAAAAACCAAAAAAAGAAAGACTTATTCTTATCATCCCACTTCAAGGGAAAATAACTGGTTGGGAAGCCCTGGAATATCAAACAATACAAAGATTCCAATTGACTTGATGGGTTTATTTAGCAAGCACATCTTCTTTCTTTCTTTATTATTATTTTTTTTTTGCAAGTGATGGTGGGGGGGGGGGGGGTGAAGAGGGGAAGTACAATAATATTATAAACAATGGCAGAGTCAAAAATATAATTTAAGCTGGTACACTTTAACTATAAATTTTACTTTATCCTCTAATAAATAAAAACAATGTGGTACACTTATGTTTTTTACATCATAACTAAAAGCAATAACCTAACTTAGACATGAATAGAATTATACATCATATTTCACTATACTAATGAAATAGATTTTTGAAAAAGAAAGAAAGAAGGAAAACACTAATTTTTAGAAAATGGTTAGACTTAGGGTCAATTTTCAGAAACAATCAAAAGGGATTATAAAATCTCAAAAATTAGCAAAGTAATTCACGTCTTAACAAGCCAAAACATTATAAGGGTACCCTTTGTCCAGCACTGAATTTTTAAAAAATAATGTTTTTCAAAAAACAAAGATTTACAATCGGAGAGTCACAATAGTCTAACAATAGAAAAATGTAACGAGAAGAGAAAATGTAATACTTTCTTCTTCTCTTGATCTCCAAGTCTTCAACATGATGTTGCTAGTGTAGTGGTACAGGAGGTGTCATTCATTTTTTTGTTTTTTTCACTTTGATTGTATTTAGAAAGAAGATGACAAATGACAAATTTATATCTATATCTATACTACTTATAAAAGTACATTAGCATAAAAAACTTTTAATTTCGTACATTATCCCTATATAGATTTCTATATTTAATCATACCCTAATCTCTTATCTTATTTTATTTAAATAATGACAATTTAATACATCAATGGTGTATATTTCTGTATGAAAAAGTTAACAAACACTTTTATTTAAGGACCATCTCTTTTTCTTCTCTACATCATGGAAGAAAAATTGCAACTATCATTCAAGGCAATAAAAATATGATAAATAGTATGTCATTGCAAATCAAAGTTATAGAAGTTAAAAGAGATTAGAGCAAGTGAAGGGACACAAAAAGTAGGAGTGTCAATTGTGTCGTCTCGTCACTTTCGACTGTGTTATTTTTTGTGTCGAATCATTTTCGGTAAGTGTTAGATTTGTGTTAATAAAAAATTATTTAATTATACAACAATTCATATAATACTATTAAAAAAATCTTATTTTTTTTACAATACTTGTTAAATATTTATTTTCTATATATAATACTCATTAATTGTATTATTCGTGTCAAACCTTAATTTGACAAATTTATTACTCGTGTCAAGTAATCGTGTTATTTTCAAATTTTGTGTCGGATTAAGTTCGTGTTAATAGATAAAATTGGCACCCTAACAAAAAGTCATAAAAAGACCAAAATATTTAATGAATTGCAAATGACATATGCCAAGTATAAATTCATCCCGCCCTCGATCCATAAGAGTCACTCTAGTTACGCAAATTACAAATAGACCAAGTATAATAGATTTTTATACCAAAGAAGCTAAGACTTGATTGTATAATATACAACACTCGAGGCAGTGGTGGGGGCGCAATCATATAATTGAGCCCATTTATGTTGGTTGCATGACATCTATAACAGCAAAGGTGACACCAACTACATGACCAATAGAAACTCATTTTCACTCATAGAATATGAGTGATTACCAAATAATATTTTTTTGTTTGCTATCATTAAATCTTACTATGTTCTGCAATGAATTGTTAACAGGTATAAAATTTAAAGGGACATTTTATTTTGTACCCCGAATATGTAATACCATAACTATAGGTACATATTGGGTTAGCATTGTTTTGAAACCATGACAAAGTCAATGTCCAAATGACCTAAAATGTGTTTCATACAATTTCAATAAGTAGGTTGAAAAAGGATACACTTGGTTTGGGTTAATCCAACAAGATGTGCACCTCATGTCGAGATTCAATTCAACAAAAAATCTTCCTTTTAAATTTGAAATATCAAAAATAAAAACTTGGAAAATAGACTATGGTGTTGAAATCATTAAAATATTAAGGACTTGCTTGTTCCAATTGGAATTTCAAGAACTAAGTTGAAAAATGACTCATACTTGAAGAGTATAAATCTTAAACGGCTCAAACAAAAATTATACTTCAACTTAAGTTACGTGTAATGCATATGTGTATCAACTAGTAACAAAAGAGTGCGCCAAAGACTTTTATGACACAACCTTTTTTTTTTTTTTTTGTGGTTTACTGGTTTCAAGAGGTTTGTTATGGAATTAAATCTTTTTTTTTTTAATTCCAATATCCCGCACCAAACTTCTTTAACCTAATTAATTTTATTTTGTCTAATTCATTAGGGTGGACCCAATTGAAATTAACCACAAAATATATAAAACATATATAAGAAAAAAAAAAAAATTCTTTAGGGGGTGGCCCAGCCCCTGACCTCTACCTTCCTCCGCCACGGGGTACAATCACCCAAGTGTTGCAACTAGAGACGAAATATGGATTACAATATATGGTGTTCAACTTACAAGGATAAAACAAATTCAAATAAGAAAGGAAATATAAAAAAATAGGTCCAAAAATACTTGAAACTAGGGTGTCTATGAACAGAATTATATTCAAGGGAAAAAAAAGTGAGTCTAAAATTCGATAAGCTTCGACCCAAATTCAATATCCTTGTAGAGAGGGTTTGAACCTGTCCCCAAACTCATTTTCTGGTCCATTAATCCACCCACAATAATTCGGCCCAAGAACCCGCCCACCTAGCCCAGTCCAACCCGCCAATCCACCCACTTTATTTGAAAAAAAAAATATGATAATTGAAAGTTAGGTGCCATATTCCTTTAAAAAAAATTATTTACTCAAATATTAAGTTGAGTAATCTAGGGTATTATTCATTTCTCATTTTTTACTTCAATACTAAATAATTAATTTCAAATAAAATTATTTATTATTTACTTTTTGTTCATTTTAACTCTACTTTTAATTCAATAATGTAATTTATAAGAATATTAAGTTGAAAATTTTAAAATGAAAATGTATATATATAAAGTTTGCCCAGTGAGTGACAGGGTGAGTTATAGTTAGGGGGTGTCAATTGTGTCGGATTAAACGGTTACATATCGGGTTAAACAAGTGATAGAAAAAAAAATGTATAAATTCATACACGACACGTTTAATAAACAAGTAAAAAATTTTAACACGAATACAAACTATTTGATAAATGGGTAACACAACACGACTCATTTAAAAAAAATGAAAAAAATATTATTTTAATAAATTTTTATACTCCATTATTTTTTTCTTTCAACTGTGTTTTTTCTCAATTAAAAAAATTTCAGCCAACGACTCACGTAAAAATCACAGCACAAAAGTTGACTAGAATGAAAAGCCCACTGCCTTTTTTTATTGGCAAGTGAAGTTTCCCCACTCCACTCCTCGTTGATGTGGGATTCAAAGTAAAGGGCCAAACTGATGGGTAGAAATGTCAATGGACTGAAGTGGGGGCGAAGGATATAGTCTTCATTTTCATACCCGCTTAAAAAACCTTCGTCCATCCCCGGTTTATCCCGCTAACGGGTATAATTTTCATCTCCATTCTCATTCGAAAATAAATTTATAATCTCCATTCCCGTCCCTGCTTCACCCGTACCCGCCCAAGCCCAATTAGTTCTGTAAATGAGCTGATGGACAAAGTGGCTCACAATTTGTTCTGTAAATGAGATGGGGAACTGGTAAATGAGTGGATCTCATCCTTGAATGTCCCCGGTAAATGACATAGATCAAGCTAAAAAATGAGAGCATAGAAGGCAAAAACAAAAAAGTCAAAGCATAGATTCCAATCGGCAATGCCAAGAAGTAAGAACATTCATCCAACATTGAAACTTAAATGCCCCAAACTGATAGACGAACTGGACACATATGAGATCATTATGATGATTCTTAACAATCATAAATAAAATAAAAAACCCATAAATAATCATAAACTATTATTCTGATGATTTATAGATGTACAACCCCAAACTAATCATAAATAAAAAAAAACCCAAAATCAAGGAAACCCCGAGGGAGAGCTTGCTCATGTCTATGAAGTTTAGACCAAGGAAGTGTCAAATTGATGCAGCAAGACCACGAAATTAGATATACAAAATCGATTCACCAGAAAACATTGGACTCAATTTCACCAATCGCGTGAGCTCGTACACATATAGATGATACATTTATATACTTTGATATTGAAATTAAATCATGGAATAGTTTACCATAGTCAGAACGAGGTCGCTTGAGTAAGCTTGCTGAAGGATGCAGAGACGGTTGACCATTCCAGTAGCCCTCCGCCATCTCTTCTGCAATCAAAAATTATATTTCTTTTCTTGTTTTTTGAGTCTTTACATGAATATGCTTGCGTATCCACTTCTTACGGGAGAAAGACAGAGTGAGAGAGAGGTTATGGTGGTGGAAATCGTAATGGACGGGAGAGAGAGTGTGTGTTGCTGATGGGCTCACTGAACTAGAGGCATGGTCCGTGGAGGCCTTTGCCTTTTGGTTTTGGGTGGAGTGGAGGCACAGAGTCGGGAGGCAAGCGGCAAATAAGTTAGGGCTTAGGGTTTTTAACTAAAAGTATATATATATATATATATATATATATATATATATATATATATATATATATAACGAGTAACGGGGACGGGGCGGGGCAGGGGTAAGGGTAAGTTCATCCCCACCTTCATTCTCGCACGGGTTCATACGAGTATCCCCATATACGTCCGCCATTCATACGTATAGTTTATCCCTAGTTCAAACGAGGCGAGTTTAGACGAATACCCATTTTTTTCCGGTCCACTGTCATCCCTACTGATGGCCAACAAAAGTCTCCCCCTTCGGGTGATGACCTTACTGATGGCATATTTTTTTTAAAAAAATGTTTTCTTTCTTTATTTATTATTTTATATATATAATTTATTATTATATTAAATTTATTTAAATGAGCAAACGAGTAATAAAAGGGTTGACAAGTCTCTCTCGAACACGACCAATTTATTAAACGTGTCTGACGAGTCAACCCGTTTACCATCCAAACCAGTTAAAGTCTCACTCAAACTCGTTTCATTCGTGTCGTATCAAATTTTGACATGCCTAATTATAATACATAAAATCCTACCCGCCCCCATCCAATAACTAGTCCAAGTAAGAACTTGGTCCTATTGTGCCTGTCCAAAAACAAATTTCACAAATTTATGTTCCGTTTGATATGATGGAAAAATAGAAGGATGAAAAGTTAGAGGGATAAATAAAACATCATATTTTATAAGGAAAAAAAGCAGGAATGATGAAAAAGTAGATGAATTAACTTTTTTTCCAACTTATAAAAATCAATCCCTTCAAAATCAGAAGAAAAATAGACGAAAAGTTAATTATTTGTGTTGAGATAAAACTTATTTGTCTATATATATTTTTATATATACATATAATATGCATGCATTAATTTCATGTAAAAATACAATATATATATATATATATATATATATATATATATATATGTATATATTTTTTTAAATTTTAAAAATAAATTTAAATAAAATTATATTAAAAAAAATTTTCTTCTATATTATATGACACGATTTGAACTCGACACAAACTTGATTAATTTGAACATTAAAATAAACAGGTCAACGTGTAATTTGACACGATACAATTAGTTAAATGAGTTGAGTTATGTGTGACTAATGTTCGACACAAACCTGTAATGACTTAACATGAATTTGACACGATATGATTTGATTGTCACCACTAATCTTAGCCAGCACAAAAAAAAAAATTATTAATTTTTATTTTTCATCCATCCAACTAAATATAAAAGAAGAAAAAATGTATCAGTCCTACTTTCTTTCCTTCCTTGAAAGATAGAAAGTGTATCCCTTCTATTTTCCATTCTACCTATTTTCCATCGTTCCTATCAAATAGAGTATTAGTCCCACTTGGCCAGCCCATGAACAACCCCCACTTGAAACCATGGTGTGTAAATTCTTATCAAATTACTCTTTTCATTTAAGTAAAATGATCGAATATCTATTTGCTAACTTGCTATTATAAAGGGAGAGGAAGGTGGCTTTATATAATATATTTATTTTTGTCTAATCTCAATCATCCATAACACATCAAACCACAATTTTCTATTAACTACTTTCAACTGCTTATATTATTTATTTCCTTTGCTTTTTCTCTAACCCTCATTTCTTTCTCCCGCTCATTCTCCTTCTATCTCATTTTTTAACATATGTATGCAAATTATAGTGTTTAAGACTCATTAATTGCGTAAAAAATATTTAAATAAGTGTATAATGCATTATTAAAATGAATGACGATGATAAACTCAGATAACCGACCCAAAATAATTGAAACATAAGAATTGGTTTGATTCGATTTAGTTAATTGCGTAAAAAATAACATCGAGATAAAAGAGAAATAAAATCAATCTTGGATTTTTTTTTTCAATGGTTAGGAATGTTTGGTTAATTTAGACACACCTTGACTAATCGATCCCTCTCCGATCCTGTCAAAGGCAAGTTATCCATACTAGAATTAAGATATTTATGAGAGATAAATTTTTTATAAGAAAATACTATGTATTCCAAATCTCCATCTCAAATGGATGGAGACTATTGGATGAGTGAGTTCTATCAACTTTTTTAAATGGGACCCACTGATCTAACGATTTCCTTTAATTTAGGATGAAAATTTGAGTTAGAGATTTGGGATACATAATATTATTCTTTCTCATAACCTAATTTCAAAAAATTTATAAAATTTAAACTCAGAACAATTAAATTTATAACATGTATTTATTACCATTGAAATTTTCTTAGATTTATATTTATCATATTCACACTTTAGAATTGGGCAACTAGGCATTCAAAAACTTCTCTCTTTGTAAGTAGCCTCAAAAACAATTAAATCTGATCCCATCTTTTTAAGTCAAACAACAATAAAGACTTCACCGGAAAGCAATTGCTTTGCTCGCCATAGAAGCCAAGAATCTCCGGTCACAGTCTATTTATTTCTTTTTAATTATGCATCCCTCAATTACCAAAACCACCCTGGGCTTGCCTACAAATTACAGAACTCACGCCCACAACCCAACACCTTTTCTAAGTGGCAAAATAGTCATTCCAACAAAAGTCCCTCACCGGTGAACCAGTGACACCATAAGGGTGTCAAAATATGAAAATGTTGTGGTTATGAAGTTTTTCACGACGTGACGCAATTTTTATTATTAAATATTAATGAGATTTATTTATTGGATGTTAAAAATTGTGTCATATTATTTAGAATAAAAAATTTGATAAAAATTTTAGTCAGTATAATATTATTGTTCAAAATAGGACACGATCCGATAATACAAAATAAATATGATACGAGATTATAAGGTTTAAGTCGTATTTAAATTACTCATTTTATAAATGAGTGAACTCCGTATAATATGATTAGTAAATAAAATTAGTAAATAAATTGGGTATAATAAAATTAATTTAAAAAAAATATACAATATGAATCCGATATGACACGATTTATAAGCTATAAATTGAGTATGAATAAAATATTATTTTGACATGGCTCCACTAAAACACGTCAAGAAACGGCCCCGTTTTACTTGCCCCTTTGCCGGCGCAATGTCGCTTTCTTTTGTTCCACTGGTATTAAATTAGGTTTTGAAATAAAAATTTCAATTCGATTACAGTTGTATAGCGTATCTCCATATGTAGATACGAACTTATGTATATATAGTTCTATTTCTGATAAATCAGTTGAAGTTAATTCAAAGAAATTGCTCGATCAATCTCGAGCTTATAAATAAAAACACATAAATTCTCTTTCTTTTGGTATTTTTGATCTCTATATATATGCGTGCATATAGTGTAGGATCGAACTGAAACCCTAATTTATTGATTTTAGGAAGAAATCGATCATTTGCATCTGATCGAGAAAGAAAGAGAGAGAGAGAATCAATGGCAGATCAAGAGGAGGACGATATGCAGATGGCGTTGAAGATGAGTATGCAGCACGAGCCACCGGAGCCGAAGAGGAGCAAACCGAGGGACAACGCTGCCGGACCTCAGGCGGAGGAGTCGCCGGAGGTGAAGAACCGGAGGTTGCAGCGGGAATTGATGGCTGCGGCAGCGGAGAAGCGGATGATGGCGGCGAAGAACGCTGCCACCGCGGTAGTCTCGGTTTCAAAGGTTGGGAAGAGTGTAAAGGAAGAAGAGGGTGGGAGTGCTTCTGGGGCGGAATGTAAAAAGAAAGAAGTGAATTTGGGGAAGGAGCTTTCACCGGCGGAGGCAAATGAGTTGTTTTCCATGGTTTTCGGTGGTGAAGTTACAAAGGACGTACTTGCCCAATGGAGCAATCAGGGAATTAGGTATGATAAAGTTTAGGTTTTTGTAAGTCCATTACAGCATTGCTTTTATTCTTTTTGGGGTCTCTATCAGGTGTTTTAAAGAAAAGCTTATTGTGCTGACATACTTGCGGATTTACAGAATTAGTGGATAACTAGTCTGAATCCAGGAAATATTACTGTTTACCAGTGTTAAAATGCAAAACGATTGATCATGGTCTCTTGCTCAAAACCATTTTAGATGAACATATTAGAATCGTACTGCTGCAAGCCTGCAATGACATGGGACTTATAGATGCATCGTTTTTCCTTTGGTTTCTCCAACCCATGTTTCTGTTATCATATCTTCCTCTCATTCCTGTTGTGCACTATATGTTACCATTTTAGAAGGACTGCTTATAGTTGCAATGGTGCTTTTTTATATGATCGCGAGCACATAGAACGACAAAGGAAGTTCAGTTCTGTGATTTCATGGTTTTCTCCCATGGAGGGCAGACATAAATGTTGGGAACTTTTTCCCTCTTGAACTTATCAATATTGTTATCTTCCCCCAAAATTGCAAATAGCAAATAACATAATTTGACCTGTTTTATGACCAGTGTACAATGGATATTACCCATGTCCAACAACAAATAAAAGGATATAAAGAGATATACTCCAAAGCTGGTTTCTTGCAAATTGTCAGATTTGCCCTTCTTCTTGTGCACATGTTCGGCATAAACTGATTTCCACAAAAGTCTGGCAAAGGCACTGACTGACAAAGGCAATTTCTGTATTATACTGAGCTATTTGTAGAGCTACTATATCATTCTGTGTCTCAGTCCACCCTGGAACTGTTGTGCTCTTGGTCCGATTCCTATAATCTGCTACTATACTTATTAATTGCTGGTTGAGAAAACCAAACTAATTAGCCCTACGTTTGTGTGTATGCATTCGTGTGTATGTGTGCATGTGTATGGGAAGGGGGGATGTTTGAATATTCATGCATAACATTTTTATCTTCTACCGTGTTCGGGGATATTTATTCTCCAAAACCATCTTTTTCTTTATGTGGATTTCCAGTTTCTTACTCTCTCTCTCTCTTTTCTTGAATTCAGCTTTTAGTCTGCATGATATATACACTGTACATTTTCGTTTGCTAATATTGTTGGATAACTTTTCTGTAGGTTTAGTCCTGATCCAGAAACATCTATGGGCTTGGTGCAGCATGAAGGTGGACCATGTGGGGTGCTAGCAGCCATACAAGTAATCCTTTGATTTGTCATTTTCATTTTGCTATGTTAACGTAATATAGTGTTATAGTGCTTGAGTTATTGACACGGTTGTCATGTGTAAGACTACATGTGAGCTAACATTGAGGGGGTGTCCAATGTTTTAAGTTTTTAACTAACTTTCTAACACAATACACATGAAATTATTATGTTTTCCATTACTCTAGAAACAAATTTATGTCAAGGTTCTGCAACCTTGGCTTTGGGTAATTAGCGATTGTCGAGTCGAATAAGTGATATTGATTCTTTGAAAGTTGATGGCATCTAACACCAATTTCTCTGCTTTGGTTGTACAATATTTAGTTTTTTATTTCTATGAATTTGATGAAGACATTATAAGTAAATATTAGAACATGATTGAATTTATGAAGCTTATCGGTATTAGTCAATGTGCTTTAGTACCTTGTATAATTACGTACCATATATTTCCTTGTTCCATTTCCTGACTCTGCCAGAATCTATTTTGACGTTGCTTATGGTACATTCTTTTGGTTTTGCAGGCATTCGTTCTCAAATACCTTCTCTTCTTTCCTGAGGAACTAAGTAAAGTTGCATCAAACATGCCAATGGGTTCAAGAGTGTCTGAAAGTAGATTTGTTGCTTTGGATATTTTTGCTTCTCTTGTTGAAGACAAAAAATTAAGGTGATTGATCTTTGAACCGTAGTTTGTTGATTTAAATCACAATACTATGTTGTTGATTCAAAATTTTACTAACCAAACAAAGGAGAAAAGAAAGAAGTTAACAACACACTGTGCTATGAACCCATAGAAGTGGCATTTTAATAAACAAGGAAGGTGATAATTGTTTTGGGTTCCCATTGAAAAAAAGAATTCTGTGTGTTCGCACATGAGGAATTTTTTTGAACAATTGTACTACCCTTATTCAGCTCATTAATACTAATAAAAGTAAATCAAACTATGCTATGCTAACACCACTCAAGTTTTCAGGTTTTTACTCATATAGTTTCCAAAGTTTCCCATGGTTTCATCATACTTCTGCCAGAAGTTAATCAGATAAAAGGCTATTTCTTAGTCTGCAAGTTGGCCACTCCTGATTTCTATTCATTGGCTCTCTTTTCTAATTTTGGTTTGCAATTACGAGCACCATCTTTATACTGATCAATAGTTTTTCTTTTTGTTCTCGGAAGAATCATTCCTTAAGATCTTTCTCAACTTTCTTGCAGAGCCTTGGTGAAAAGTATGGGTGAAATATTGTTTCTGTGTGGGAGTAATAAAAGGGCTGTAATTGCATCTCTGAGTATTCTAGACTGTGACATCGAGGGCTCTGGAGACAGTTCAAAGGATGAGGTTAGTTTCATGAAGTTCTATGTTGATGAACTTGAATAGCAATTGGTTGAGAACTGAGTTAATTCAAACTTCATTGCAATCACTTCACTACATATGCTAGTCCGTGTATGAGATTTTTTTTAACAATGTTTGCATGCCCTATTTCACAGATCACTGCAAAAGCACTTGAAGGTCTTTCAATTGAATCAGGTTGTGATTTGCAGAAAATTTTAAGAGTTAATACATACACCTCACAGGCAAGCGCCTTTCATAGGCTCAAAGCAATGATTCCTGTTTTCCAAAGCCGCATGGGGGCAATGCTCTTTCTAATATCAGCTTTGCTTTCTCGGGGACTGGTAAGTTTGTTTACGTTCATTATGTTTTTTATTAACTACTAAACACTTTGGTCCAAATGAAAGCATACATCCCAATGTTTGTGGTGCCATTCTTGAGATGCAATTATTTGTATACAATCTCAAGGAGGATTGTCTGGGACTCCAAATACTCGACTACTCAGATTGTAATGCTTTAAACAAATACAAGAAACCAAATTTAGTAATGAAAAGAGCGAAGAGAGGAGAAACAAAGGTGGAGAACTTTTGAACGAACTAAGAGTAAAGGGGTGTTAGCCCCCATATATAAAGACTTCTATGAGCACTTCACTGATGAGAAATTCCAAGGGTTGATCGACCTAAAAAATTAACCGAATTCGTATTCCAATCGAAGAAGAAGGTTGAAGTTTTATAAAGCAAGGACCTCATTCTTCTCAGCCTTACTCAAATAGGGGTGGGGCTCGGGTCATGCGACAAATGCAAGTTGAACTTCAAAGCAAAAAATCCAATCTTTTATAGAAAAAGGAAAAACAAACGTGGCAGGTGAACATGAAGCTCCTAAGAACATCAACTAAAAAATAGGACTTTTTAAAAACTCACTTTCTAGTCATGTTCGGTCTCAACATGCTAGGCCAAGGAAGTGTCCGATTTCCAATGTTCCTACAGCCATCACTATAATGAATGCTATCTGGCTTTGTCAGGAAGATCTCTCCCATTGGATCATCATGACCCTTACGTGTCAGCTTTCCATGACGATCCTAAGGGATGAAGCATATTTAAAAGTGATAAGGCTGCAAGAACAATCTAGAGAGGAAGCTCCACTGAAAGAAGAAAAGGAAATAAGACTCGATTTCAAAGAAGCACAAGTTTGGAACCATATACAAGGGGCTGTTTGTTGCTCACTCCTATCTTTAAAGGGCTTATGCACTCCACTTGTTACCCCTAAACAACGAAGCCATGAGCGGAATGATGGGCTTAAACCCTCAACATCAGCCTTGGCAAGGCTATGTTCTAGCAGTTGGCTATGATAGTGGAGAAGCACTATTGAGCAATTCACTTACCACTTGATATGGATAACTATTGTTTTTATGTCAGACTATAATCTTGACCTCTGATTGAGCTATGAACATGAGTAGGTAGGCGGCTAGTTAGGGTAGGGGGAGGGACGACTGGGCAACCTTTTTCAATCAATCTTGGGCCACTAGTGTAAGGAGTTTTAGTGTTAAGTTGGCGTGTCATTTCACTTTCGTAAACTGGAATGAGTGCACTGAAAAACCAGAAAAGTTGCTCCCTCACCTCACAGTGGTGGCTGATGCCTTTTCAGTTAAGTCATTTCCTAAGAAAGCCTTGACAATTGGACAAATGGCTTGTCCTTAATACTAGGAAAAAATGAAAGAAAAATGACCTGCTTATACTGCCGAGTCTACTCCTTTCCTTCAAATGAGGTGGAAGACCATTGCTTTGTCACAAGGCTTGTGAGTTATGCCTTGTAGCACCTAAGCACTTGGAAAAAAATGAAATATGAGTTCTTAGGAAAGAGCAATGAAGATTTTGAACCCTAACGACAAACAAATTTACTGGTGAGACATTTTTGGGGAGTAGCTTTGAAAATGCAATTTCTCGCACATAATTAAAGCAGCCATTGAAAGGTGACTAAAAAACTAAAAAAAGGGATTACCAAGCTAATGATAGATGTAAGAACACTTTCTGACCAAGTCCCATTAATTGATCATAATAATATCATGGAAATGATGCATGGACCCATATATATATTGGAGTGGAAACAAAATCACCTTGATATTAAACCAAATCGAGCCTGAGATCTTCTTGGAAATGGAAAGATTTAGTTGGGCAACCTTTTGGAGAGATCGAAAGGCTTTGATGGCTCAAAGTTCATATCAAGGAAAGGAGAGTGAGGGGAAGAGGGGCAGTTCTCTGCTCGATCATCTAATTTGCTCCAAAAGACGGACATAGTTTTGGAGTTAAAGTAACTTCATCACTTTTGTGTACCCATCGAATGATAGTCCTTTTGGGGGTTCCTTAGGGTCCAATTCACTTTGCATAAATTGACTAAACACAGAATACCTTCCATTGGTAGGCGATCATGTTTAAAACAGGATTTCTCGTTACTCATGTCAGCATTCTCACGATTGATATCTGTATATGTTGTCCTTACTGTTCATTGTATGTGATTCATCATTTGGATATGCTAGTGAATATTATTGTGATATGTATGGGTATAGTGGTTAATCTCAGCATTATTGAAGCATTGTAAGACTGTTGTGTGACAAATGCATGGACCTTGGGATTTTAGGAGATAACAATGTGAGGATTCACTAGAGGTCACACATTTATTGGGTTTTTCAAAGGAATTTTATAGTTTGTTTGAGGAGCGGAAAGGAACTAATTTTTATTGTGCAACTTCTAAATCATGGTTTGGAAAATCGGTCGTTACTGTGCGTAATGGCCGTTACGTAACAGTAACGGAGGTCGACGATACCGTTACACCCCGATTTATTGGTCAGAAAAAAATTCACACCCGTAACGGGCGTTACAGCGGTGTAACGGGCGTTACAACCGGTAATGTAGCCGTAACGGACGTTACACAACAACATCTGTTGATTTTGCTACCAGAAAATAAGAAAATTAAGAATAATATATGAAAGGAGAAGAGTAGAAATTAAAGATAAGGAGGTGGGTAGATTTGGTATCTCTTCAATGATCGGCTTCTAAACTCTACTGTGTGGCTACTTTGGGTGGAGTTTCCATGTTTACAACGCTTAGTCTACAGGGGAGAGAGAAACAGAGCACTTCTCTGTTTAGAGTAGAAGAACGGCGGAAAAGAGGCTGAGGTAACAAGATTATATTAGGGTTTTTTATCATGGGTGAAAAGACGAAGCTGCCCCTTCTTGTCAGAATAGGAGATTAACAGATTTTTTACATGGCCCAATAGCTTTTACATGGCCGAATAAAATAACAGATTTTTTGTATTATATTCTGATAATATTTTCTAGGAATGTATACTCATAATCAAAAAAAGATTTTTGATAAAATCTCAATTGGCTATTGTTTTTAAATTCTCACAGAAATATTTAAGTGGGTTCCCTTCAATTAAAAGTCACTAGAAAACTCTAATCACGTAATTATTAAAACATAAATTCATATAACATTGTTTATAATACAATAAAATGTATAACATTTCACAAAAGGCCTATATTTACATAAGCTTAGACTTAAAAATGGAAAATTTGTTTTCTTGAGAGAGTTGTGAACGAAAACAAAAAATTCACGTTCCCGATTTTCGTTACCGTTACGTAACGTACGTTACTCTGTTACCATTACCGTTACGACGACCATTACCGTTATTCAGAACTATGTTCTAAGTTATCTTGGAAGGTGAATGACCCCTTTAATATTAACGTTCACAAGGGTAATTTTTGGTCTTGTTAAAAAAAAAGGGTAATTTTTTGTAAATCCCTTGTGTTAGTAGCATATTTGTTAGCTGCAAGGTTGCTATATCATATTCAGGAATCACCTTGAGATTAGCTGTTTTGGAAGTTTGTAGTTTAGATAGTTGAGCATGAGTAAATTTCTGCATTGAAGAGACATATTTTATTAGTCATTTATTTATTTATTAAGAAAAGAGGGATAGATTTTGGTTTTTGTATTCTTCAATGCCTCATATTAATGTGCATGCTCAAAATAGAGGATATTGAGGTACTGGTCAATTGCTTGTGTTGGTTCAATCTGCCGGGGGTTCCTGCTGAAATCTCTTGGTGCAGAAAATATAGAAATACCAATATACCATTGCACAATAACATTAGCGTTAAAAGGAAAATGCATTAGTTCTAAAAGAAGAACAGGAGAATCTTAAGTACATAACCAGATCAATAAATGCCGACGCGAGCCAAAAGCCCTTGCATGTCAAAGCCCATTGACTTACTCTATTGTCCCAATGGAAATGTGATTAAAATACTGAAAGCACGCAAAAAATATTTTAGTTGAAGCTTTCCTATAGGTCTAGCACTGGCTCTAAACGAACCAATTTTCGTGATTCCAATCTCCTTTAATTTTCGTGATTGTGAGATTCTTTGAAGTGCTTGTTAGTAAGAGAACATATTCGCACTGGAAACAGTCCCTTCCTTGTTGGCTGTTTAATTTTTTCACTTAAAACTGTTGCTGCACTGTTTGTGAGGATATATATGACAAGATCGTGTTGGTGGTCAGATTTTCTTTTGTTTGAGGGGCTCTTTATTGATCAGAGACCACATGGAAGAGGGGTGTTTGGGTACATGCAAAATTTAGCAGTTCAAACTCTTCGCCGGTTTTGGGATCACCCAAAGAGACCATTGTAAGTTGCAGTGTGGCATATACCAGAAAGCCTAGGTTTTGTTAGTCTGCGTGTGTTTGTATGCATTGAAGTCCTATTTTCCCTTGAATGAGGTTTGTTTCTGTAATTTCTGTTCTCCTTATATACTTTAAAAGTTGTTTGTGCTCTGAAAGAAAGCAACTTTTGGTGAAAATATGGTATTCTGTTGAATTTCCATGTACTTCAACTTGCAAATATTTTTCCTCTTATATGCATGTGCTTGCATGATCTCGGCCTTTTACCCAAAACCTACAGGGAAAAGTGGGAATTCCCTTATATTTTAGCAGGCAAGCTGCTTGCAAGGGTTGTTCATTTATATTCCTTGTCGGTGCAGGCTTGAAGTTTAGTGGTATTGCCGGATTGCATATTGCTGTGCCAAAGTTGGCTTTGAATTTGAAACATCCTTTGTGCATCCTATGTGCTGTGCTGTTAAGAATGTTTGGGATGATACATTGTAGAATGGGATGCTCATATCTAAGTTTTTGACTGTTCATTTAGAAACCTTCACTCTCTGTGCTGAAACCATCTCTAGTTGCTTGCAGAGGACAAACAGGAACCTCAAATGTGCTGAGTGATAAAAATAAGGGCATTTGGATGATACTTTGACCTTTATCAGACATGGATAATGTTTTTTAGAGTTGCAAAACAAAACGGTTAGTCGTGCGCCCGTCCACATTAACATAATACATACATTTGCATCTCTGTTTCTTACTTTTCTTTTTGTACGAAATAGTAATTAGGCAATAAGTACATTAGGCAAGTAGAATGCACTTGCTGCAGTTTTGTCTCCTCCTTGTTTGGGCTGTGTATGTTACTAATGCATGTAATTTTCTTTTGCCTCTCAGGACTCTGTTCAAGCTGACAGGGATGACCCCAGTCAACCTTTAGTCACTGCTCCATTTGGGCATGCCTCGCAGGTATCCACAGATAAGTGAAACACCTGTTTTTCATTTCATATTTTCAGTAGGTGATTGTATTAGCTTCTATTCCGAAAAAATAAAAAAGAATGTATTAGCTGCTCTTCTTCATGAGCACTTGTTCTGCGAGTTGCTTGGGTAATCATGCGAGGTTAAGTCCTGACTTTGTCTATCCTGGAACAGGAAATTGTAAACCTACTGCTTTGTGGGCAGGCTGTTGCTAACGTGTTTGATGGGAGTATGGACTTAGGTGGTGGCATGTTTGTGAAGGGCATTTCGACAACTGTAGAAGTTGGATTCCTCACTCTGTTGGAGTCCCTCATCTTCTGTAAGGTTGGCCAGTTTCTGAAATGCCCGAAGTGGCCCATATGGGTTGTTGGAAGTGAGTCTCATTATACAGTCCTGTTTGCACTTAATACCAAAGTTCAAGAGGAAAATGAACTTGAAGGAAGAGAAACACAGATCCGGAGAGCTTTTGATGCACAAGATCAAAGTGGAGGAGGTGGATTCATTAGTGTGGAGGGCTTCAATCAAGTCCTGAGGGAAACAAATATTAACCTTCCAGCTGAGAAGCTTGACCACCTTTGCAATTCAGGCTTTATTGTATGGAGCGAGTTCTGGCAGGTTCTTTTGGATTTAGACAAGAGTTCAGGAGGGTTAAAAGATTCCACTGGATTAATGGGAAAGAAGTTCTTTGATCTTTACCACTTCAATGGGATTGCAAAGTCAGTTTTGAATGGCAGCCAGGCAACCTCTGGGGGTGAAACTCCAATACAAAGACCTAGACTTACAACACTGAGGGTTTCAGTTCCCCCAAGGTGGACTCCTGAGGAATTCATGGCAGCAGTGCCCTCTGGTTCAGGTGGTAATGACACTGCCGGGAAAGATGCTGTTGTTGAAGTGTCTAAACCCGAGCCTCCTCAGCATGCACCTTTGGTTGACTGCATTAGAACGCGCTGGCCCCGTGCTCTTTGCAACTGGGAAGGGGATGCACCTAGTATAGTCTGATCATTTGCTATTCAATAACTCGAGTGCCTCATTGTTGGAAATATAGAGAGAACAAAATCCAGAGTGACGGAACATGATGCGGGCAGCATTTGGCCAACTTCAGTTGAGGTTATAACTTTCAGGGCAAAAACACAATGTTATTTGCTGCTTATTCAGTCTGAGATTCATGCAACACCGTTTTGAACTGTGTAATATTGTAACTTCAACACTATAGTTCGATTAAAGTTTGTCATTTCTGAGGTGGAGGGAAAGGAGACCGGTAATTGTCATCATTCCCACATTTATTTGCTGCTTTCGATTAGGAATTTTTTTTTTCTAGTCATGAGTAGGTCAATAAGCATCAGTCTGGTCTTGTTTTGTTGTTGTAACTGCAGAGGTCTTCCACCTAGTCTCTGGCTTTGATTAGGCAAGTTTGTTCTAGGTTTTTCGAAGGTCTTGAATAAGACATCAAATGTGTTCTTACAGTTATAATTGTTTTTTTAATGCTGTCGTTCTGATAACTTCCATTATGTAACTTCCTCACTAAAGAAATTGATGGGCTATCGACTGTGCACTTCAAGTTTGTGGTTTAAGTCATGTAGAATGCAAAGAAAACAACCAAACAGAAAATGCAATCATCTGAAATGAGGATTAACAGTGGACAGTTTTACGGTGTGTGTGAAATTAGGTTAATTGTCAGAGAATCACGTAGATGCACGTGGCACCGAGTGGGGTGGTCCAATGGGTACCGGTTGAATTTTTTAGCATAAGGTTGGAAGTTTAAGTCTTGGAGTCGACATTGGAGTTCGGTGATTGATCGTTATGTTAGTCTAGCTAAGTTTGTTTTCGAAAAGAGTAACAGGGGCAGTTAATAACTTCATGATCCTATTAGTGAGGGTCTATCGAGATAGTCTTTGGGTGTTCTCATTTGCCCTCATCCTTTTTTTCAATATAAAAGAAAAAAAAAAACTTGACGCATGTGGAAATTGTGGCATCAATCTTCAATCAAGATGGTGGTTATAAATGTTATTAATATGAAAAACTTAAGTTTCATTGTATAATTTTTCATAATGATTAGAGGATTTAGGGGGATAAAAAATATTACCGTTTGAAACTCATCAGCCCAAAAGGCATAGTGAAGGTTTGAGTCGTGTATCAGTCTCTTTAAAATCGGAATAATATTATTTATCATTAATTTTTCTTTTGGCTCCATTGTTCTGTTTCGGAGACAAAAAAATGGGGTCAAATTTGAAGAAATTAAGGATAAATATCCTAATTAGTATTTAAATTTTGTCTCTGATTTTATAATGGTTCATAAATTTTTAATCATCTCAATTTAGTCCCTTAACTATCAGTTCTATGTCAATAAATTTCTTCCGTCCATTTCATTGGTTATTAAAACAAACAAAAGCAAGTTCATGTATTTGTCATATAGTCGTCTATCTTATGTGTTTCTGTTTATTTTAACAGTTGAAATTGCTAAATGATTTAATTAATATAAAATTGATAGTGAGATATTTAAAAATTTAGGGACCATTTTAAAACATGAGTTAAACTTTAAGGATTAATTATGATATTTATCCAAAAGTCAATAGAAAATTGTGAGCAGATATCTTTTAAATTACTTAATTGTGAGAATATATTTGACTAAAATTTTTTGTAGATAAATACCTTTGACTTTAAATATATTGTAGTTATATACTCATTGACAAATTTTTAAATATTTTTTAATTAAAATACCCTTTTTTCTTATTTGAAGGCCTCTCGGGTTGAAGTCTCATTTTTTATGGGATTTGATTTATTATATTAACGGTTTCATATTTTAAAGGATTCAACATATTTAAAATTCAAAATTATACCACATGATATATATCTTAACGACTTTGCTCAAATATTAAATTTTATTTTTTAATATTATTTTTAATGTTAAACGACTCTGGTTATTCTCAAATCTAACAACAATGTTATATTACAATGATGTTATACTGTGATATAATATTGTCATTCATTAAAAGCAATTTATATAGATGTCACATTATTTGATGCAAATTATTTAGATTATGTATAAATTAGTAAATGTACTTTCACATTTTTTGTTAGTGATTAAAGTGTTAATGAATGTGTTATACTATCATATATCACTATAATATCACATTATCAACAATTTGAATCAGAATAAAAGGAAGATTGGTATTTAATAGTGCTTCAATGTTTATGTATTTTTTGGGTTGAAAATTGAAGGATTTTATAACAGAATTTTTTTTTTAAAATTTGAAAACCCATAGTTTAAGAGATATAGTAATTTTCGAATTTAATGAGGTTACTGCATGATATTTATGACAGTTTCTTTATTCACTATTTGCACCATGTAATTGCTATATTTTGAGAATTTCTGTCATAAAAAAAAAATACTCCCATACAAAATATTTTGTACCGAATTAAGTAGTAAATTAAGTACGGCTCTCATAAAACCCAAAAATCAAAGCTTTAGTGACTTGGGCCCAGCCCAAACCCGAACCCATATAGGTACCTTCCCATTTTCGCCAAAACTCGGCCACTGTTGTATTATCTGTAGATGAGGACTCATCGCTGATCGCCGGCGATATTTTGCTCTCTTCTCTCACATTCACGGGTATGTCTCGCAGCTCTCCACTGTTCAGTCTTCGTTCCCGTCGAAGCTTCTCTCTTTGGTCGATGAAGAAAGAAGCGGATCTCGAAGCGGCTTTATCTCGAAATCGCCGGTGGATAGTCAATAATCAGATCAAGAACATAATTCTCCGGTGTCCTAACCATGTCGCATCAGTTAATTTCCTGCAGAAAAAGTTTAAGACGCTTGATCTTCAAGGAAAAGCTTTGAATTGGCTTAAAAAATACCCCTGTTGCTTTGAAGTTTACCTCGAGAACGATGTGTATTTTTTTCGACTAACGAAGCGAATGATGTTTTTGGTAGACGAGGAAGAGTCCTTGAAAGATATGCAAGAATCGGTGTTTGTAGAGCGATTGGCAAAATTGTTGATGATGAGTTCGAATCAGAGGCTAAATGTCTTGAAAATAAATGAATTGAAGAGGAATTTAGGGTTTCCTGATGATTATTTGCTTAGAATTGTACCTAAGTATTCGGAAATGTTTCGGATTGTTAATCACACTGGTAGACGGAGTTCAATGGAGATTGAGCTCATATCCTGGAACTCTGACTTAGCAGTTTCTGCACTTGAAAAGATAGCTCGAAAGCAGGGTACTGAGCCTTCCTTTTCGTGCTCATTACCATTAACCTGGTTGAAATCGTGGGAGAGATTTCGCGATTTTAATGCAACTCCTTACATTTCACCATACTTGGATTCTAGAGGGTTGGTTGAAGGATCGAAGGAAATGGAGAAGAGGACAGTGGGATTGGTTCATGAATTACTGTCACTCACTCTCTGGAAAAAAGCATCAATTCTGAAACTGGGTCATTTCAGTAGAGAGTTTTGTTTACCGGAGAAGTTGAATGTATTGCTGCTCAAACATCCCGGCATATTCTATGTTTCAAACAAGTATCAGATTTACACAGTTCTTCTTAGAGAAGGATATAATGGGCTGGAACTGTTTGACAAAGATCCGCTTGTTGTTGTGAAGGAGAAATTTGGGGAATTAATGCAGGAGGGGCTTCATGAGTATAACAGGAGGCACTGTTTATTGAATTTGGAGAAGAACAGGAAGAAAGGCATGATTTTGGTAGAATCAAAGAAAAGGAAGGACCGAAGCACTGAAACGTCTGACCAAGATGATCAGGAAGGTGATCTAGGTGGCATACTTGATCCGGAAGAAAGAAAACGATTCTATAAAGTTCTCTTTGATGACAGTGCGCCATAAGTTTTGAACAGTGGTGTGTCACACATGTTAGGATCACAAATTCAAGATTCAATAGTATTTCAAGAGGTAGTCTCCCTAAATTGTTTTTAGCTTCAGTATTATTGTTGGCAAACTTCAATTTTATTTTCCTAATACTTCAAGGTTTAAGTTAAACATGGAGGTTAGTAAGGCTTGAATTTTATTCTCTTTTGAAATAGCTTGAACCCTAACCACATTGTTTGAAACTGACTCTCATCTAGGTTTTGGAATTTTTTTTGTGATTTGAACACTTCTCTGTTTTTTGTTTCATAAACCATGATTCTTTTGACCCACTAGTTTGCTTTCTGGTTTGTGATTGCTCTTTGGTTCAGGGCTTGCCTTTGGGTTGGTTTTGTAGTAGTGAATTGGTTCTTGCTTAGGTGAGTATGCCTTTAGTAGATCTTCATATTATATGTATACCTTAGAATTTAAGTAAACCTATTACCATGTGATTCTTGAAAGTCAGAAGTTATGTAAGTCTAGAATAGGAGGCAAAACCTGTTCCTTTTTCAAAAACTTCTTTCTAATAATATCGGGGATTTATTGGTGTTACTTTTCCTTTTGTTCACCAATTGGAGGATGTGTACTTTGAGAATGCCTGCTGCAACACGATTGATGCTAGCCACAAAGACATTGTTTCACTTTCGTTTTTAGTTTGTTTCTTGATCTTGACTTGTGCATGGTCTAGGCATCAAATCTACATGAAGCAAGAAATACTCTCTGGGATTTATGATAATAAATACTTCCCTTGAATGACAAAGTGATTATTGTTTCTTCTAGAGAAAAATTAAAATTTAGAGTTGCAGCTCTCAATCTTCTTACTCAGTCGAGTAGTTACATATATAATTTTTTTTTAACTGGAATTAGTTTGATAATTTGAGCAATCCCAAAAGGACATTTCCTGGCAAAGATAATTATGTTGACTATATGTAATATTGCATAACTTGTAATCAAGGAATTGTGAAAAGGTTTGTGCCCTCGTTGGACCCAAATGGGATATGGATTGGTGTCCTGGTTCTTAAGTTTGGTTACATCTGATATCAGGTTTAGAGAAGAGTGTGGATTCATGAAATATTTGTGAAGCTCTTAAATGGGAAACCTTATTGTATTTTGTGGAATATTAGTTGATGAACTTGATGCATAAACTACAGTTTCATTGTTTATATGAGGGGGCAAGTTGGTGGGGAAGAACGTGGAGCGTGATTCTAAGTTGTTACATTCATGGAGCAGTCTTGGATGTGTTCACATCTTATCCCACCTCATTAGAGCAACTCCAAGGGCCTCAATGAAATGCCCTTCTTAGCTATTTTACAGAGGCAGTCCTTAAATTTATTTCCAACAGACTAGCTATTTCCTATAACCTTCATTGGCTAGTTATTCCTGGCGAGGCAAAGAAGCTCGCTATTGTGTTTTTGCGCCAATTTCTTCACCCACAACACCCCCAATTTCAGTCTGCTATGCTGGTTGTCGTCCTTAACCAGACAAAGGGTTCTCCGTCCAGTCCAGGTATGGAGTTCTCTCTCTCTCTATCTCTGTCTCTATCTATGTGTGTGGGTGTATATATGGGGTCACAAAAACCCTACTAAAACCCCATCTCTCTCTTGTTTTCTTTGTCTCAGCTCCCATTGAAAAACCTACCAGAAAACTCACGTAAAACCCACCAAAAATCCCACTGAAACCCCACCAAAACCCCCCTTCCAACTGAATTAGTGAACTTAGAAGTAGATGCAATCCCACCGATCTCAATCCCGCCTTCGACTGTTACCTTCCCTCCCAAATTAAGCTTCTCATCGACCTTCGATTCTTCTTTCATGGCGTTCGAATCGCTCTAGTCTGTCCCAAGCACCTTCCGAGCCTTTGACTGTTCTTCTTCCTCTTCGGTGGTGATGATGGCTAAAATAATCTATCACACCCATAGGACACCAAGGAGGGTTGTGAAACCAAGCCAGAAGACCATAAATCCTCTGTAACATCTTTTGAATGTAAAATTATTTATTTTGGTGTGATCTAATAGTATTTATTTTTCAATGGAATTAAATGAGTTTTGATTTTGGTTTTGGTAGAACATAGGTGATCAAATACTTTTTTTTAGTTTTTGGGCAACCAATGTGTGATGGCTGATGTGAACCCCAATTGTCTTGCTTTGAGACCCAACAACAATATTGGAAATACAACCCAAGAAAGCCAAACTCAGGTCTATGGATGGAGAATCTAGACCCGTTGAGATCTTGTTTCAAGAACCTAGATTATATTAAAATCTAGACCCATTGAAGAACCCGTCTCAAGAACCCAAATTACAAGGAGGAACGCCACAAAGGTTGTGATTTACCTTTCAATGAATTTTGATTGTGAGTTGAGTTGAGTTTACTCCTCTTGTTCTTGATTGAACTTTTGAACTTATCAAAGGTAAATCACAACCTTTGTGGCGTTCCTCCTTGTAATTTGGGTTCTTGAGACAGGTTCTTCAATGGGTCTAGATTGGCTATATTTGTGAATTGTGAACTATGGTTGAATTGTGGCTGTGATTTGTGAAAGTTTGTTAATTTTAGATTTTAATTATTAATAGTTAGTTAAAGTTAGTTAAAATAGAGAGCGTTGTTGGAGTGAATTAGTAAAAATTGCTCTTTAAATTAGATAGTGTAATAAAAAAATATATTTTGACTAGCTATTTTAGCTAGGATCCTTGGAGTTGCTCTTGGCAGTCAAAATTCTTTTAGTGTGAAGGTTGATTGAGTAGTCATCATGTAGTGCTACAAAACTATTTAAGAGATATTAGTGATTCTATTACCATGAAATTGTGTCACTTTATGACTTTCACCAATTTTTCGATTTCTTCTGGATAAGATCATGATGCCAACTTGAACAATTTTTTTCCCCTTCTCTGGGTGCAAATTAAGTACTAACTAAACAAGGCAAGTACACTGGATTGTATTGCGTACACAAGCTATTGAAAGTGGAAACTATCTAGGTTTTCCTATTTCTAAATTGCTGCTTTGTTTTACTTGAAAAAGCTACTTGAATATGACCAAATAACTGTGGAAGAAGTCTATTTTCTCTGTGGAAGAAGACTAATGTTGTATTGCTTTTGTAAGGGGGTTGTGTTAACCCCGGTTTCTTTTCCCATGTACCAAAAAATAAAGGTCTTCTTTCTCTGTTGTCCGTCTTTGGTAAAATTTCCATTGATTTTACTGGCCTTTACTGTGGACAGGTGTTATCCAATTTTAGAAGCCTTGATTGACAAGAATATAATGAGTTGAAACTGACTGAGAAGGGTCCAGTTGTGGAAGGAGAAATTTGCTAAACTAAGGCCGGAGGGACTTCATGAATATAACAGGATGAAATATTTATTTAATTCGGAAGGAAAGGAAGAAAGTTATTATTTCTGCAAGACCAGAGAAGGAAGGACTGAATCCCTGAACCTTCTGAACAACATGATCAGGGAGGTGATCTGGGTGGCATATATCACATATGCAGAAGAAAGAAACAGTTGGATAACATTCCATTCGTTCACAATGTGCAATTAGTTTAAATGAAGGTATGTCATAGTAGTCATCATATTTGTAGTTTATCATCCATTTATGATTAAATCCCTCTAATAAGTACTCTCCCAAAGTTTTGCTGATTTTGTGTTGTTTGCAATTATAAAACCTTTTTCAAATCATTCTTTTCACTGTTTTTTTTTTTTCATCAATCTTAGATCTACATTGCTTGAACTCAACTGTCAATTAAGTTTAACAAATTCCATTTTTTTTTCAGGCATTAAGTTATAAAGCTAACGACATCCAAGAAACTGGCTACCCACTAACTGGGCTGGCAAAGAGTTTGGGTTGTTCCCTGGCATTTGAGGCGTCTGTTAGCTTTTTCATTTTGCTGATGGTAAGTCGTTTTCAAGTTTTTGTATATACTGTTGAAGAGGAACCCCTTCCTCTGGACTGAATTTGTTATCCATTGTTCCAATTGGTTGTTTGCAGCAATATTATCAGAACCAGACCAAACTGGCCGATCAAACTGGTTGGACTGTGAACCAGGGGCCTAGAATAGTCCAATTCTTGAGTTGGACCACATAGACATGGGAACCATTTTTCAACCATTAAATTGGCCAATTTCTGATAAAAATCGGTGAATCAGATAGGTTTTGAAAACCAGATAGTTGGAATCTCACTCTCTACTTCAACCTTCATAGTTCAATCCTTCCTTCTCAAGAGATGAACATGCAACAATTCTAGTCTTCCTTCTCTCAGCACAACTCTTAGTAGGCAACAATGACAAGATCCAAGCAAGACAAGATTAGAAATCTTGTAACAACTTCTTTCTCTCTCAATGAGAACAAACTTCTTTCATCTCTCTTTGTTAGAAATTTGAATAAAGATTTAAATTTCTATTAAAAATAGTCTAAGAGAACCCCCCCCCCCCCTTCATTATTAGAAAAAAAATAGTAAAGATATGTATACTAAATCCTTTGCCAGATGAATTTGCGCATTTAGGTTTCACTAAAAGAAATTAATAAAATTCATTAATCTAATATTCTACATTGATTTAATAAACAAATTTTAGTGAAACAATTGATAAGAGTGGCAATGCTTTTAAAAACATCTTCTGTTCAAGTTCCATATCAATATTTACCAATATCAACCCCAAACCCATCAGAGTACACTTACCTTTTCACTTCCGAATCTGCCTATAGAACAACCCCCTCCATATTACCTTCATCACCACTACTTAGAGACACCACAGATTTGGTCAAAGATTCCACGACACAAATATCTTGCAAAAAGAGCCTGTAAAAGGGACGATGTATGTGTGACAGTCTGTGTGTGTGTGTGTGTGTGTGTGAGAGAGAGAGAGAGAGAGAGAGAGAGAGAGAGAGGCTAATACAACGGTTTCAATTCATTGCCCATTTTGTTTCTTACATGAACAGACAATTCTAAGTAACAATTGCCTTGATACCATCATAACAATACTGAAAAAGCTATCCTATAACACGAAAAGCACCAACCCTGAAAAACCCACGACCCCAACGAACCCCGAAACCATCTCGACAATCCAAAACAAAAGTTTTAAGCCCTCTCACCCCTAATCCTCCTTGCCAGCTGCATATCTTTTGGCATAATAGTAACCCTCTTTGCATGAATTGCACAAAGATTTGTATCCTCAAACAGACCCACCAAATACGCCTCCGCCGCCTCTTGCAAAGCCGCCACAGCAGAGCTCTGGAACCTCAGATCTGTCTTGAAATCTTGCGCAATCTCGCGCACAAGCCTCTGGAACGGAAGCTTCCGAATCAGCAGTTCGGTGCTTTTCTGGTACTTCCTGATTTCACGGAGAGCCACAGTTCCTGGGCGGAAGCGGTGGGGCTTCTTCACTCCACCGGTGGCTGGGGCGGACTTACGGGCGGCCTTGGTGGCGAGTTGCTTTCTGGGTGCTTTTCCCCCAGTGGATTTGCGGGCTGTTTGCTTGGTTCGAGCCATTGGAGAGACAGAGAGTGAGAGAGAGAGCTGGGAACCAAGAGTAGATTTGTGGTTTTGCTTTGGTTTGTAGCTGTGGCTATATAGGTCAGGACTCAGGAGGGAGAGAAGGTAGCGGTGAAATTTTGAATTTTTCAGGGGAAAAGTTTTGGGCGGGTGAATTTGAGTCGTTGGATTTGGGAGGGAATGAACGGTAGAGATTTGTTTTGGTTCCATCACGCGGATCGCGATCCGTGTGTTTTCCCAACTGTGGGCAGTGAACCTGTTGTAATGTCCATTACAGATGAATCCTTGTCTCACATTATTAATCATGATAGATTTTTCTAATTGGCAATAACTTGTACATAAATACACTTTGAACAAAATCAAACAATGCAAGTCTTATTAAAGAAAAATTTAAAAACACTTTGCATTATTAAAAACTGAGTATTGATTGTATAATATTTATATTTTAAAAAATTAATATATTTTTTATATTTTTCTTTAATATTGCCGTCTAAAATTAAACTGCATATGAACAAAAAAAAAAAATACATGTGAATTAATAAAGTTGTTTAGCATTGGAGAGTGTATTTGTTTTGTTGCCCGACATTGGAAGCCTTACAAAAAAATAAATTTTTTGGCAGGATTTTTTTTTTAAAATAATTCTTGTATTGTTAGATGAAAATGATAAAGATTAGAATAATCTCACCTATTGTTGTGTTTTTATAGATGTGCAATTGAAATTTCTAGTCATAATATTAGATAAATGGGTAAAAGTGCCCGATTTACAATACCAGATTGATGAAGAAATTTGGGCAAATAAAAATATATGAACTAAAAATATAGGAAAAAACAGTATTTTCGGTACTGTTCATACCCATAGAACCACAAAAAATCAGTAACTCACTAATCACTAGCTCTCAAATCACACAACCCAGCACCAAGAACCTTTAGTCGCACTACTTAGGCTTGATATAAAGTAAAGAAGTTGAAGAAAATAGCAAAAAAATAAATCACCATAGATTTTGTCAGCCCTAATCTAAGAATATATTATTTCCCCAACTAAATTACTGTGATGCTACAATATTATAAATCGAAACCATGCTCTGATTCCATATAAATTTTGATTAAATAAATTAGAGCGAAAGGAGAAAGAGAAAATATTATTATTACTAAACAAGTCTGTAATACTGCTTAACCTAGAATACACAATATAGGCTCTTATATAGTAGGGCAACAAGACAATGTAAAATGCCTAAATTATCCAGAATATAAATACTTTAACACTCAGATCCTGCTAGATCAAGTAAATACTAATTCAGCAAGACAAAACAAGACAGTGAGACAATAAAAATAAAGATGAATATTTCTATTATGAGAACTACAAATGACTTTAAGCCTATTTGTCACCATGTTCATTCCTTTCAATCATCTACAAACCCAACCGAGAGTTAGTGACATGACATACGAAATTGAACACAATATATATAGATCAAAAAGGTCACAAAAAATGATAACCACGATAGGGGAAAATTTGGGGTAACCAAGGAAAACAAAACGAAAATTTAAGCAAATAGAAATTCGTGTAGATTCACAAGAAACAAATAGAAGCACCCACCAACTTCCCTCCCCAATTAAGTCGAGGAAAGCTTCATGCTTCAGGGGTGTACACATACAGCATAAGAAATTATCTCAAGTCCTTTAGATTGCGACTAGGCTATCCTTCATTTTTGGGACAAATACTCCTCCATAGAATATACCAGGTAAAAATTATTATGAACTCTCAGTAGCCACTCGCCCACCGCCTGGTCCTCAATTGCCCCATTAAAGGCGAAGCTCATAAGCACAATGGAATCATAAAAGTTCTTCAATAGACTAATGTATAATTCATATTTAAGTGATACTAGAAAACTGTGTCGAGATAAAAATTGATACTGAATAATATATACCTTACAATTATCTGCAACAAATATACTCTGGATTTTACCTCTAAGAATCACATCTACGAGAGCAAGTGAGGTCAACTTCCTAAGTTATCAACTTTAAGAGCATTCTTCAGCCTCAATTCTAAGAGAATTATTCGTTCTAATTGCGTTATTTCAACCCTATATGGATGAGTTTTACCAATTTCAAATCAACATACAATTCACTCTCATGAATGATGAAAATAAGAACATGAAGCTAAATTCAGTGAATGCAGATAATGAAAACAACAACACATACTAGTGTAAAAACTACACTACTGAACAAATTACAGTTATTTGAACCAACATGTCGGTGCTCTGCAATCATAAGACGATGGTTAAAACCATTTACAAGAACTAAACCAACTGAATATTCACAAATCCAACATGGAGGGCACGTCCAGAGAGAGAGAGAGATAATGCTCAAGGGGCAGAACTACTTCGTTTACACCCTTTACATAAGTACCATGCGAGCATATTCTAGCATAAATAAGACCAACATATTTCAACACAACGATAATATGTTTTTTACAAGACAGAAGAGAGTGCAGAGAAAAAATTCAAGAATTGTGAACCGAATTGCGCAAGGAACTATGGATTAAGATAAATAAGGAAACAATAATGCTCAAGAACCATTAGTGACTCACCATGTGATCTTGAATCTAATGACGAAATAGTATCCTTTATGCGGGCGTGGGAGGGGTTTCTCTCTAGAAGTAAATGGATGATCATTAGAATCGGAAAACGCTAATGAAATTCTAATTAGGCTAACATATTTACAAATTTGAAAGCATACTAACGGAAAATGTGACATGAGCATTCAACTTATGAGTACACAATAGGTTGTTGTTTTGCTATAAGGTCAACTTCCCACTTCACAAACCTAAAATATCCAGTAAATGTGTACAACATATAAACATTTACATGAATGGTCAGCGATAACCTTTTTCCTAACATTAGTGCAAGTGTAGGTTTTTTTTGTGTGGGGGGAGTGGGGGAAGAGAATATATATCACTATGTCTAGAGACAACGACTATTTATTGTGACATGCTATAAGGATATTCAGTGCAAAACTAGAAGCAATGATCCTCTGGCACTTACAGTTCCAAGAGTTGACTTTTGTTTATGTACGATCCTTCCCTTCTCCTTTGTCCAATTGTTTCAATTTTTTGAACTCTCAAATCCTGTGACACTAGGATTATATAAAAAATAAATAAATAACATTAAAATTCTGAGAACTTGAAATGAATTTAAGCATACAAGTTGAGAAAAAATCATTCATCATATACATCACCATGGTCACTCTCCTTTCGATCATCTGAAAAAACACTGATTGTTAGTGACAGATGACATAAGAATTTCAACACAAGATATGGCTAGAAAATAATCTCAAAATACATAATGGAGCCGTAACTAAGGGGTAACTAAGGAAAAATAGAACAAAATTTTAAAAAGCATATACCTCTACCAGCAGAAATTCATATACTTGTACCATGCCAAATTAAGTAAAGGAAAGCTCCATGTTGCGGTGGAGTTCTCGTGCAAACATAATAAATTTTTCATCCATCCACTTCGGGACAAATAATATTTCATAGAAAATAAAATGTAAATATTTTTTTGACCCGTCAGTAGCCCCTCGTGCACCCTCAAATCCCCAAATGCCTTATTAAAATTGAAACTAATATGCACAATGGAATCATACAAGTTCTTCAATAGACTAAAGTAGTATTTAGATTCAAGTAACACTAGTGAAATACACCCACAAATATTTGAACTGATGTAATTATACCTCTTAAATAAGTCAATAAGTAGGAGTAAAAAAATGAAACATTTACTTCTTTAAAAACTCTTCAATGTCAAAAATTTCTTATATTTATCTTATTGAAAACACACATACTAATATACACGCATTCACACGCATTTATAACACACAAATCAACCAAAAAAATATATATATATAAAACATACACTAATATGTAAAAACACACATGCAAATACATAAAAAATCCCACGCCCACACTAAAATGTAAAAACATACACACTAATACATAATAAATCACAGTCACACACACGCGTACTAATACACCAAACATGACACATGCACACACACACACACACACACACACACTAATACACTCATCGATGGTTCAAAGTCGCGGTATCAACCATCAACTCGAAGAGCTCTAATGAAAATCAGTCGCTGCATCGCCGTGCGGTATCAAACGATACGATTTAAAAGAAAATATTAAATATGACAAAAAATTTAGATGATATCACGACGTCGTGGAACCGTATCGTCCAATTCGGTGACGATATTTCAATTACTCGAGATTGACTTGGATACAACTCGGACAACTTGACTGAGTTGTGCGAGATTCGGGGTTTACACACATCGTGTAACAGTATCGTCTTCGAAGGTGCTGAGACGCATACGATTCGGCCAACTCGTAACGATATCGAATGATACTTTGAACTACTGAGTACACATATATACTAATACACCACACACACATTGTGTTAACACACTAAAAAATACACGTACTAATACATAGAAACAAACGCGCACATATACACACACTAATAGACCAAAAATAACACACATATCCTATACACCAAAACAAGTGTACTAATATATCAAAAAAATACACACAAAATACAACCATAAAAAACAAACACTAATACACAAAACAGAAGCACGCACACTTGAATATGTAAACACACTATGTAAAAACACGCACGCGTACACACACACTCTAATAAAGCAAAAACCACATACACGCTAATACTACAAACAAGTACTCCCACTAGCATACCAAAAAAGTATGCACACACACAGTGTTAAGAACCAATAACACACCAAAAAACAAACACAAACTAATACACTAAAACAACCATTAATACATGAAAACGCACACATGCACATATACACACTTACACACACTAATATACCAAAAAATAAATGCATACCTAAAGGCGCCAAAACACATATATTAATACACCAAACAAAAAACAAACTCAATACACACTCTTATACACCAAAACACATGCACACAATTGCAGGCTCCAGAGCAACACTGCTTCTACGGGACAAAAATTTACAAACTGAACACCTATTCTCTTTGAGAAATAAGACATACCTTGGGATGGTAGATTCATAGTAGTTTCCCCCACACAAAAAATGTCATGCCAAAAGTGAACTATTCAACTACACCCACAACAAGCATGAAAGACTCAAACAAACAAAATCAAGCACTCGATGCACCACTCCATGAACAAATCACAAGTAAATTTCTAGCCACATTAGAGATCCCTATTGGTATCAACATTAATAACAGCCAAAACCTCATGCTACCAGTAAAAGTAAAAACAGGCAGTATAAATAATACCATTCAACAGAGTCACTTGCCGTAGTTGTGCATTAACTTCTAAAAGAAACCCCACATCTAGTGGCCCTTCTTGCTCCCTTTGTTTGATTTCCTGACAATTAGAAGAAAAAGATTGCATAAATTGAGATGGCCAAATAACATATGTAACAATAATTTTTATAACATTCCTAAAGGGACTGCAAAAGCGAAAATTCTTTCGGTAGTTTTGTTGAGACTTTTCCTTCAAAAACTTACACAAATCCCTGAAATAATAATAGTAAGAAAGATAGAAATCTGAAAGGCAATAGTCTTTTCCTTATTCTTTTAAGGTGCAAGATGGCCCCATCAGGCTTGAGATAGTGTCCTAATAAAGCACAACATCCATAAATGAAGGACACTGGGCAGTAGTTGACGATGGACTGATCTTCGGTGTACATAACTAGAAGAAAAGGGACAAAAAAAAACACCAAAAAGTTCATTGGAACTACAAATGTTTATCTCTTCACTGAAATTCTCAGCACAAAAAGAAGAATGATGACAAGAAAAAAAAAATAACCAAGTAGAAAATGAAAACGTACTTTCTTCATGAAAAAGAGAGCCTCCAAATCTCTAGGAGGGCAAGAAATCTCTTTCTCTTCATCAACTACAGGTTTTAAAGCTTCCTTGAGAACATTGGTAGCTGAATTTATTTTTCCCAGCAGCAATGACAAAGAAATATGACAAAAATACATGAAATAGAAATATTCCGGCAACTCTAAGCAATACTCTGAAACAATCTTTCTATGATAGGGTGCAGGCTGTCTTTTAGCACAATTAGAGAAACAAACATTACATTAGTCTTATGGACTAGGCAGTCCACTGTGCTCATTGCCGATAAAGCCAATTCTTCAGTCTTTCTGCAAACAAAAATAGGTGGCAAAATTTCTATTACAAAAGAAAAGGCTGATATAAGAGAAAACAAATTTAATCCAAAGCATAAAGTCTCCACTGATTTGCAAGTATCCGTTCTAGCTACAAGTCGTATGCAAAGGCTCTCATTGAATGCAAGTACATTTTCTACAACAAGCTGCTGAAGCTGCTCAAAACATAAGATGACCTTGTTAAAATTAAACTAAATAGAACTCTTAAGATAAAACAGACACCATGCACTTCAAATAATCATACCACATCTTAATAAGAACTTTATTCACCGATTAACAAGGATCATTTGTGGATACACTTTTCGAGTGAATTATTAAAAAATGAGATAAATTAGCATCAAACCAATATGTGGGAGGGGAATGAGTTAATTATTTGAGACATGGCGTGGAAAATACAGAAATATCTTTTGAGCACTCTAAAAGATAAACTAGTGACCCAGTCATGTATTTTGCATGTGCATCTCCACACTCCAATGCTACCTGCCCAAAATACAACAGTAGGAAAAAAAAAGCTCCAAGAGTCTACCGCATAAACTTTTTGTATTCACAGAAGGAAGAGCACTTGCAACAGTATTATGACACATAAATGTGTGAGACAAGTTTGATAGTACCTAATCACATCCACAGAAAAGTAGAAATTAGGGCAATCCAATACTGGGAAATTATAGGGAAAAAAACATAGGTTGGTAGAAAAAGGCCGCTTTAAAATATACAACAAAACACCAATACCTCCTTATCATTTACATCGCTCAGCATATCTATTAGTATATCCACTTCCACGGTCTTTTTAAATGAATTCTCAGCATCTGGATTAACTGTATGGATCAAAGTCCTCCTGTTTATCTATTAAAACAAGTCATTTCATCATCAGTAACCTCTCTTTAAGAAAACAGAATAAAAATAAAAAATTGGGGAAACCATTTTCTTTGTACTCTTCATAAAATAAGCCAAGTGCATAAAAAGGGTTATAAAACCACTTGGATGTTTTCCAAATCTTGTCAACATCATCCACATTCTCTATTTCTGACTATGCAAAGAGGAAACTTTTGCTCTTCCTGATGGAAATTGTAGGTACAAACATTACTTCTACCTCAAGAAAAGTCAATCAAAGAAAGCAAAGGTTCTGCTGCCCTTCAGAACTCATCTCTCAATTCCCCTATAGACAAGGACTCATAATAAGCCACTTTAGCTAATAATAGTCAAAATGGCCCACACTTATCCACATTGTTACGCTTTGAACTACCTTCGAACGATTCAACCGTTAATGGTATACATTATCAAAAGCATGCGGCCACTAAACTTGTTCATCTTCTTCAACTCATATCTCCCTTCCTGTACCTTAATTTTGTTGCATTTTTAGGTTTTTCTTCTGAGCATTACCCCCCCTCCCCCCAAAAAAGAAAAATCAGTTCCGGCAACCTTTGTTCACGAGAACAGTAAATAAAAAAGCAAATGAAACTTATAGTTAAACTTCTATTAAGTCGTCGGCATCAAGGCTCCCTAGATGCAAAGGAGACAGAGGCAGGAGAGACAAAATTTGGTGGGATTGATGTCGACCCAAGATGAGTAGTTGATTTGGAATCTTTAAACCACTCTATTAGTTTCACTTTGTGGAGTCATTAACATATACTCTTAGGAGCACCGGTATTTAGGATCATGTTGTGTATGGAAATACAAGTGAGATAGTGGGGGCGAGATATTTTCAATCTAATTCAAGAAACATGAGAGATGAGAGTGCATATAAAACTTCTTATATATATTTGGTCTTGTAGGCACGACCACATTTAAGTGCAATCTTGAGAATCAAAAGTAAGAGATTGGGAACATGTGAAAAATACTTTAAAACATTTCCAAAAATAGATTGAAGATAACTGTGTTCTGCTTGTAAAAGATGTATAAACCAAGTCTACTAGAAGCATCATAAATGCATAGCGGGCCGTAGCAACACATTTTATAATATTACAATAGAATACAACCCCTCAACCAACCCCCAACCACCCAAAAAAATCTAAAAAACAGATAGCCCTGTTGTTCTTTCTCTTCCCACCTCAGCCACAATTGTAAACCTACCAGATTTCTACAGAAAGTTCAATTTGACTTGAGAAAGAAAGTTCTATCTTATTTAACTAGTGCTATTTTTAACTTTCACGAAAAAAATGTATTTCAAGACTAAAAAAAGAAACCAATACCTCAGATTTACCTAAGTGAACTGGTGGATTCTCCCAATAAAAACTGCAGAGCAATGAACTAGGTGTTCCACCTGCAGAGCAATAAAAACTGCAATACAGAGAAATAACATCCTTCCAACATGAATATATACTACAAAAAACATCCTTGCAAGTTTAATTCCTTAAGAACATTAGGAAACAAAAGAAAATATACTAAACATCAACACAGAGAAAAGAATATTGGGCAAGAGTGGGAAGCATTTGACAGCTCGGAAGCATGAATCAATGTAATTTTACCTCTTAAATAAGTCAATAAGTAGGAGTTAAAAATAAATAAACTTTTACTTCCTTAAAAACACTTCTATGTTAAAAACTTCTTATATTTATCTTATTTGAAAATACACACGCATTCACACACAATAATAACACACACACACACTAATATGTAAAAACACACATACAAATACGTCAAAAATCACATGCACACCACTAAAATGTAAAACACATACACACTAATACATCAAAAACCACTGCCCCCCACACACGTAACAATTCACCAAAAATGACACTTGCACGCACACGCATATGTAAAAACACACATATACTAATACACCACACACACACATTGTGTTAACACACTTAATACACCAAAAAACACATGCGCTAATACATTGAAACAGACGCGCACATATACACACACTAATAGACCAACAACGAACACACATATCCCTATACAGTAAAACAAGCGTAGTAAGATATCAAAAAAAAAAAAATACACACAAAATACACCCAACAAAAACAAACACTAACAAACACAAGCATGTACACTCTAATATGTAAACATGCACAAAATACTAATATGTAAAAACACGCACACACACTAATAAACCAAAAACCATCCACACTAATACAACAAACAAGTACACCCACTAGTATACCAAAAAAGTACGCACACACAGTGTTATCAAACACTAACACACCAAAAAATAAACACAAGTTAATACACCAAAACAACCACTAATACATGAAAATACACACGTGCACATATACACACATACTAATACACAAAAAATCACACACACAATACACTGAAACGCATACACACACAAATACACAATAAAAATACACACACACACTAATACATAATAAACACACAAACTAGTAATAAACCAAAACAAACGCACATTCACTAAAACACTCATAGTAACTCAACAAAATATACACACTAATGCACCAAATAAGTACACACAAATACACCAAAAAAAGCACACATACTCACTTATTGAGTGTGAAAAAAAAACACTATAATACACCAAAAACACTTGCAGGCTCCAGAGCAACACTGCTTCTACTGGAAAAAAAATTTACAAACTGAACACCTACTCGCTTTGAGAAATAAGACAAAGATACCTTGGGATGGAAGCTTCATAGTAGTTTCCCCCACACAAAAAATGTCATTCCAAAAGTGAACTATTCAACAACACTCACCACAAGCATGATAGACTCAAACAAACAAAATCAAGCCCTCGATGCACCACTCCATGAACAAACCACAAGTAGATTTCTAGTCACATTAAAGATCCCTATTGGTATCCCAAGCCATTCTATTTACATGCAAATTTCTAGCCTCAACATCAAAATGCATCTTACCATTCAATATACCATGTGTTTAGGACAGAAGGTCCTCAAGGACAGATAATAATCTACTTTCCAATCCATCGAAAATCAGTTTTTGCGACAAATATACTCTAGATTTTACCTCTAAGAATCAAGTCTACAAGAGCAAGTGATGTCAACTTCCTAAGCTATCAACTTTAAGGTTATTCTTCGGGCTCAATTGTAAGAGAATTCTTGGTTCCAAGCATCACTCATTGGTCTAATTGCGTTATTTCAACCCTATATGGATGGAGTCTTACCAATTTCAAATCAACATACAATTCAATCTCATGAATGATGAAAATCAAAACATGAAGCTAAATTCAGTGAATATAATAAAATGAATCTACATTCCCCTTAAAGACAATGAAACACATACCAGCGTAAATATTGTGTGAATACGGCTACTGTTCAAATTAAAGTTATTTGAATCAACATGTTGGTGCTTTGCAATCATAGGAAGATGGTTAAAATCAGTAACAAGAACTAGACCAACTGAATATTCACTAATCCTGCAAGGGGCAGGCCCAGTAAATATCCTACTCAGCAGCAAAAAATAAAGAAAAAGCGAGAGAGAGAGCATGCCCAAGTGGCAGAACTACAACTTCGTTTATACCCTAGACATAAGTACCATGCGAGCATATACTAGCATAAATAAGACCAACAGATTTCAACTCAGCAATAATATATTTTTTACAAGACTGAAGAGACTGCACAGAAAAACTTAAAGAATTGAGAACTTAATTGTTCAAGAAACTACAGATAAAGATAAATAAGGAAAAAATTATGCTCAAGAACCATTAGTGACCCACCATCTGATCTTCAATCAAATGATCACATAGTATCCTTTATGCAGGTGTGGGTGGGGTTTTTAAGAAAATAAGCATCATGCAGGTTGTCTCAGGAAGTAAATGGGTGAATGTAAGAACCGAAAAATGCTAACAAAAAGGAAAAACAAAAAATTTTCAGTAAGCTACTGAAGAAACCTGTGCATCTTCTCTAACACGTAAATTTTGAGCCGTTGGATCAAGCAAGTCATTTATCACCTGATATTAGAAGGAAAAAAGGCACTAAAGATCAGAGAACCTTCTTTAGGTGACCAAAGATTACGTAAGTTTTATTAATAATAAAAGTCTACATTAAATATGTCTTGACGCACATGCGCATTAGCTAACTATTTTCAAGAGTAATCAAATTATCTACAGGTAGAACTGATCCCTTGTCTACACATTGGTAATTTGTGCTCCTAATTGCCTTTGATATAATGCCCCAGACCGAGTCAGTTAGCAATCTAATTATGGCCTAATATAGAATTGTGCTTCCACATCTTATAACTGAACTAACAAGGCGTATATCCATGAGACTGCCATGTTTGACAGAAACTTATTGATAATATACATAATTCAACATGAAAAAGAAAGAAGGAAAAGAAAAAAGAACTTTCTGTGGCATAACTGCGATTAGAGATGATAATGGAAGCCTAGAGTTGCAAAACTTTCTGCAACATAGCCTCAAGTCCGAGCTTGTCCCCATCAAACGCATGCGGCCACTAAATTGTTCACCTTCTTCAACTCATCGACAACTCATATCTATCTCAACATTAGCCAATAACAACCATAACCTCATTGTACCAGTAAAAGTAAAAACAGGCAGTATACAAAATACCATTCAACAGAGTCACTTGCCGTAGTTGTGCATTAACTTCTAAAAGAAGCCCCACATCCAACTGTGCTTCTTGCTCCCTTTGTTTGATTTCCTGATGTTGGAGATATAGCATTCTAGCTTATTAGGGTTTATTAAAGTTTTCCCTTTTTACCTTTTTATCCTTATTGTAACTTTCATTGGCTATATATACAGGGGCTCTACACTTAGTTTGTATCCCTTTTCTCTATTCTAAATATTTCTAGTTGGTATCAGAGCCAGGTTCTAACCTTAACCTTCTCCCAAACCTTCACCCCTAACCCTAGCCTCCACCGAGTCTGCCTCACCGGCAAACTGCCTTCAAGCAAAACCAGCCCCTGCCCACCGACAAAACCACCAACCCAAAGCAAAACCAAACACTCACCAACACCTGACAATTAGACGAAAAAGATTGCATGGCCAAATAACACATGTAACAATCGTTTTTATAACATTGCCAAAGTGCCAACTCGTGAATATATTCTCCCAATAAAAACTGCAGAGCAATAAACGTAGTGTTACATCTACAGAGCAACAAACGCAGTGTTCGATCTGCAGAGCAACAAATGCAGTGTTCCATCTGCAGAGCAATAAACGCAGTATTCCACCTGCAGAGCAATAAAAACCACAATACAGAGAAATAACATCCTTACAACATGAATATACTAAACATCAACACAGAGAAAAGAATACTGGGCAAGAGTGCGAAGCATCTGGCAGCTGGGGATCGGGATAGGGAAAGAAAGAAGTGGAAGATGAAAAGAGAGAAAACACATTAAAGATCAACCAAGAACGCATAAAACCAAAGAAAACAAATTAAAGATCAACAAATACCGCATATACCCAAAGAACATATATTAAAGATCAACAAAGAACGCATATACACACACACTTACAAATTATACCATTACACACAAAGAGAAGAATACTGGGCAAGAGTGGGAAGCATCTGATGTGATAGCTGGGGATCGGGATAGGGGAGGAAAGAAAAGGGAGAGGAAAAGACAGAAAACATATTAAAGATCAACCAAGAACGCATAAACCAAAAAAAAACAGATTAAAGATCAACAAAGAACGCATATACCCAAAGAAAATATACCCCCACACACACATATATACACACATTATACCATTACACACAGAGAGAAAACAATACTGGGCAAGAGTGGGAAGTAGATGAAAAGAGAGAAAACATATTAAAGATCACTCAATAAAGTATGTACCTAAATATACACAAACAACATTACACAAAAAAAAGAGAAAATATACTAAGAATCAACCAACAAAGTATGTACTCAAATTATACATACATATCGTAACATTTTACAAAGAGAGGAAGAGAAAGAACAAATCCTAAAGGGGGTACATACCCTCATTCTCTCTCTTGCTCGGTACTCTCTCCTTTGTATCGAAGAGAGAATGAGGACAGAAGACTCAGAGAGTTGGGGTTGGTGGCGCCATGGCCAAGAATGGAGTCATAAGAATCCAGTGGAGGGAGAGATCACAGAGTTCTTCACTCACTCACCCAAGAGGTTTCAGTTTTTCACCACCACGCCCTCTCTCCTCTCTCTCTCTCACACACACATCTACAGAAATTAGAAAGTGGCGGTGGTGGTGGCGCCTTTGCTATATAAATATGGCCCAAATGGCAGGTATATTGATGTATAATTGGGCCACAAATATAGGCCCACAGTCACTCTTACAGTCTTATGTCATTAAAACTACTAATGTTCATCTAAGACAAAATATTTTCGTGTGAATGACACTTTGTACGATAATAGATTTTTGATTTAAACCCTAAAAAATTAAAAAATTCTCATTTCCCACTAAATTACATAAAATGGTAATAGTATGGTTCAAAATCAATCGTCTGTTGCTCGGTCTAATAATTTTTTCTATTGTATTTTTTATATTTTGATAATTTTTATTCACTGTAACCTTCATAATATTCAATGTTAAATATTTTACATAATGATTCTAACATGAACAGAGGAAACAAAAAAAAACCAATTCTAATCAGCTATGAAGCAAAGCCCTAAGGAGATCAGGCAGCCTCCCATGACACTAAGTTGTTTTGGTAACATGCAGATGTAACAATGGTGTCTTCCAAGGGCCTCCGCCAGTAATACTTGTCAAAACATTGCAGAGTCAGTCATCCAACACATCCCTTTTTCATTTGGTCTACATTTCCAAACAAAGTTACTCATATTTGGTCAACAGTACATTAGCTACTTATTTTCAAGAGTGATCAAATTATCTACAGGTAGAACTGAACCCTTGTCTACGCATCGGTAATTTGTGCTCTTAATTGCCTTTTATATATTGCATGCCTCAGATTGAGTCAGTTAGCAATCTAATTATGGCCTAATAAAAAATTCTGCTTCACATCTTATAACAGAATCAAGGATCAAAATATAGTTTCGGTGTATTGTTTCGGTCACCTAGAAAACGGAAACGTTTCGACGTGTTTCGGAAACATAATAAAAAAAATAAATAATTTAAAAATTATTTTTCTAAATTATGAAAATATATCAAAATATCTTTAAATATCTTGAAACATTTTAAAACAATTGTGCAAATGCATTGAAATATTATAATACATTTAAAAATATTATGGAATACCTCGAAATATTAAAATTTCGATTTCATTACTGTTTCGTTTCGGTCTCCTTAGAAACGGAAACGTTTCAGACATTTCGACCGTTTCGAAACGATATTTTGATCCTTGAACAGAACTAACAAGGAGTAAATCCAAGAGACTGCCATGTTTGACAGAAACCTATTGACAATATACATAATTCAACATGAAAAAGAAAGAAGGAAAAGAAAAAAAGACCTTTTTCTGGCATAACTACGATTAGAGAGGATAGACAGTGGAAGCATAGAGTTGCAGAACTTTTTGCAACATAGCCTCAAGTCCTAGCTTGTCCCCATCAAAAGCATGCGGCCACTAAACTTGTTCATCTTCTTCAACTCATCGAAAACAACTCATACCTATCTCAACATTAGCCAATAACAGCCATAACCTCATGCTACCAGTAAAAATAAAAACAGGCAGTATAAATAATACCATTAAACAAACTCACTTGCCGTAGTTGTGCATTAACTTCTGAAAGAAACCCCTCATCCAGTGGTCCTTCTTGCTCCTTTGTTTGATTTTCTGACAATTAAAAGAAAAAAATTGCATAAATTGAGATGGCCAAATAACAAATGTAACAATTGTTTTGTTAACACATTCCCAAAGGGATTGCAAAAGAGAATTTTTTCAGTAGTTCTTTTGAGACTATTCCTTCAAAAACTTAAACAACTCACTGAAGTAATAATAGTAAGAAAGAAAAAGAAATTTGACAGGCAATAGTATTTTCTCTTTTTTTTAAGGGTGCAAGATGGTCCCATCAGGGCTGAGATAGAGTCCTAATACAGCACAACATCCATAAATGAAGGACACTGGGCAGTAGTTGACAATGGACTGATCTTCGGTATACATAACTAGAAGAAAAGGGACAAAAAAAACACCAAAAGGTTCATCAGAACTACAAATCATCCCTGAAATTCTTAGCACAAAAAGATGACAAGAAAAAAAAAATCAACCAAGTAAAAAATGAAAAACACACTTTCTCCATGAAACGAGAGCCTCGGAATCTCTAGGTGGCCAAGAAAACACTTCCTCTTCGTTAACTACAAGTTGTAAAATTTTCTTGAGAACATCTGTAGCTGAATTTATTTTTTCCAGCAACAATGAGAAAAAACTAAGACAAAGATAAATGAAAATAGAAATATTCTGGCAACTCCAAGCAATACTCTAAAATAGTCTTCCTATGATACAGTGCGGGGTGTGTCTGAGCACAGGTAAGAGAAACAAAAATTACAATAGTCTAATGGACAAGGCGATCCACTATGCTCATTCCAGATAAAGCCAATTCTTCATAGTCTTTCTGCAAACAAAAATAGGTGGCAAAACTTCTATTGAATGGACTGAGCTAAGAGAAATAAATAAATTCAATCCAAAGTATAAATAAAAGAAAATGTGATAACATATTATACCAAACCTAACGTTACGAATTGAACTTACATCATCCTCGCCAACAGAGTAACTATACACAACGCTCAGATATCCAGGAATGGAGTTTTTTTGGAAGAAACAAGTATTAACTTCGTTAGCCTTTAGGGATTCTGCTCACTAGAGCGGCCTTGGATTCTTCATGTTCCTTTAAACCTGATTGCATTTTATCCCCTTCCTTAGCTGATCAAGTTCTTGTTTGAGAATTGAGATTTCCCTCTAATACTTCTTAATCAAAGAATTTCCATCAATAATCTGAAAAAAGTACTTTTAAATAGCAAAATACAAGTGAGTTCCAAACTATTGTTATTGTAAATTCTTCTGCAAATATCAGAGCATTTTCTAATGTCATAGCAAACCTCAAGTGATGCAAGGATGCAAAAACATTTTGCACTGCTTGCAAATTTTCATGCATTATTAGTTTCCTCCATATTACTGGAAGCAGGAGCAACTGTGCATATAAGCTTAGATAAACAGAAAAACAAGGAATAGACATGTCAATACTATGCACTATGATTCCATTCTTGCCAACTGTGTTATAACTCACAAAAAGGCCGGGTCAAATCATATGGAATCAACATAATCACTAAACTTCTTGTTACTTGTCTCGCTTACCGAAACAAGCCCATGCCCACTCAATGAAGATGGCAGGAGCCAGGTGGTAGGTAAGCTTAGAATTTCGATATGGAACATGAGATGCCTTCCCTTCGCTTAGATTCCAATTACCTTCATGTTGCAATTAAAATCAATCTATCTTGTTGAAACAGTATCATAAAAGTGGAGTAGTTTACAACAGCAGTCCTAATAAGATGCCACCTTCCATACACAAGCCCCTCCCCCCCCAAAAAAAAAAAATAATAATAAATCAGAATAATAAAAGAAGAAAAATTGAAACCGTAAAATTATAAGGGGACAATGGAACATGAGCATTACCAACAGCTGGTGAGAACATAGTAGATGCTTATTTTGCTCCTGTTATAACAAACATCAAATAATGGGTAAAAATCAATTTACAAGAATGGTCAGCGATAAACTTTTTGCTTACGTTGGAGTAGGTGTAAATTATGGTTGGCCTGGGGGAAAAGACCCCCTCGGATGACTATTTACTGTGTCATGCTACTAGGTTATAGTTATACCATCCAAAATTAGTAGCAGTGATCCTTGGGCACTTAAAGTTCAAAGCATTAAAAGACTTCTGTTTATTATGATCCTTCCTCTCTCCTTCGTCCAATTGTTTCAGTTTTTTAGCGCGCACAGTTCTGGCTAGATCAAGTAAATTACTGGTTTTTGAGTTCTCAGATCCTGCTAGATCAAGTAAATACTAATTCAGCAACACAAAACAAGACAGTGAGACAATAAAAATAAAGATGAATATTTCTGTTATGAGAACAGCAAATGACTTTAAGCTTATTTATCACCATGTTCACTACTTTCAATCATCTGCAAAACCAACCGAGAGTTAGTAACATGACATACGAAACTGAACACAAGATATAGATCAAAAAGGTCACAAAAAACAATAACCACGACAGGGGGGAAAATTTGGGATAACCAAGGAAAAAACAGAACAAAAATTTAAGCAAATAGAAATTCGTGCAGATTCACAAGAAACAAATAGAAGCACCAATCAACTTCCCTCCCTAATTAAGTGGACGAAAGCTTCATGCTTCAATGGTGTACACATACATCATAATAAATTATCTCAAGTCCTTTAGATTGCAACTAGGCCATCCTTCATCGTTGGGACAAATACTCCTCCATAGAATATAACATGTAAAAATTGTTATGAACTCTCAGTAACCACTCACCCACCGCCTAGTCCTCAATTGCCCCATTAAAGGTGAAGCTCATAAGCACAATGGAATTATAAAAGTTCTTCAATAGACTAATGTAGAATTCATATTTAAGTGATACTAGAAAACTATGTCGAGGTAAATATTGATACTGAATAATATATACCTTACAACTATCCACAACAAATATACTCTGGATTTTACCTCTAAGAATCACATCTACGGGAGCAAGTGAGGTCAACTTCCTTAGTTAACAACTTTAAGAGCATTCTTCAGCCTCAATTCTAAGAGAATTATTCGTTCTAATTGCGTTATTTCAACCCTATATGGATGAGTTTTACCAATTTCAAATCAACATACAATTCAATCTCATGAATGATGAAAATAAGAACATGAAGCTAAATTCAGTGAATGTAGATAATGAATCAACATTCCACTAAGATAATGAAACACATACTAGTGTAAGTATTGTGTGACTACGACTACCGAACAAAATACAGTTATTTGAACCAACATGTCGGTGCTCTACAATCATAGGACGATGGTTAAAACCATTAACAAGAACTAAACCAACCAAATATTCACAAATCCAACATGGAGGGCACACCCAGAGAGAGAGAGAGAGAGAGAATGCTCAAGGGGCAGAACTACTTCGTTTACACCCTTTACATAAGTACCATGCGAGCATATTCTAGCATAAATAAGACCAACATATTTCAACACAGCGATAATATGTTTTTTACAAGACAGAAGAGAGTGCAGAGAAAAAATTCAAGAATTGTGAACCGAATTGCGCAGGGAACTATGGATTAAGATAAATAAGGAAAAAATAATGCTCAAGAACCATTAGTGACTCACCATGTGATCTTGAATCTAATGACGAAAAAGTATCCTTTATGCGGGCGTGGGAGGGGATTCTCTCTAGAAGTAAATGGATGATTGTAAGAACTGGAAAACGCTAATCAAATTCTAATTAGGCTAACATATTTATATATTTGAAAGCATACTAACGTAAAATGTGACATGAGCATTCAATTATGAGTCCACAATAGGTAGTTGTTTTGCTATAAGGTCAACTTCCCACTTCACAAACCTAAAATATCCAGTAAATGTGTACAACATATAAACATATACATGAATGGTCAGCGATAACCTTTTTCCTAACATTAGTGCAGGTGTAGGTTTTTTTTTTTTTGGGGGGGGGGGGGAGTGGGGGAAGAGAATATATAACGCTATGTCTAGAGACGACGACTATTTATTGTGACATGCTATAAGGATATTTGGTGCAAAACTAGAAGCAATGATCCTTTGGCACTTACAGTTCCAAGAGTTGACTTTTGTTTATGTATGATCCTTCCCTTCTCCTTTGTCCAATTGTTTCAGCTTTTTGAACTCTCAAATCCTGTGACACCAGGATTATAAAAAAAAATAAATAAATAACATTAAAATTCCGAGAACTTGAAATGAATTTAAGCATACAAGTTGAGAGAAAATCAATCTTCATATACATCATCACGGTCACCCTGCTTTCGATCATCTGTAAAAACACTGATTGTTAGTGATAGATGACATAAGAATTTCAACACAAGATATGGCTAGAAAATAATCTCAAAATACATAATGGAGTCATAAATGAGTGATAACTAAGGAAAAATAGAACAAAAAATTAAAAAGGATATACCTTTACCCTCAGAAATTCATATACCTGTACCATGCCTAATTAAGTAGAGAAAAGCTCCATGTTGCGGAAGAGTTCTCATACAACATAATAAAAATATTACATAGAAAATAATATGTAAAAATTCTTTTAACCTCTCAGTAACCCCTCGTGCACCCTCAAATCCCCAAGTGCCCTATTAAAATTTAAACTAATATGCACAATGAAATCGTATAAGTTCTTCAATAGACTAAAGTAGTATTTAGATTCAAGTAACACTAGTGAACTACACCCACAAATATTGGAACCGATGTAATTTTACCTCTTAAATAAATCAATTAGTAGGAGTAAACAAAAGAAACTTTTACTTCTCTAAAAACACTTACATGTTAAAAACTTCTTATATTTATCTTATTGAAAACACACATACTAATATACACGCATTCACACAAATTTATAACACACACAAATCAGCAAAAAAAAAAAATTTAATAGAACACACATACAAATACATCAAAAATCCCACCCACACACTAAAATGTAAAAACACACACACGCTAATACATCAAAAACACACACACACACTAATACACCAACAATAACACTTATACTAATACACCACACACACATCGTGTTAACACATTAACACACCAAAAAACACATGTGCTTATACATAGAAACAAACACGCACATATACACACTAATAGACAAAAACAAACACACATATCCCTATACACCAAAACAAGCATACTAATATATCAAAAAAAACACACAACATACACCCATAAAAAACCAACACTAATACACAAAACACAAGACACGCACACTCAAATATGTAAACACACACACAAAACACTAATATGTAAAAACACACAGGCACACACACACACTAATAAACCAAAAACTACATACACACTAATACAACAAACAAGTACACTTACTAGTATACCAAAAAAGTAAGCACATAGAGACACACACAGTGTTAACAAACAATAACACACCAAAAAACAAACACAAATTAATACACCAAACCAACCATTAATACATGAAAACACACCCATGCACTTATATACACAAATACACACTAATATACCAAAAAATAATCTCATACCCAAATACACCAAAACACACATAAAATAATATACAAAAAAACAAGAAACATTCATACACTAAACAAACAACAAACACAATACACACTCTTATACACCAAAACATAAAAACACAAACAATTGCAGGTTTCGGAGCAACACTGCTCGTACTGGACAAAAAAATTACAAACTGAGCACCTACTTGCTTTGAGAGATAAGACAGATACCTTGGGATGGAAGCCTTATAGTAGTTTCCCCCACACAAAAAGTGTCATGCCAAAAGTGAACTATTCAACCCACCACAACCATGATAGACTCAAACAAACAAAATCAAGCACTTGAAGCACCACTCCATGAACAAACCATATGTAGATTTCTAGCCACATTATAGATCCCTATTAGCATCAACATTAGCCAATAACAACCATAACCTCATGCTACCAGTAAAAGTAAAAACAGGCAGTATAAATAATACCATTCAACAGAGTCACTTGCCGTAGTTTTGCATTAACTTCTGAGAGAAACCCCACACCCAGTGGCCCTTCTTGCTCCCTTTGTTTGATTTCCTGACAATTAAAAGAAAAAGATTGCATAAATTGAGATGACCAAATAACATATGTAACAATCGTTTTTACAAAATTTCCAAAGGGACTGCAAAAGAGGAAATTCTTTCAGTAGTTCTGTTGAGACTACTCCTTCAAAAACTTAAACAAGTCACTGAAGTAATAATAGTAAGAAAGAAAAGAATCTGATAGGCAATAGTCTTTTCCCTTTTCTTTTAAGGGTGCAAGATGGTTCCATCAGGGTTGAGATAGAGACCTAATACAGCAGAACATCCATAAATGAAGGACACTGGGCAGTAGTTGACGATGGACTGATGTTCGGTGTACATAACTAGAAGAAAAGAGAAAAAAAAAACAATAAAAAGTTCATTGAAACTACAAATGTTTATCACTTCCCTGAAATTCTCAGTACAAAATGATGAGTGATGACAAGAAAAAAAAATAACCAAGTAGAAAATGAAAATGTACTTTCTCCATGAAAAAGAGAGCCTCGAAATCTCTTCCTCTTCATCAATTACTGGTTTTAAAGCTTCCTTGAGAACATCGGTAACTGAATTTATTTTTCCCTGCAGCAATGCAGCAACGACAAAGAAATACGACGAAAATACATGAAATAGAAATATTTCGAAAACTCTAAGCAATACTCTGAACTAATCTTTCGATGATAGGGTGCAGGGTGACTTTTAGCACAGTTAGAGAAACGAACATTACATTAGTCTTATGGACTAGGCAATCCACTATGCTTATGGCAGATAAAGCCAATTCTTCAGTCTTTCTGTAAACAAAAATAGGTGGCAAAACTTCTATTACATAAGAACGGGTTGAGCTAAAAGAAAAAAGCAAATCAATCCAAAGTATAAAATCTCCTCTGATTTGCAAGTATTTGTTCTAGATACAAGTCTTATCCAAAAGCTGTCATTGAACGCAAGTACATTTTCTACAAGCTGCTGAAGCTGCTCAAAAAATAAGATGACCTTATCAAAATTAAACTAAATAGAAATCTTAAGATAAAACAGACATCATACACTTCAAATAATTATACCACATTTTAATAAGAACCTTATTCCCCGATTAACAAGAATCATTTGTGGGTACACTTTTTGAGTTGATTATTAAAAAATGAGATAAATTAGCATCAAACCAATATGTGGGAGGGGAATGAGTTAATTATTTGAGGCACGGAGTGGTAAATTACATCAATAATGGACAAATCATACGGAAATATCTTTTGAGCACTCTAAAAGATAAACTAGTGACCCAGTCATATATTTTGCGTGCATCTCCACACTCCAGTACCGCCTGCCCAAAATACAACAGTAGGAAAAAAAGCTCCAAGAGTCTACCCCAGAAACTTTTTGTATTTACAAAAGGAAGAGCACTTGCAGCAGTATTATAACACATAAAGGTGTGAGACAAGTTTGATTAGTACCTAATCACATCCACATGAAAGTAGAAATTATGGCAATCCAATACAGGGAAATAATAGGGAAAAAACTTAGGTTGGTAGAAAAAGGCCGCTTTAAAACATACAGCAATACACCAATACCTCCTTATCATTTGCATCCCTCAACATATCCACTTCCGCAATCTTTTTAAATGATTTCTCAGCATCTGGATTGACTGCACAGATCAAAGTTCTCCTGTTTATCTATTAAAACAAGTCATTTCATCATCAGTAGCCCCCTCTTTAAGAAAACAGAATAAAAATTAAAAATTGGGAAAACCATTTTCTCTGTACTTTTCATAAAATAAGCTAAGTGCATAAAAGGGGTTATAAAACCACTCGGATGTTTTCCAAATCTTGTCAACATCATCCCCATTCTCTATTTCTGACTATGCAAAGAGGAAAATTTTGCTCTTCATGATGGAAATCATAGAAACAAACCTTAATTCTATTTCAAGAAAAGCCAATCAAAGAAAGCAAAGATTCTGCTCCCCTTCAGAACTCATCTCTCAATTCTTCTCTAGACAAGGACTCATAATAAACCATTTTAGCTAATGACAGTCTAATGGTCAACACTTATCCACATTGTTAGGCTTTGCACTACCTTTTAACGATTCAACCGTTAAATGGTGTACATTATCAAAAGCATGCAGCCACTAAACTTGTTCATCTTCTTCAACTCATATCTCCCACCCTGTACCTTATTTTGTTGCATTTTTTAGGTTTTTCTTCTGATGCTCATGATAATACAACTTTCCTCAACCCCCCCCCCCCCAAAAAAAAAAAAAAAATCAGTTCCGGCAACCTTTGTTCACGAGGTTATAGTCCAACAATTACCTTTGGCTTTGTCAGATAATAAAATCAATCTGGAATCTGGATTTGGCTTCCTACTTTCCTCTGATTGTATTATTTTTACAAAACAAAAATCACATTAGATAAATAATGTATAACTTCTGTCAAGGTGCAGTAATTACAAACAAAAACAACAGTCAAAGACAAATGGAGCACCTTAAGCCACTAAATGTTTTCATTAAAGTGCGAAGAGAATAAAGAATGGTAAATAAAAAGGCAAATGAATGTTATAGTTAAACTTCTATTAAGTCGTCGGCATCAAGGCTCCCTAGATGCAAAGGAGACAGAGGTGAGAGAGGCAAAATTTGGTGGGATTGATGTCGACCCACGATGAATAGTTGATTTCAAATCTTTATGCCACTCTTTTAGTTTCACTTTGTCGAGTCATTAATTTGTTGAAACATTAGTCTTCTAGAGTACTTCTCATTAATGATTGCTACCAGTTGGATTTTGTGTACAATATATACTCTTCGGAGCACCGGTATTTAGGATCTTGTTGTGTATGGAAATACAAATGAGAGAGTGGGGGCAAGATATTTTCAATCTAATTCAAGAAACATGAGAGATGAGAGTGAATATAAAACTTCTCTTATATATATTTGGTCTTGTAGGCACGACCACATTTAAGTGCAATCTTGAGAATCAAAAGTAAGAGATTGGGAACATGTGAAAAATATTTAAAAAAATTGCCAAAAATAGATTGAAGATAACTGTGTTCTGCTAGTAAAAAGATGTATAAAACAAGTCTACTAGAAGCATTATAAATGCATAGCGGGCCGTAGCAACACATTCTATAATATTACAATAGAATGCAATCCCTCAACCAACCCCCAACCACCCAAAAAAAAAACAAAAAACAGATAGCCCTGTTGTTTCTTCTCTTCCCACCTCAGCCACAATTGTAATCCTACCAGATTTCTACAGAAAGTTCAATTTGACTTGAGAAAGAAAGTTCTATCTTACTCAACTAGTGCTATTTTTAACTTTCACGTAAAAAATGTATTTCAAGACTAAAGAAAGAAACCAATACCTCAAATTTACCTAAGCGAACTGGTGGATTCTCCCAATAAAAACTGCAAAGCAATGAACTCAGTGTTCCACCTGCAGAGCAATAAAAACTGCAATACAGAGAAATAACATCCTTCCAACATGAATATACTAAACATCAACACAGAGAAAAGAACATTAGGAAAACAAGAGAAAATATACTAAACATCAACATAGAGAAAAGAATACTGGGCAAGAGTGGGAAGCATCTGGCAGCTGGGGATCAGGATAGGGAAGGAAAGAAAAGGAAGAGGAAAAGAGAGAAAACACATTAAAGATCAACCAATATCGCATAAAACCAAAGAAAACAAATTAAAGATCAACAAATAACGCATATACCCAAAGAAAATATATTAAAGATCAACAAAGAACGCATACACACACATTATACCATTACACACACAGAGAAAAGAATACTGGGCAAGAGTGGGAAGCATTAATCTGACAGCTGGGGATCGGGATAGTGGGGGAAAGAAGAGGAATAGGAAAAGAGAGAAAACATATTAAAGATCAACCAAGAACGCATAAACCCAAAAAAAACAGATTAAAGATGAACAAAGAACGCATATACCCAAAGAAAATATACCCACACACACACATTATACCATTACACACAGGGAGAAAATAATACTGGGCAAGAGTGGAAAGTAGATGAAAAGAGATAAAACATATTAAAGATCACCCAAGAAAGAATGTACCTAAATATACACAAACAACATTACACATAGAAAAAATATAAAATTTACTAAAAATCAACCAATGAAGTATGTACTCAAATTATACATACTCGTCGAAATCCAAAAAAAATTATACATACACATCGTAACATTATACAGAGAGAGAGAGAGATCAAATCCTAAAGATGGTACATGCCCTCATTCTCTCTCTTGCTTCGTACTCTCTCCTTTGTATCAAAGAGAGAGTCCCGAGCAAGAGAGGGAATGAGGACAGAAGACACTGAGAGTTGGGGTTGTTGGTGTCATGCCAAGAATGGAGTCGTAAGAATCCATTGGAGGGAGAGATCACAGAGTTCTTCAATCACTCACCCGAGGGAAGATTTGGGGTTTTCAACCCATGCCCTCTCTCCCCCTCTCTCCCTCTCTCTCTCGCACAGAGACATCTACAGAAATTAGAAAGTGGCGGTGGCAGCAACGCCTTGCCTATATAAATATGACCCCAATGGCGGTTATATTGATGCATGATTGGGCCACAAATATAGGCCCACTAATGTCTTACGTCATTAAAACCACTCATGTTCATCTAAGACAAAATATTTTTGTGTGAATGACACTTTGTACCATAATAGATTTTTAAAATTTTAATTCAAACCCTAAAAATTAAAAACTTCTCATCCCACTAAATTACATAAAATGATAATAGTATGATACAAAATATAGTTTGTTGCTTGGTCTAATAATTTTTTCTGTTTTATTTTTTATATTTTGACAATTTGTATTTACTGTTATCTTCGTAATATTCAATGTTAAATATTTTATATGAGAATTTCATATCCAATTTTATGAACGGACCACAACTATTTTTTAATATGGTTAAATTTATGTGTGAAAATGTTAATCTTTTAGAGTTTAAATTATAAATTTGAACATCTTTTGAGGACAATGCTAAATTTAGTTTACATGAATTTTGTCATTTTTATAATTCAAATTGCAAGGTGAGGGTGAGAGTGGGTATAGACTGCTTTCGGCGTTCTAGGGTTTTATTTGGGAATTCCACAGCAAACCTACGGTACACTTGACTTAATCAGTTGTTTTCCTATAATTGCTCGTTTCATTTTTCTAGTCAAATTTTCTATGGACCTGTCTGGTAAAGGTTGGTCTAGATGGGACGAAGGCCTTGGCCTATACAATTTGGTCCATGCTTTTAATTTCGGTTAGAGATTTAGGTCCATCCAAGTTCTCAAGTGGGCCAGAACTAAACAATCGGCCCACGATTATGGCTCAGCCTTATACAAAGCCTTTAGGACCTTTGTGGTAGAGGTTGGTCTAGCTGGGCCGCAGGGCTTGGACTATACAATTTGGTTCACGGTTTGAGTCTGAGTTCAATAGAGACTGGGGCTCTTGATTTGATTTTTAAAAACAATTTTTTTGTTCTCAAAATTTTAAAAAACGAAGAGAAGTTGTTTGATTTGATTATTGTTTCTCCAATTTTCAAAAAAATCGAGGATGTAACGAATCCCATTACAAAATATTCCCTTAATATATAAAGTATAAAAAGCCTCAAATCAACAAATGTCCTCTCCTCCTCCCCTAAATCGCCTTCTCCTTTAGAGAAACTGCGACCAACTGAGTTCCATCGACGACGAACACAACTCTCGTCTCTCTCTCTCCTCACACCTCTCTTATTTGTCGAATCCAACAAATCTGTGTATATGTACAGATCTATGTTTAGATCTGTACATATGCACAGTTATCTATATGTTTGTATATTTAAAGGTTTTGAATGTAATATTTAAGAAATTATTGATGTTATTTTGAGATTTATTTATTTAGACTTTGAATGATAGTTAATTTAATTTATCCAATAATTTATTTTAGTTATGCTTTCATGACTGATGATTGACAATTTAGTTCATGCCTATCTTGTAGAAATTGAGACATGACATGAGTATTTCTTAAATCACATATTTTTGTAAATGGGTGAATCCGACACATCATAATTAATAAATGGGTGAAACTAATTAAAATAAATACACAATACGACTCGTTTATATATTAGTTATATAACATTCATTCACGACATTAATAAATGAATCTAATGCATGTAGATTGCTTTTCCCCGACTTAGAAGTATTAATATAATTGAAAGAAATATTTTTTGTTGGAATATATATACTCTTATAGGCAAGTCTCGTGAAGTATTTATTTTGAAATAAATTAATAGATTTGGATGAATGGATTAAATTAATACTTGGTTAAAATTTATAATCCATGTTTCAAGGGTATGTTTGGGTTAGACATTAGGAATGATCGGGTTGGACAAACCCATCTATCTTATAACCATTCATATGAAAAAAATAATGTAAATTTAAAATTATGCCTCTTATATTTTATTTAGTTCAAATATTAAAAAGTTATGGGTTCACTCTTATCATTTACGATACTTTGTTTAAATTGAGTATTGAATGATAATATAACTATTAAAATTATAAAAAAATTAAACTTTGTTCAATCTATACTTGTGTTTGGTATTTATACATGAGTTTGTCAAAAAAAAAAAATATATTTTATACAAATACTCTTCGACCTAATTATTTTAAGCTACCAAATAGGTGAATTTATTTAGGAAGGTGTTCATGAATATAAATATACTATTTATCCGGGTTTTAATCATTCATGAGTGATGATATACGACCCAAAGTATCTAACCAAATACGGAAATAAACGGAACAGAAGCACCCAAATGTACTTTCTCCGAAGCTTAACAGCTTGCAAGTAGGAGCCCCCAAATCAGTTTCTACGATTCAACAGGTTCGATCCTCTGCAAACTAGGGTTCTTTCAAATTCCCAATTCTGACACATTTCATCGTTATATAGATATGCTGATTGTTGATTGTAGATCATTGGTCTATATGCAGGCACGCAAGATTTATAAGGCTCGAGCATTGAGTTAATATTCGTATTATCGGCATCATTCTATGTAAGTATTTGGAATTTGACGCTACCGGTTGATTCTTTATATTAATCTTTGAGTCAAACTGAACCTATGATTATATGAACCGAAAATTATGATACAATAGATTATAAGAATAACGTAGGAAAGAGAAACCTGTACTAAAAGGACGAAAAATAATAGCCTATTATGTTGCATTCTTGTTTTAAAGAAAAAATGGGCATGATAGAACGAGTTGCATTACTCTCTTTCACATACACGTTCGCCTCCCCATCATACAGTTTTACAACGAGTTTGGGACGCCTATGAAAAGTTCCTTTGATGAATCTCGGTTATATCTCAAACCTTTTGATTTTTGTATGAAAAATCATCTATGATACTAGAGATTTGGCTGATAGATAATTGGTATTGTCAAGAGATGATGGTGATCTTGACCCATATCACCGATAGGCAGTTAGCATTGTCACAATTGATAAAGTTAATAATCCATTATCTACCAATCTATTATGGTTGGCAGAAATTTGTTTATGGGTTGAGAATGAGATCAACGAGTTTGGTTATCAGGATTGAGTTAAACATGGTGACCAAAAACAGTCGCTTTGATCAATATTATATGAATTATGAACATATATAGCATTACATAACCACATATTTGTGTGATCATGGTAAGGCTCAATAAGCCATGATCTCCCGGTGTAAGTGTTTCTGGATAGTTGGCTGTAACTCCATGAAGAGGATGCAATTGAGGAGCGTGGCTTAAAATCCTAGCTCAATAAATATGCATCACTTGAAGGTCTAAAGCTCAAATGTAATATGAACCGGGGAAGTTAAGAGAACCATTTACAACCTTTTGTCTTACTTTTGATGCTATTATTCTTTACCCTTAACGAGTTAACTATTCTGCGTCGTCAGTCGATGCTTGTTTCAACTTTCAAGGATGGTTATCTTTTCCACTTGATGAAATCAATATGGTGCCATTTTAAAACTGAAATTTTGTACTTGTAACATGCTAACTTCTTAAGATAGACATTCATCCGTGGTTGTCTAATATTTCTTCTTCCTTTCATAGATATCTTGCATACTTAGTAATTGGCATCACACATTCATGTTTGCATTTTAGTTGCAAGTGACTTTCATCACATTGATTAGAAGTTTTTCTAAAATTTAGTAAGCAATGATAGGTTACCTTTCTTGGGCCACCTGTTTCTCTTGATTAGTTCAACCCACCCTGAGTCTGAGTTTGGTTTGTGAAGGATCTCCACCTCTTGAGTGGTTTTAGGGGAGATGTGCTCTATCGCAAGTTATCCTTATACAACACAAGATTGGTTTTTCAGATAAGTAAAGTAGGTTGTTCGGTCTCTCAAAAAGTTATCATTGAACACTAAATGTGTGTCTACAACGCTATATGCTTTCTATTCGACGATAATTGATCAAATGGAACGAAAGGAGAATTGTGCTCTTTAAAAACTGAAGGCTTTCTTCATTGTAAATTTCTATGCGAAATGTCATACTTGTTTAGTAGAGGTTGGTATTGATATATGAGATCATGCAAACTTTGTATGTGTTCTTTTTTCTTAATCAATGAGACAAAGCTAGTTGTATCTACTTTGTTCTTAGTCATGACTAGATGGGCTCGTAAAATTCAACTAGCATGATGACATGTGGTTAGTTTTGTTGCAAGATGAATATGCTATTTGATTATATATCTGCCCCGTATCATTGATCTCTATTTTTATTATTTTCTTCTGGTCACCTTCTAAATAACCATATATCATTTCATTGTCTTATTGAACTCAATAACTTAACAAGAATCTAGTTTATCTAATCGTATTAACTGATAATGTTCATTTACTTATTAATTCGTCGATATCTTCCCTTCATTTTAAGCTGATATATCTTTTAATTCATGATAACTTAGGGCGGACGAGGAACTTGTTGATCAAAAGAAGTATCTCGAGGAATCTTGCAAGCGTAACTGTGTGAAGCCTATGATTGAATATGAGGTGAGGCAGATGGATATTTTTTAATTACTCTATATTACATTTCTAATGGCACTTCAATACAGTGCATCTTGTATTGCTTCATCCACTAAAAACCAATCAAATGGCGTACAAACCAGTATACTGTTTTCTATGGGGTGTCACCAACTACCAAATTGGCAGCTGGAATATTTTTCCTTTATCACACGCTCTCTAGTTTGTCATTGATCATTCAATAGTTATTAAGCATTTGCAATTGAAACCAACAACTTCAGAGGTTGCCAACTTGGCTAGCGTGCATCTTCATCTTTTTCCTTTTTAAAGTCAATATGCTCATGCATATCTCTGCTTCTTGATTGTCTAGATTTTCCCATCTTTAAAGAAATCTCAAACATTATTTGTAATTTAACTGCACTCTTCTTTAGTTTAGATGTATATTTCATCCACACCCTTGACAGTGAGGTACAGTACCATTACCTGACAAACTGAAAAGTGCCTGCCATCATGTAATACCTACTCAAAATAGAAATTTTAACACAGTACACCACCAAACAAACACCCTCTACACCAAACACCACTATCGTCCAGCCAACTCACCTTCCGCCACAGAGAGGGATTTTAGCTTCACTCTAAATGCAGAACTTGATCAATGGCAATAGTTTGAAACCCCAAATAAAACTAGGTCTTTTGCCCATATCACCGTCGAACTCAACTTTTTGAGAACCAATTGGAGGCAAGTTTTCAGGAGGTCCCAGATCATTGCCTCTACTTAAAAACAAAGGATTTCTATGACCATTAGAACTCTGGGAACCAAGTGGGCTAAATCCATTGTCATTGGCTGCACCACCACCGCTTTCTTAGTTAACGGCGTATCAAGTTCGACATCTATTGCAAAAGAGAGGATTCACTTTATAGTTTACATAACCTCGTCTCTACTAGGCTGCACATGAAATGCCGAGAGGCTCGGACCTTTTGGATTATAATCCAAGTTGAGAGTATAGTTATGGAAAGTGGATCACAACCATGGTGGTGGGGATTAGGTGTGATAATCGAGCTGAGCTGACCGAGCTTCATTATGCTTAGCCTCTATTCGAGCTCAAATACCGAGCTCAAATCATTGTTCAAGCTCGAGTCGATCTCGACCCCAAAACGAGCTCCAAAATTAAATGTCAAATCAACATTTTCAAATCCAAAAGCACAAAACCCTAATCAATAATATGTAACCTAAAACATCACACATTCCAAAATCCACAGAGTTTATAAAAATTCACTCTTATTCAATTGAACATGCAATTCCTAATATAAAAAGTTGCAATCGCAACAAAATGGACTTATGAAGAACAAAGATTCGAGGCAAAAGAGGATAAAAAACAAGAGAGAAAGATCATAAACAATGGAAAATAAAAAAAAAAGAAGTAATAAGATACTGGAAAAATCATTTGTACAAATCGACCCGACAACCATATTATTTCTATTGATGACTTATGAAGAGTAATCCTTCTTCAATCTCAAACCTGTTGGTGACAAGGAACGAAGAATTGCTTTTCTCCGAGAGCTTGTGATAGAGATCAAAAAGGAATTGGATAAGCTTAAATCGAAGAATTAGATTTTATTATTTGTTTTAGTATTATTATGTTAGTTAAGGAATATATGTTTGACTATGAGTACTAGTTAGAGTTTGATTAGAAAATTATTATAGAGTTTTAATAGGATAAGAATTTGAAAGTTTGATTATGAATTTTTTTTAGAATTTTAATAGGAGAATAAATTTTATTTGGATAGGAGACTTAACCTATCTATCTATGTGGATGTAATCCCAACAATTTCATTGTTGAGTGTGATATAGTAAAAATTGTTTATCAGTGGAGAATTTTGTGTGTTTTTTGACCGATTCCTTGCGAGGATGAAGTAAACCTCCCCTTCTAGGTTTTGTGCTTGGGAAAAAAATAATCCAAATATATACTAAAACTAGCCCTCCCGAGTGCAACGCAAGCCGTATCACGCTCGTATCCGAGTAGCTCGAATCATTTACCAACCCTAGTGGGGATAGACGATAAAGGGGTAGGAGTAATTTGATTGGTTACTCATTTTGCCAGAATATGTGTATATAGATACATATTATGGAAAAGAAAATACAATGTCCTATTTTGTATGGTAACAGTTTATGTTAATGCCGTTAAAGACAAACATTGCTACGGGGTGTCACTGAAGTTTGAGCTGATATAGTGGCTTGAAGTTTATAGTAATTTAGAGGGAGCGTGGATGAAAATTTTCATTTTTTAATATCTTGGAGGCACTATTAATAAGTAAAGGATATATGGATCCAGAAGTTTGCTCATAGAAGCCAAGACAAGTAAATGAAGCGGATATGTGCTCCTAGAATATTTTCTAGTTATGAGGATTAGTGTGGGCCTCAAGTTTGATTCTCGTTGCAATGGGAGATTTACAGTATTAGTGATAAGAAAGGTAAACACGGGAAAAATGAATACGCAAGGTGTCTACTTGTCAAAGAAAAAAAAAAGAAAAAAGAAAAAAGGGAATCTGCAGAGTTTTTTCACGACATGATCCCTAGAGAGTTAAATGGCTAGGATTCTTGTTTCTAATATCCAAGTCCTTGGGGGAACATACTTTTGAAGTTAGTCTTTACAAGGCAAGAAATGATGCTGCCAAATGACCCATTCAGTTAGTTCATTCGTAAGTTGTCTACTTGTCAAGAATAAAAGTTCATTAGTATGCTGTCTCCATCCCCTTATTTAAACAGTTCTTTTTTTTTCCGGAACATATATTCCTAAAATAGTTATTTTTGTGTGTCTGCATAGAGGTGGGAAATGAAAGGGGGGAGGGTTATATATGAGGAAATATATAAAATTGTGCTGAGGTATTTGAGATTAACTTGTTGCATGTTGAGTTGTGGTCACTGAACTCGCTTCTGCTCTTGCTGGGTAATTGTTAAAATATTATTACATGCACATTCATCATGTGCAGCCATTGCTTGACAGGATGAAATAGCACTGTATGGCTCAGATATTGAGGGAATTTGGTATGACCGACATATATGGGATTGATGAGTTTGATATTCAAAGATTTCTTTTTGATTCATTTCTTCATCTTCTTTTACTTGCCTGCGAAAAATCACTGGTAAGTGACTAATTCTTGGTACAACATACATCCACACATGTACATGATTTCTGCATTACACTCGAGTGGTCAGTTTGGAGTTTGCTCGTATGGTCTCTCTATCCATGTAAATAGGAGATGAGCAAAGCGGGTGATAATTTTTGAGGCCTTGATTTATTTAACATTTGGGGTACTTTGATGGACTTGAATTGGGTAATTGTTAATTGATGGGGGTGTGTGTGTGAAAAATGGTGCTTTATATATGCAGGCATGTGTTAAGAGGGTTGAAGGTGATGAAACTGGGAATAAACATTGCACAGGGCAGTACTTTGATTATTGGTCTTGTGTTGATAAGTGTGTAAGTCTTCTTAATTCATTATTGACAATGTTTATTATATACGTTGCTACCCCGATTCATCAGCTCTTACTGGCCATCCTGTAATGCAGGTTGCACCAATACTGCTTGCACAGCTGAAGTGACTTGAATCTGGTCCAATGGTATCTCATTGCAGTCTGTTGTCAACTGGTTGCAACCTCAATTTGCTAATTTTTATTGTTTCCCTTTTTTTGTTCCCCTTTCCCTACTTATCTGGGCAACTTGTTAAATGTTTGTTTGGTTTGTTTTTCATCCAAAAACTGTAAGATTACTTGATCTCATGCCTTGGTAAACCTTATTTGTCCCAGAGCTGAATCTTTTGATTCAGAATAAAGGGAATTTTGTGCGACTATATTTATCTGCTATAGCAGTTTATAATGGTTGAGTTCTGGCCTTGATGCAACCGTAAAGTTCTTTCCGTTGTTAACATCATGGATTTTGAGTCATGGAAGCACTCTCTCCACATGCAGGAGCCAGACTCCGTAGTATTACTAGCTTTGACTGGAATGCGCAATGATTCAGTAGGTCTCAATCAGATTTTTTAACAGATGATTTATTATTGTCGTAAATTACCTATTTAGTTTTGGTAACAACTCACATATTGAAAGATCCTAAATGTACTTGGACCACTTGTGCTTTTTACCAGACCCAGGCGGCTTGGAAAAATAATTTCCAAAAAGATGTGATTTTTAACTTATTTCTCTAACTTAGGTAATTTTAAAAAATTGAAATGACTTTTTTATCTTAAAAATGTCATTTTAAATGATGTGGTTAAACTCAATCTAATCACACCAGTAAAAGAAGATTGTTGATTTTTTTTTAAATGTAAAACAAAAGCATTGTGCATAGTCTCGTCCTATGGTTCCTACATAAGACTTTATTTCTTCAATTTTTTGTTATATTGGATTTTTTTTCAAGTATTTATTTTTAATTAAGTTGAAACAAGATAAAAAATTATATGCAAATTGATGTTTTCACGAGAAAGATAAAATAAGTTGTCAAAAATAGGATTTGTTGACCTATTATATTATTTTAATAGTGAGTTGTTTATGGTACCCAAAATGTGTTTTTTGTATATAAATATTTATCATTTTTATTGGTATTTTTTTCATCATTATGATAATTATTTTTAATATATAGTAAATTTTAATAAATATTAAAATTTATAATAAATTAATAATTATAATTATCTAATCTAATTTTTAAAAACACGCACCATTTCTCGTTATAAAATAATTGAAGACAAACTGCACAGCGCCCACTAGGGCGGCGATGGCCCTTTTTCATAATCAGTACGTCTCTATCCTCCCATACTCCAAATCAGGCAAGTCTCCTTCAGCTCTCTCTCTCTCTCTCTCTGTGCTCTGCTCTGCTCTGCTCTGTAACGCAACCTTTCCAACACACACAAACGCACCCTTTTCGCGTATTTTTATCACTCATTGATCATCTAATAGTCTCTTCTTAGTACATCACACCAAGTTAGTTCTCTCCCCTTTTCGAAATTTTGCTTGTAATTTTGTTAAGATTATAGGTTAGTTAAGACTTTATGGATTGATTGGATTTTATGCGGTATAGATTGAGCTGCAATTTTCAATACGTACAAATCGACTATATATATGACAAGTGCACAACACGATTAAAACCATAGATTGAGCTTTTTCTCATCGAGTTTTATAATTGTATGATTTTCATTGCATATGCCAATTGATATAATTGTCTAAATTTTGTTGTATAGGTATTGAAATTTTGGTTATTTATTTGAGATTTGGGTTTTTGGAGGCTCAATTTCTCGTATATTGAGACACTAATTATTAGTCGAAATCACAAAAACCTCTATGGGTCGAAAGAAGCCGACTGGCCGAGAGGACGAGAACGCCGCTGCCACACAGGGCGGTGGTGGGAAGTCCAAAAAGAAAAACCTGGTTATTGAGGACGATGAATACTCAGTTGGGACTGAGGTATTGGAAGAACAATCGGTTCAGGAAGAGACCATAGCGCCAGCTATTAATAAAAAGAAGGGTAAGAAGGGAAATTCAAAGAGTTCGCACATCACAGGTGATGATAATGATATAGAGTTGAAAGATGGAGAAGAAGAGGATGATGTTCCAGTAACTCAATTTGGTGATAAAAAGAAGAGTAAGCCGAAGAAGAGTCGGGGTAACAGTGTATTTAGTTCTTCAAATTTTGGGTTACTTGGAGAGGAGCATGAGGATAATGACGAAAGTTCGGTTGTGATTCAAGATAGGGATGACGAGGGTGCTGGTAGTGAGGAAGAGAATGAGAGTGTAGTGGCTTTTACAGGGAAAAAGAAGCCATCAAAGTCAAAAAAGGGTGGTAATGTGTTTAGTGTGGCAGCGTTTGATGCGGTTGATGATGCTGATGAAAGTGGCATGATGGATAATGAGGATGAGCCTGCTATTTCTTTTATGGGGAAAAAGAAGCCATCAAAATTGGGTAAGAAAGGTGGTGGCAGTCTGTTTGCAGTGGCTAGCTTTGATGGACTTGATGAAGGAGGCGAGGATAAGGATGAAACTAAAAAGGATGAAGATGATGCTGAGGTTATTTTCACGGGTAAGAAGAAGAAGTCTTCAAAATCTTCGTCGAAGGTCAGTAGTAATTCATTTAGTGTAGCACTGCTTGATAGAGAAAAAAACGAAGATGCTTCAGTTTCTAAATTGGGTGGTGATAATATTGACGATGATTTTGGTGCGTCGGAGGAAGATGCGTCAGTTATTATGTTTTCTGGTAAAAAGAAACCTTCCAAAAAGAAGAGTAATAGTGTTTTCAGTACACTTGATTCTGGGCTTGGAGATGGATCATCGCACGTGGTTGAACCTGAACAATGTAGTGTGAGCACTAGTACTAAAGAAGCCGATGATTCTAAAAACAAAAAGCAGGTGAGTGAAGACCTGGCCGAAACTTCAAAGAACAAAAAGAAGAAAAAGAAGGGTGGAAGAACTGCTCAAGAAGAGGATGACCTTGACAGGATTCTAGCAGAACTCGGTGAAGCGTCCTCTATATCAAAACCTGGTCCATCTCCATCTCCTCCTCATCCTCAAGAAGCAGAGCTTCAGACTCAGTCTGAGCCAGTTGGGTCTGCAGATGCTATAGGTGAAAAGGAAACCGAAGAGGAAGGTGGGGTGGAGACCGCTGCCACAAAGAAGAAGAAAAAGAAGAAAGATAAGGAAAAAGAGAAGAAGGCTGCTCCACTGCAGCTGCAGCTGCAGTGGAAGAAAAGCAAGAAAAGCCGGAAGAAACAAAGACTAAAGTACCAGATAAGAAAGTCCCGAAGCATGTAAGGGAGATGCAAGAGAGACTTGCCAAGCTTAAGGAAGCAGAAGAAAGGAAGAAGAGGGAAGAAAAGGAGAAGTTAAGGAAGGAAGAAGAGGAGCGGCTTCGGCAGGAAGAACTTGAAAGATTAGCAGAAGAGAAAAAGCGCTTGAAAAAGGAAAGGGAAAAGGAGAAGCTTTTGAAGAAGAAACAGGAAGGGAAACTTCTAACTGGGAAGCAGAAGGAAGAAGCTCGTAGGTTGGAGGCAATGAGGAACTATATACTTGCAAATGCGGGAGTGCCTCCTCCTGGTGGAGACACTGGTGGTGCCCCAGCAAAACGACCCAAGTATCAAACAAAGAAGTCAAAGCCGCATCCTCAAACCAATGGTGTGGCCATTACAAAAACTTTTGAAAGCATGGAAGCGAAGGAGAACCAGCAGGAAACTGTGTCAGAGGTAGATTCCCTGGAAACAGAGAAGATCGAAGAAGTGGAACAGCTGACTGTGGAGAAAATGGAAGAATCTGAAATGGTTGAAGAGAACGGAATTGAAGAAGAGGACAATGACGAGGAATGGGATGCAAAAAGTTGGGATGATGCTGATCTGAAACTGCCTGGTAAAAGTGCTTTTGCTGATGAAGAGGACTCGGAACCTGAACCTGTGGTCAAAAAAAAGAGAAAGAATGTACGACCAGCTACTCGTGATGTGTCATCGCCTCCTGGAGCTGCCACCCTAGCCATTGCTACCCCGAAAGTCACCTCTACTCGACCAGTCAAATCTGAGGACGTTGAAAGTAACAAAACCATTCTGGAGAGTGGGCTTACAGACAAGAATAAACGAAAAGAACCTCCAAGGAACAAGGAACAAGCAAAATCAGATGCTTCCTCCAACCATGAAAGTAATCTCCGTTCCCCAATTTGCTGTATTATGGGTCACGTAGATACTGGTAAAACCAAGCTTCTTGATTGTATACGGGGTACTAATGTTCAGGAAGGTGAGGCTGGAGGTATTACACAGCAAATTGGTGCGACATATTTTCCTGCGGAGAACATACGGGAGAGAACCAAGGAACTGAAAGCTGACGCTAAGCTTAATGTCCCAGGCCTATTGGTTATTGATACACCAGGGCATGAATCTTTTAGTAATTTGCGCTCTCGGGGTTCAGGTCTATGTGACATTGCAATTTTGGTTGTAGACATAATGCATGGTTTGGAACCACAGACCATTGAATCACTCAATCTGTTGAAAATGAGAAATACAGAGTTCATTGTTGCCTTGAATAAGGTGAGTTACCTTGTTAGTATTTCCATTCGAGTACAATTGCTTTTTGTTCTATTCTGTAATTTTTAATCTTGGTTCATTGATTTCACATTGTGCAGGTGGACAGACTTTATGGATGGAAAACTACTCGCAATGCACCAATTGTGAAGGCAATGAAGCAACAGTCGAAAGATGTTCAAATTGAATTTAATATGAGGCTTACTCAGGTCATTTGTCGTTCCTTGTTTTCTATCAGTGTTATATTGTCAATTTGGTGAACCTTGTTCCAATTTTTTTTTGGGATATTTCAGGTCATCACACAGTTTAAGGAGCAAGGGTTAAACACTGAATTGTACTATAAAAACAAAGAGATGGGGGAGACTTTCAGTATCGTACCTACTAGTGCAATCAGGTATTCATCACAGTCAGACTCTTGGTCTAGCCTTTTTGTGCCCAGTTTTCACATTCTTCTGCTGCATAATATGAAAAACGATGTCTATTTGTGATGCTTTGACATTTTGATTTTTGGATGCTACAGTGGTGAAGGCATTCCTGACTTGTTATTATTACTGGTTCAATGGGCTCAAAAGACAATGATAGAGAAACTTACGTACATCGATGAAGTGCAGGTATGCTCCCTTCTTCTGCACTTTTAGCTGTGAGATGTATTGCAGATATAAATTTCTGAATGTGGGTCACAATTTTTTTTGGGGGCAGTGCACAGTTTTGGAGGTAAAGGTTATTGAAGGCCATGGGACAACCATTGATGTGGTGTTGGTTAATGGTGTGCTTCATGAAGGAGATCAAATAGTTGTGTGTGGCATGCAGGCGAGCATTTATTACTTTCTTGCTCCCTCAGATCTATTGTTATGATGGCTGTCAAAATCTTACATGACATTTTCCATTATAGGGACCTATTGTTACCTCAATTAGAGCGTTATTGACGCCCCATCCAATGAAAGAACTCCGAGTTAAGGTAAGGTTTTGTTGTGAAATTTTTACTCGCTTTCTCCCGTAAAACTTTTAGATATTATTTTGCTAATGTTTTTGTGTTTTATTCTGGTGTAGTTCGTTAGGAAAATTTATGAGTGATAATGGTGTATTCATTTAGATTTAAGCATGAGAAGTAAATTTAAGGAAATTTTGTGGACAACTGTATTAATGCACATTCCAGTGGTTAAATTCCCATCTCATTGTGGTTATGTGTGTGTCTTGATTGAATTTTACCTAGCTGGGAAAAAATCTCAGTCTTCCTAATTATTCAAGGTCTAGAACCATGCCAAAATGCATCTGGTGAGTCAGCATTTCGATTGGGAAGCTTACTATTATTAGAGAGAGTACGATTGAGCGTCTGGGGAATACTTTGAATTCTTCCATACATCCCCGCCCCCACAATGTCCCCATAAAACCAGACAAAAAATAAGTTCAGTCTCATCTTGCGGGCTGCTGTGCAAAAAATAAAGAAAGGAGAAAGGGGGGATGAAGGGAACTTGCTTTATCCATATCCTAGTTGTGGAAGAGTCGCGTATTATTTTGTGGCCTCGGGTCAGAAGATACACCGCCGCAGCTTCGAGTTCGGGAATTAGCCTCTCCAAACATTGGGTAAACCTGATTCCACACGGGCAATGACACCCTTTCTATCAATTGCTTACAAATTGGCCACAAATAGAGGAAAGCAAAACATAATGGAAATGCTCAGCCTTGTATTTTATATGAAGATGTAATGATTAGGCTGCAACTTGATTTAGATGGGTTGAATAGAAAGCAAACTGGGTGTTACCTGATATGTCAAACAACTTTTATTTTAACCAATAAACCCTATCTCATGGTTGCGTAAGTGGGTTATGTGGCTGATCTCAGTGGAGGTAAGTTTAGTTGGGTGGGTTATGTGGCTAATGCTCAGGAGAGGTAAGGTTAATTTAGTTGCATTGGAACTTTGACCTTCTCACGCTTTATTTTGTAAATTTTATTCATGTACACCCACCAAAGTAATTATTTGTCGAATTCCCTTTGTGTTATGTTCTTATGGGCATGAATGCAAGATTGTGATGAAAGTTCGGAGATAAATACAGAAATGAGCTGCTTCCAACTTTCGGCAGAAGAAAAAAGAAATATTCTATTTGTTCAATAGAATCAATACTAGAAGAAAGTGAACTGCCATAGTTTTTAGCAAGGGAAGAAAAAGATAATAAAAGCAAGAAAGAACTTGTACATTGTCATTCTTCAATGATTTGATCAGATTTGTACATTGTTGCTGTTGCATAATTATGCAGCATAAACTCTTGTTCGAAAAGGGAAAAAATCGAAGTGCCAATCCGAAGTTCCAAAACCCACCATGGAAGATTTTATTGCTCTTTATTCCCATAATTTATGTGAGTCAGATGCTAGCCAAGAAAGTGCCATTTTAGGGCAGTTTGTTCCCTAACATACAATGCAAACTCAGAGACAGCCTGACCCTAATGGAGAGAATTTTGATGGTTCAGCCCCACAAAATTTTAAAATCAAATAAAGTACTTAGGCAACAGAAATGTTGAAATGTATGGAGCAAGATCATGTAACTTTTCTTTCGAAAAAAGAGAGAAAAAGGAGGAAAGAGTTAAAGGAACTGAAAACTTAGAAGAGATTACATTTTAAGATGGTTATAGAGTGGAAAGGAATATAGTTTTTGTAATCTGTTAGTTTTTTTTATTTGTCTTTTTTGTTTTTGCAAGAAATGCTATATGGGTGATTTTCTAAACCTTCAAAGCCTCTGTTCCAGTGCTATTCAATTTTCTTCAAAACATTATATCTGAAGCCTGTAGCACCAGCACCTAGACCTTGAAGAATTAACGAAGTTGATGCACAATTAAGGAATTACCAAATGATTTTTGTTTCACTCATACAGTTGAAACCAAAAGTTATTCCCCATAAATGATGTGCATTTGTTTTTGTGTTAATTTTACACTTTTTCGGGAAGATTCAAAGTACTCAGTGAAGTATTGATAAATTTGGTGGTTGTATGATTTCAGGGAACGTATCTGCATCATAAACAAATCAAGGCTGCCCAGGGTATCAAGATTACTGCACAGGTGAGGTTAATTTACAAAATAATGATGGCACTTTACCTAACCTTTTTTCTTTCAATAATATCCGAATCTTCTTCCTTATAAAATATATCAAAAGCGAGTTACTTTTAAAAAGTCAGATTGCCATTGGTTCACCAGAAAAAATGGAATTGAGCTGATCATTACATAAACAGAATTTTCAGAGAGTTATTCTAGAACAACACCCCCCCCCCACCCCCAAAAAAAAAAAAAAAAAAAAATTCTCCTCTCCTCATAGAAGATTATAGAAATGATCCTGAGACTACTATGGATGTGCACTATGATGCTATTATCCCTCTCCTTTCAAATATAGACTGTTGAGCCCAATTGGCTTCCCTCCACACAACATTCTTAAACTTCCCTTATGGTGGCCATTGAATGCTATGCTTTCTGTTAAAATAGTTTTTATGTTTTTTGTTATATTTTCTTGTGCAGGGCCTTGAGCATGCAATTGCAGGCACTGCTCTATATGTGGTGGGGCCTGATGATGATGTGGAAGATATCAAGGAATCAGCCATGGATGATATGAGATCCGTAATGAGCAGGATTGACAAAAGTGGCGAGGGAGTTTATGTTCAAGCATCTACTCTTGGGTCATTGGAAGCATTGCTGGAGTTCTTGAAGACTCCAGCGGTAAACATACCTGTTAGTGGAATAGGTATTGGCCCTGTGCATAAGAAGGATGTCATGAAGGCTAGTGTCATGCTTGAAAAGAAGAAAGAGTTTGCAACAATTTTGGCTTTCGATGTGAAAGTTACACCAGAGGCTCGGGAACTTTCAGATGAACTTGGTGTCAAAATATTCCTAGCTGATATAATTTATCACTTGTTTGATCAGTTTAAGGCCTACATTGATAATCTCAAGGAGGAAAAGAAGAAGGAAGCTGCTGAGGATGCAGTATTTCCATGTGTTCTCAAAATTATGCCAAATTGCATCTTTAACAAGAAGGATCCAATTGTTTTGGGGGTTGACATTCTTGAAGGCATTGCTAAGGTATTATTCTTGCTATTCGTATTTGTATTGATAATCCTGAGAACAAATACCGAGGAAGGACATCCTACGTTAAATTTGGTGTCGGCGTCGGATGTCCTTCCCCAGTATTTGTAGTTGGTTGAATTCTTGCATATTTCATGGAAACAATCCTGGAATTTGTGGAGCTCTCGATACCTATTAATTTAAATGATGATGTCAGTATGAGTAAGAAAGGGTAGCTAGGAATTTCACTTGGTTCCTACAGGAGACTCTGTTTAATTAAGCTGAGGTGATTTACATGCTATCACCTACAAGTAAATATCCTGATGGTAAAATTTGCTTGTGATGTATTCAAAATAATGGGAGATGAGTAACATGGTAATTTCTGATTTTTCAGGACTTGGGCTGTGGTGGGTAGTAGTTTAGATTGAGTTTTTTATTTGGTCCTTACATGTGGTGTTTATTAGTCTTATTTAGAAGAAAAAGATATGGTGTTTGTAGTTCCGGTCCTTACAGAAAAAGAAGTGCGACTGGTTATGAATATCTAAGTAGTTTTGCAATTCAAGAGAGCGTGAGTATTGGTGAAGCTTTTGTAATGCATGATGCAAATATCATAAGGAGGTGGAACTTAAGGGATTTTGAGTGGGATTGCTGGAATATTCTTCTTCTGTCAGTCGATTTGTTATCTTAAAACAGAATTCCCTTAATTCTTTAGCCTTTCACCCCAAAATATAATTGCATTGCCACATTCTCGGTCAGAAATTTCATTCCTTCTGTGAAACATATTCAAATGCTTTCAAAGTCAACCACCCATTTCTTGTTTCTTACTATAAAGTATGCCAGCGTGTTATTACACTTCCTCTTCTTTTTTTTTTTTGTCACTGATATCTTTCCTACTCATTCATCATATTGATCTTGTTGTGCACAATCTTGTAATTTTTAAACATTTCATGGCATGGAAAGAATTGGAGTTTCCACTATGCTTACGTCTTTATCTATACCTTTCTATTTTTTGAGGGAATGTTTTGATGTTTTGGGCTGGAGTTCTGTTTTAATCACAAGATTGATAATATCATATTTTTTTATGTGCGTGTGTGTATTGAATTAGTTTTGGGTATTAAAATATTACCATACCTTTCTGTATCACTGTTTATTTGTGTAAGTCATCTCATTTTTTTATCTGTATTTATACAGATTGGAACTCCAATTTGTATTCCCCAGAGGGAGTTCATTGATATTGGGCGGATTGCATCAATTGAGAACAATCACAAGCCAGTTGATTATGCCAAGAAAGGCCAGAAGGTTGCCATTAAGGTATGAGACCTAGATGAGCACAATCTCTGGTATCTTTGTTACCAATTGCCATTAGCCTCTTTGTATGTCCTGGAAAATAGATCAGCGTGTTATATTTTCTTTTTTCATTTATGCACATGTGGGAAATTTTATTGAGAGAAGGTTTCACAACCACCAAATAAGAAAGCTATACGATCTTCTGTTGAAATCAATGTAGCTCAGATGTGGACCCAGTATCACATGAAAGAACAGTATAATATGTATGTAGACACTGACATTATAAATACTGCAGACTAAGACACCAACACTGGGGGACGGGTGATTACAAAATGCTGGAGAGATGAATATTGGTTAATATATTATATATAAGTATATACATAATTACGAAATACGTGTACCATATGGGGCAGATAAACATTAGTTAAGCCGTCATGTATATGCCCCTCCCGGACCCCATTAATGGGGTCTAAAGTATTGTTATATTATATATATGAATAGCATGATGTGGAAGATAAATCTAACAATTGCATAATTAGCACCACTAATTAGGTGTCTTTCTTAAATTAAAAAGGAGTTTTCTTATACTCGGAGTGTCTATTGCTACTTGGCTTGATTTTGCTGTGTTATGAAGGCAAAGTGGCAAACCACCTTATTCTTCCTTTCCCCAGTAAAACTTAGGAGCTGTTGTCAGAGGGATTCTGTCACATTTTGATGGTTAAAAGTCTCAGAGGAAGAGTTAAGGAGACCACAAAAGTTGTGCAGACCCACATGTGACCCAATGGAGTTGGAACTCTTCTGCTAATTCCTATTACTAGTGCAATCCCTCACTCGAGGAATTTAGTAGCTCCCCAGTTGATCTTGTCATTACCCGCCCCCTCACTCTGAAATGGGGGCAGCAAGATGTTCCAAAGGTCCCAGATGACTGAACAGTGGATTAACTCAACTCAAACAAATCCTTAATCCCAAAAAAATGAGATTGACTACATAGATCCTATTTTGCCATTGTGCTCTATGAGAGCTGTCCTTTTCATTAGACCGGAAGCTATCATATCACTTTCTACTATTTTGTTCAAATTTATTCTCTACCTCTCAAATTATCATTAATATATATCAAATCACTCTTCCTTATTGATGCATTATTAGGTTTTCTATAAATATGTCCAAACCATCTAAGTTGATTTTCTTTTAATTTAACAACTATTGATGCTACTTCTACAGTTTTAAGAATATACTAATTTCTAATTTTGTCATTTCTCGTTTTATCGTACATTCATTATTTTTGCAGCATGTAGTTTTTATAGTATTTGTTAAATGTTATTTGCCTTCCCCATATCTCGATAAAACTTGTTAAGAGTATTAGGGTAATATGTGTTGTTTGTTAATAGTGTTAGGGTGTTATGCGTAAATACAAGAGGGTGTATGTGTAATTTTTATTATTGTGAGTTAACTATAAATACAAGCGATGTATGAGAGTTAGATTAAGTTTTAACCTCTCTTTTCTCCTTAATATTGTTAATCTTCTACACTTAACATGGTATCAGAGCATTACGATCATAAATATATTCTGAATAAATTAATTTTTTGTTCATGGTGATGGTACTATGTTGTCGAAGCATCGTGGTGGTGGTGATACTGTTGTGGTGGTACTGTCGCTCGTTCTACAATTGGCTGTCGCTCGTTGCGCAATCGTTCGTTGTCGTCTGTGTTGTGGTTCTGCTGTGTCGCTTGTTATGGTGTTGTGGTTCCGTTGTGGAGTCATTTGTCATTGTTGTGGTGTGTTGTTCGTTGGGTGGTGAGGTGCAGTCGAAGCAGAGGGTCCTCTGAAACCCTAACCAACGAAGAAGATGAAGTCCAGACCCGGCTCAACCTAAATCGGTTTGGTCTCAGTTCAGCCTAGTTTTTGTGGTTCACACTGATTCAGACCGGTTCAGACAATTTTTACTTCGGTTCGGAGGTCCAGGAAGTCAAACCGGTCTGGTTTAGTGATCCAACGATTCGGTTCAGTAATCCAGCAAGTTAGACCGGTCTGGTTCAGTGGTCCAGAGGTCTCAGCGTGTCCGATTCAACAGTCCAGCTAGCTTTCCTCCCTCGGTTCAGTGGTCCAGAGGGCTCAACATGACCGGTTCAGTGGCCCAGCTACCTTTTCCAGTCCGGTTCAATCTTCCAGCAGCCCCTTTTCTTCTGGTCCAGAAGCACAACACTTATTGTTTGCTATTTGATGCATTGTTATGGAACCCAAGCAAGATACCAAGTCCCTTACTCCATCTTTGTCCCCTCCGACTCTTATTAATGGTCTCATGACCTCTGTTAAACTCAATGGGACCAATTATACTATATGGTCTCGATTTGTTCAAGTCTTTCTTCGAGGCAAATGATTTAAGAAATATTTGGTAGGTTCTATGCCTAAGGAAGATACACCTGGGTATGATCAGTGGGAACAAGAGGACGCTCAAATTATTTCTTTACTATTGAACAACATTGAACCTAATATTAGTTCTACTCTGCTCTACTTTGACACTGCCAAGGAGATATGGGATCACTTGGCCACTATGTATTCTGGTACGGATGATTTTACCCAAGCTTATGAGGTGTGCAAGGAGTACTTCCGGCTAGAACAGAGTAATTTGAGCATTGAGGATTATTATTCTCACGTTCGGGGAGTTTGTGAGAAGATGAAGACCTACCATCCATTTATTATTGATGTAGCAGTTTGACATAAGCAACATGAGGACATGAATGTTGTTAGGTTTTTGGTAGGATTGAAACCTGAATATGAGGCTATTAGTTCTCAGATTTTGGGTAGTTCTAGTCTTCTTTCATTGCTTAAGATTTTCTCTTGTGTACAGTGTGCTACTTTGTCTACTACAGGAGTTGATCATGGTGTCTACACTGATCGCTCAGCTCTTGTGGTTCCTAGTAACCATAGTGATGGTCATCGAGGTGGTTGTGGTAATCGAGGAGGTCGTATAGGAGGTTGTACGGGTGATCGTGGGGGCCGTAGTGGACCTCGTTCCTATACTCATTGTGGCCATGGAGGGCAAACTGTTGATTTCTGTTGGGATTTACATGAAAAATCTTCTAGTGCTACGAATCAGGATGACACCTTTGTTGTTGCTTCCATACCTCGGTCAGCTCCACCGGACACTGGATTAGTTACTCTTACACGAGAGGAGTATGTTGAGTTCCTGTCCCAGCAACAAGCTGTTCCATCACCCTCTATTATTACTTTTGCCCAGTCAGGTACTGTTTTCACTTGTTTATTGTCCTCCACTCACAGTCCCTGGATCATAGATTTTGGCGTTTCTGACTACATGACTGGTGTGTCAGATGTCTTTTCTACTTATCAGTCTGTTACTTCCACACATAGTGTTACTCTTGCTAATGGTACGTGTTCTAAAGTTTTAGGTTTTGGGAATACTCACTTGAGTCCTAATATGTCTTTATCTTTCGTGTTATTTGTTTCTCAGTTTCCTTTTAGTTTACTTTTCATTAGTAAAATTACTTGTTATCTCAATTATTTTGTAACCTTTTATCCTTCTTATTGTGTCTTTCAGGATTTCAAGACGAAGAGGAAGATTGGTACGGGGCATGAAGCTGGTGGCCTATATTACTTTGATTTTGATTCACCCACTCAAGCTCTATAGACCTCGTTGTCTCATTTTCAATGACATTGTCGCCTTGGACATCCCTTTCTCCAGAATCTGAAGCGCCAAGCTCCTTGTCTTAGTTATGTGTCGTCTTTGTTTTGTAAGCTTGTCAACTTAGTAAGCATCATCGTGTGTCATTTTAGTCTAGAGTCAATAATCGTGTGTCTAGTCCATTTGAGTTGGTACATTCTGATTTATGGGGTCTAATAAAGAATATTTCATCTAATAAATATCCTTATTTTGTGTCATTTGTGGATGACTATTCTCGTGTGACTTGGTTGTTTTTGATGAAAGCTCGGTCTGAATTATTTTCTATATTTGAGACCTTTCGCAAGGAAATAAAAACTCAGTATGATTGTCATATACGTATTTTACGTTTTGATAATGCTCGGGAATATGAATTTGATCTTTTTTCATCTCATCTTCCTAAAACTGACATTATTTATCAGACTTTTTATGCTTACACCTCTCCATAGAATGGTGTTGCTGAATGCAAAAACTGTCATTTTTTGGAAGTCACCCGTGCTCTGTTGTTCCAGATGAACATTTTTCGATATTTTTGGAGTGGTGTTGTTCTTACTGCTTGTCATCTTATTAATCGTATGTCATCCTCTGTGTTAAATGGGGAAAATTCATATTTTGTCTTTTTTTCTGGTAAGCCCTTATTTTTTCTAACTCCTAAGGTTTTGGATGTGTATGTTATGTTCACAATTTGGGTCTTGAGTTTGATAAACTTGACCCTCGAGCTACAAAATGTGTATTCCTTGGCTACTCCGGCACACAAAAACGGTATTGTTGCTATAGTCCTTCTCTGCAACGATACTTTACTAGTGCTGATGGTACGTTTAGGGAATCTGTTCCATATTTTTCAGCACCTGCTCAGCCTTTAGATCTGGACTTTGGGTCGTCTCCTGTACCCCCATCTCTTTCCTCTTCTTCAGATATTCCACTGCCTACGGTGTTATCATCTACTTTACCTCTTCGTGTATACTCTCGTCGCCCTCGCCCATCGATTGAGGTGCCCGTACCATCTTCCTTGCCGTCTTTTGATCCAAGTCCATCAGGTAATTTAGACTCTTTACCTAGTGTTCTTCGAAAAGGTACTTGTTCGTGTGTTACTAATTATCCCATTTTTCATTTTGTTTCATATGATGCATTGTTTCCTGTCTTCTCTTGTTTTACCTCACAATTATCTACTGTATCTATTCTTAAGCACTTATATGATGCATTATTTGATCCGGGTTAGAGGAAAGCTATGAAGGAGGAGATGGATGCATTACATCATAATGGGACTTAGGATCTCGTTCTTTTACCTCTCGGTAAACGAACTGTTGGTTATCATTGGGTGTGTACTGTTAAATTTCATTCGAATGGTTCTGTGGAGTGTCTCAAAGTCCGGCTTGTTGCAAAGGGCTTTACTCAGACCTATGGTGTGGATTATGATGATACTTTTTCTTCTGTTTCCAAAATTTTCTCTGTTTGTTTCTTGATTTCTTTGGTTGCTAATCTTGATTGACCCTTGTTTCAGTTAGATGTCAAGAATGCCTTCCTACATGATGATTTAGTTGAAGAGGTATACATGGAGCAGCCACCTGGGTTTACTGCTCAGGGGGAGTATCGTAAGAGTGTATGTCGGTTAAAGAAATCTTTGTATGGTTTGAAGAAGTCACTGAGGCCATGGTTTGGTAAGTTTTCAGATGCAATTTTAGAGTTTGGTCTTCTTCGATGTCAGACAGACCATTCTGTGTTTCATAGACAGACGGATGTTGGATATGTTTTATTGGTGGTCTATGTAGATGATATTGTGATTACTGAAAATGATTCTGAGGGGATTGCCAAGTTAAAAATCTTCTTGTAAGATCTATTTCATATTAAGGATTTGAAAAAACTCAGGTATTTCTTGGGTATTTAGGTGACTTGATGTAAAGAGGGTATTTGTTTATCTCAGAGAAAATATGTACTTGACATGCTAGAGGAAACAGGTTTGTTGGGCTGCAGACCGATTGATGTTTTTATGGATCCGAATCAGAAACTATTGATGGATGATAGTGCACTGTTTGAGAATCCAGTTCGGTATCGCAGATTGGTTAGGAAGCTCAATTATCTCACTATTACTCGACCAGATATTTCTTATGCAGTCAGTATAGTGAGTCAGTTTATCGGGTATCTTAGAGTACCACATTGGGAGGCCGTTACTCGTATTCTGCGATATCTCAAACGTGCTCCTATACTTTGACTGTTATATCGAGCTAATAGACATCTTAGAGTGGAAGGTTTCTCAGATGCTGATTACGCTGACTCTCCTTTTGATTGGAGATCAACCACTGGTAATTGTACTTTCTTAGGAGGTAACGTTGTCTCATAAAAAAGTAAAAAACAATCCATGGTAGCTAGATCCAGTGTTGAGGCTGAGTATAGGGCAATGACACATACAACAAGTGAGTTGACTTGACTACTACACTTTCTCCAGAAAATTGAATTCCCAGTTCAACCTCCTTTACAGTTGTTCTGTGACAACTAGGCAGCTATCCATGTCGTTGTCAATCCAGTGTTTCACGAGATAACCAAACATAGGGTTGATTGCCACTTTATTTAGGACAAGATAGTAGCTAGGGAGATTACGACTCCATTTGTGAAATATGAAGATCAACTTGCAGATATGTTTACTAAAGCATTGAGTTGTACATGTCCTACAGCGATTTGTTCCAAGTTTGGATTATATGATATATATAATCTAGCTTGAGGGGGAGTGTTAAGAGTATTAGGATAGTATGTGTAGTTTGTTAATAGTGTTACGGTGTTATGTGTAAATACAAGAGGGTGTATGTGTAATTTTTATTATTGAGTTAATTATAAATACAAGCGATGTATGAGAGTTAGGTTAAGTTTTAACCTCTCTTTTCTCCCTAGTATTGTTAATCTTCTACACTTAACAAAACTAAACAACAACAGTAATAACACACACACACACACACAATTAAGAAAAAAATCCTGTAAACTCAATGTTGAATTGGATGGCATGCATTTTCATTGGCTGAAGATCTTTGAGACAATGTCTCAAGTGGAATATAGCCTCAAAGGCTTAAACTCTCTTTGACTTTGAACAAATTGGAGTTTGACTTTCTTGTTTTCTAAGCATGATATTCAAATTTCCTTCTAAATTGTCCTTATGTCATTAGATGACACATTTTGAAGCGAACAGATCAAATTGCATATGAAGCTCCCTGATATTTTGGCACTTCACTTAATTTCTTATAAATGTGTCTGTATTGAGCTTTGATGTGGCATTATTGCTGTATACAACTCCTATGGTCATTATGTGCACCATCTTTCCATATTTATTCCGCAAATTCCAGCTGAGCATGCCCCAGAGTTGTCTGATGCAAATTTCACGCTGAAAACCAGTGTGGTTCTCACTGCAGTCTTTCTAACTGTGCAGATAGTTGGCAGCAACTCCGAGGAGCAGCAAAAGATGTTTGGCAGGCATTTTGAAATTGAAGATGAGCTGGTCAGTCACATCTCTAGGTCATCAATTGATGTACTCAAAGCTAATTATCGGGTGAGCTGAATCGGTATCAAATGCACCTTTTCATTGTGGAAGTACACATGTAACATTATTGCTGAATCCAATTTGGCATTGTACAGGATGATCTGTCTCTTGAAGAGTGGAAGCTGGTTGTCAAACTGAAAAACCTCTTCAAGATACAATGAGTTTTGAAGTGTCTTGAGAAAGCAATTTGCGTCTTCAGATGTTTTTTGGTGGGTTCTTCACTTGTGCGGCTGTTTTGTGTTAAAAAACGAGGTAAATTTCGTGGTGGAAATGAATTGAAACAGAGTTGGAATCGGAATGGGCAGCTGCTGATTGATGGGCGAGTTGCTGTGCAGGACAATTTTGTTGAGCAGGAAAAGCCCTATCTAAAATTAAAATTGGGATTGTTCTTCCTGTGGTATACAAGGTCTGTGTGCAAAATCAATGCAGAGTGCAAGAATGAGAATAAATATGGCAGCAGCGCAAGAGTACAAAGATTACAGTGTTATTCTAATTGCGTTGCTGTCTTGACTTACCGGGCATTGCAAGTGTTCTTTAGCAATTATTCGTTTGTACCTTGGTTGATCATTAAAATTCACAGGTTTTTTCCGGACTTTTGTTAGCTTTGTTTGAATTTGGTACAGTACCATGCACAATTCTTTGGTGTGTTTGGTGATATGATGGCGGCGGCGAGACCCAATTTAATTTGCATTGTATTCCCCCGCTTCCACAATAGTCCCAGGTTCACGTGATGTTGACAACATTTCTGCATAAAAACCTGGTAGCTCCAATGGATAAGTCTTAAAAGGGTTAGTACCTTAAAGACCCTTAAAAAGAAAATATATCGAATGGATTTTACTCCGTAAAAAGGCTGAGTTTGGATAAACATTCGATTTAGATTGGGTCAAATATGCGGCTGTGGGTCGGGCTTCTCTCTGCCGCAAGATTTCTTCCTCTTTCTACCATCTCTCAGAAATTCGTATTATGGGTCTAGTAATGGGAGCAGCAAGGTGAGGGGATGAGGGTGCTCACATTGTAAGGCGACTGAATAGGGTAGCTAACGGGTCACTTGCGTCATGTCAAAATTGGCTTAATCCAAATCTCACATCGTGAATAGTTAAATTTTGTGAAAATTGGGGATGAGTTCCCTGGATGTACTTGTTTATAAATAAGTCCAGTAAGGAAACTTATAAGGGGTTAAGTCCACTTTTAAAATTATGTATACTGACTTAAGTCCATTTTTTTTTAATCTCAAAATACCCCTAACGGTGTTAATCTTGGATAATTATGGAAAGTTATAGATTAGATATTTTGAGATATATATGGTAACAATTATATTTAGTTTTTTATAGAAAAAAGAATATCATATTCCGCTGCATGATTTACATCAAAATTAATAGGCTATTATCTCAAATTCAGTTCAAAATTTTTCATTAACAGATTCAAATTCAAATTTCATTTTTTGAAGCACAGGAACTTGGTTGTCTGTTACATCAAGTTTCTTTCTCACCGGAAATTTGAGCGATTATTTTTTTCCAAGAAGCAGGCGGTGTCCTTCTTATTCACATGATATCACTACGTCATTTTTGTTTGATAGGGTTTTCGAAGGTGATACAAGCATCAATTGGGAGTTCAAATTTTGATGTGATTCCAAGTTAACTTATTAGTTCTTTATTTCTTGAGATATGTTCATTGTAATTGGTTGATTTACATAATATGATTAGTTATTATATGCTGAGGTATTTTCATTGTAATTTCTTGATTTACATGATATGAATTCCAGTACTGTTTTGGATTTTTTTGCGTAAATTGATATTCATTTGCTAGAAATTCTAGGTTACCTATCGCAATTTCGTATTGCAACCTTTTTCATCGGAGTTTTTTTTTTTTTTTTGAAATTAGGTACTAAGTTATTTCTTTCATGTTACTGTTCGTGATTTTATTGGAATTATAATTGCTTATTTTTCATTTTTTTTCCTTTTGTTATTGCCGAAATACAATGTAACTTTATGGTATTCATATCGCGATGTTCCTTATTAGAGTTATTTTTTTTAATTAGGTTCTAGGTTTTTTTTATCATGTTACTGTTAGTGATTTATTGGAATTAGAAATGGTTATGTTTGTTTTTCTATTTTTTTTCCATTTATTTTTTTTTATTGGTTATAACAGATGGATGATAACATATTGGTTTGTTGCAAGTATTCTTCTGAGACTGTTGTGCTAAGAATTTCAATGCATTCCACAATTGATGATGTTTTACATGGTGTTTGTGACAATTGGAATGGTTTGAGTGTTAATTGTGTTGCCCTGTCATACGTTATTCCCGGACATCCGATTTGTGCTTTGCAAAATGATAATGATGTGAGAAACATGTTTCTAATTGCACGATCTGTTCAGTTGAATTTTGTTGAAGTTACAGTTGTTGTTAAAGGGAATGTGGTTTGTGATTTTGAGGGTGGGGAAGTTGTGGAAAGTTCTGAATTAACTGTTGACCCTGTTGGTCGCGAGGATGATCTTCTCCCTCGTTTTTGTTCTCACAATGAGAAGGTTTTGTTGACTAATGGATGATCCAATGGAATAGTAGAGGTGGGGCAGAAGTTTGAGGGAGGAGTAGTTGATTTTTGAAATGCGTTATGCAAATATGCTTAGTTTTCAGTTTAATTATGTGAAGAATGAAAAAACAAGGGTGAAAGCTGAATGTGTAATGAAATATTCTGCTGGGTGTGAGTGGTTTGTTGTTGCTACACTCCAACGGATAAATGGATGGTTTTATATTAAGAAGTTAAACAATGAGCACACGTGCGGTGTGGCTGCACGTACGACAAAGAACAAAAGATTGGCTTCTAATTTGGTTGGAGGGCTTATTGTTGACAATGTCAGACAAAAACCTGACACACGTCCAGTTGACGTGAAAAGTATGTTTCATACAGATTATGGTTTGACCATATCGTATGATCAAGCTTGGGCGGGTGTTGAAAAAGCAAGGGGTATGCTGTTTGGGGATCATTCGTTGTCATACCAACAATTACGGTGGTATGTGCAGGCTGCAAATGAAAGCAATTCAGGTAGTCATTTTGTGTTGGAAGGTGATTCGGACACGCAACGTTTTAGTAGGTTGTTCATGTCATTTAAGGCATGTATACATGGATTTAACTACTGTCGACCCATATTATTCATTGATGGTACATTTTTAAAAGGAAGGTATAAATGCATTATTTTGTCTGCAACTGCAAAAGATGGCAACCAAAGTGATTTTTTTTGGTTTATTTTGGTATTACTGATTTTATTTTAATGTTACATTTTAATATTTGTATGTATGTTACTGTTTACTTATGTTATTGCTTGTGCTGCTATATGTATTATAGGTTTGTGCCCCTTGGCTTTTGCTGTTGTTGATTCGGAGAATGAGTGTAATTGGCGTTGGTTTTAGAACAATTAGCTAAGCTTGTTGATAATTCTAGGGACCTTACCATTATGTTCGATCGCAATGTTGGCTTGATGGAAGCAATGCCAAAGGTGTTCCCAACGGTGCACCATTCGTTCTGCCTACAACACCTAAAAGCAAATCTAAGAGATAAGTATAGTGGGGGTTGTTTTACCCATGTGTTTTGCGAGCATATGATTTTTTTGTTTACATTGTGTGCTTATGCTCCGACAGAGGCATTTTTCAATGAAAAACTTGATGATTTTTGACGTGAAGGAGGAACCGTTGCTGATAAGTTTTTGGAAAACCTTCCATTTGAGAAATGGGCGAATGCTTTTTTCAAGGAGAAACGTTATGGGGAGATGTCTTCAAATACTGCTGAGTCATTCAATGCTTGGATCACGAAGTCACGTCACTTACCTATCACAAGCATGGTTGACACAATAAGGGGGCAGATCATCAACCAAATGGATTGCCGCTTGAATACATCGTTACAATGGAACGACATTAATTGTCCAAATATTGAATCCAAACTTTAAGCTGCTTTCACTGAGTGTCGTTCCTGGTTTGTTAGAGTGTCGTCAAGTCATGTTTTCGAGGTTAATTCACATCCTTCAGTGACGGTTGACATTGAGAGTTGTACGTGCTCATGCCACCAATGACAGATCAACGGTTTATCATGTGCCCATGCTGTGGCTGCAATTCAAAAGAGTGGTAGGAATATCAATGAGTTTGTTGATTATTATTATCAAGTTACTACTTATAGATTGTGTTATTCTGAGTATATACACCTTATTCCAACACTCGGTCGTCCAGACTTTTCAATGGTTGACGTGGATATGCTGCCACCATTGTCAAAAAAACAACCAGGCCGTCCAAGGAAGCGTAAATTTAGGTCTAGAGGTGAGCTTGTTAGGAAAATTCATTGTGGCCGTTTAGGTAGTCATAATAAGAAAACTTGTAACGAGCCATTGCAATATTTTCGTACCTTTTTTATTTCTTATGTGTTACTTTTGTTTCTAGCTATTTTGTGTTTGTCATGATACACATTTGGAATATCATGAATTAAACTGTGTGATAAGTTAATAGTGTAGTATTATCCTTGCATGGTCAATATATGTTTGATGTTAATGTTAATGTGACCCCAATGTTACTATTTTAATGTTCATGTTATATAGTAACTAACGTTACTTTTTAACAAGGATTTTGTGTGATTGCTTAATTTGGATAAATTCAAATCATGTTACTTTGTTTGGATAACCAAGCATGAAAGAGTTATCAACTATTTTTCAAATAAATGATACAAACGATACTCAGCCATGTGGATAACAACATTCACATTCCACTAACAACTTCATTTCAGCATTCTATAATCATATAGAATTGGTAATCTGGAACAATTTTTGTACATATTATTGTTTGTTTACTATTTGAATAACAACGTGGACAAAGTTTCCTTTGTTCCACAAACATTCCATTACAATCAAATATCAACCATCGAACAATTACAACCAATTTTTAATCAAATATCAACCACCCAACAATTACAACCAATTTTCTAACCAATCCTGCAATTAACCTAAAAAAAATAGCTATTCCACACATTAGAACTTCCTATTTGTATTTGTATCTCTTTCTCAATCTGGATCTTGTCTTGTAATCTTCAACAGTCCATGCATTCCTATGGTTTATGAATGTAGTGACCATATCGATCCGAAGAGCTATAATTTGTGGTGGTTTCAATTTATCTTCTATTGGATGTCCACGAGCAAGCTGCTGCATTAAGTAACACACGTACAATCCGCAGTCGACCCTGCAATCAAGAATTTTTTAAATGATATTTTAATGTGATGTACTTAAAGATATTTTATTTTATTACAATTTTACGTACGTGTCAGCTCGTTGTTGAGGACATTTCTCATATGAGTACATTGGACATTTGATGTCTTGTGTGCTGATAATAATTTCATCCTTTGTCTTCAATGACTTTCTCTGTCCTTCTTTGGATGTCATCTCCACGTAGTCTTTCTGTCATAGTTAAATGTTGTGTTAATGTTGTACAATGAAAATATAACAAAAAATGTTCAAATTTTATTAACTTACCAATATTTTTGCATCCTTAAAAAAATTGTCCACAATTCCACTTCGCGGTTTCAAAGAGTTGTAGTGTGTCAATTTCCCTGCTTCTGTATCCAATACAAACAAGGTCTAGTGGAATGACATGGGTTGGGTGCGCTGCGCATCTCAATTCAGGGGAACACAAGGAATGACCAAACCTACCCCATATTCAGATTGTTGTCTATCTCAACCTTCCGTGAGTGTTCTTGCCTCCCAACAGTTACGAATGTCTGCATGTTAAACAATAGTAACCCATAAATTTTAGAGACTGATGAATGCAATATATAACAGTAACATTCATGTTACTGTATTAACACATACATAGCATTGTTACAATAGTTCTATTCATGTAACACACATGTTAATGTATCTGGTTTTAGTATAGTAACATGAATGTTACTATACCCAAGTTACTAGTCAAGTACTCAAGCAATCAAGAATTCAATGTATGTTACACAATATCAACCAGCACAGACAGTTGGTCTCCATGTTACTATATTTAACACAAACACAACAGTGTTATAATAGATCCATTCATAGTAACATGAATGTTACTATGTTTGTGTTACTATAGTAACATGCATGTTACTATATACATGTTACTCTAGCAACCAAAAATTCAATATAGATTGCACAACTCACCCAGCACAAACTGTTGAAAAAAAAACATTTGCAATTTTCTTCCTCCATCAGTATTTCTCCTCAACAATCAATCACTTGAGTAATAACACGACTTTGTTAAATAAAAAACATTCAAGTATTCCATAATTTGTTTAAATTTTCAAGACTCATGGTACATTACATTGTTGTGCAGCTCTTCCTCATCCATGAATTTCAATACATCATTAACTTCAATGATATTTCCATACATTTTTCCACTCCATAAAGTTGCCCTTTTAATAAAAAACAGTACATGTTAATAAAAAAGGGTATAAATAGTAAAATATTGTTTCAAAATGGGGCATTAAGTTACTTACTTTTTTCCTTTTTCCCTCAGCCTTATGCATTTGAACCAATTTGTTGTACACATCCATTCCTAACTTCTTGCAAGCTTTCCATCTTCGAACTTCAACTCACTTACTTTCTGGCTTCTCATTTGGCATTGTAATATCCAAATCATCAACATCAATACAACTATCTTGTATTTTCTCCTTCCCTTTATTTTTGTCGTCTTGATCCTGGATTTCAACTTGTTCCAATTTTTTCTTTTCTCCATTTTTTTTCTTACTATACTCAAAATCTTCATCTCTCTTTCTTTTTCTTTCTTTCCGTTTGATTTTTCTCACCATCGATGTTTGTTCTACACCTTCGGTGGTCTGATGTTTTGGTGGAGGTTGAAGGTACTTTTGAGTAACGGCATGCACAACCATATCAGCGACAACATTATGCAAGAATTGTTTTCTTCTTCTAATTCAGGCACCCTTGATGTCAGTGTCTTAATTTGCTCTTCTTGTGAAATTTGGTTGTCCCTATCAACAAGTTTCATCGCATATTCTTCAATTTCTTTCAAATCTTCCTCCCTTTGGTTTTTCCCAATATTCTTGATAACCGTTCGAAGTGCTTCATTCTCCACAGTCAGCATTTGAATAGTAAATTTTTGCACCTCATTCTCAACATTCAAACAAGACATACCTTCATTCTCATGGGAAGGTTGTTGTGACTTTTCCTTATGTGTTATCACTTCATCTGGTTCCATAAATGCAGATTTCTGAATGACCACATCAACAAATACATCAAACGGTTGTACGTTTTGAGTCTCCTTTTGGACAGGATCATCATTCGTAGGAACATGTACTTCATTATCACTTTCATGGACAGATTCATTACCCACAATATGATCATTACCAGCTAAATTAGGTTCATCACCTCCATATTCCAATTCTGAATTTAAAGCACTCTTGCTGGCAATAGTGCTTTGTTGTGGAAGCTCAACACTATGCTGCACATTTTTTGAATTTTTCGATTTCCTTTCATTAAGTTTTTCTCACCAACTGTTTTCTTTAGTTTTCTTCGGAAGACCTGACAACATCATTATTAACGTTAAAAATTTGAATCTGATGACTGTGAATTACACGGTCATAGCCATAGTAACATCCATTTGTATACAGTAACATTCACAGTAACATTCATTTTTCAGTTAATATCATCAATAGTAACATCATTTGAATATAGTAACATTGATCACAAATTTAATATTGTCATGCAATTAAGCAATTGTCAAAAATAATTTAAATACCTGATCAGCTGCTATATCGGACAGTGTGTTTTGTGAGAGGGCCGCCCAAAGTTTTCTTAAGTCCCATTTCATCCATCGTGGGAATGCATCTGCCTTGTCGGCCACAATAAGAGACGTGTGTTCACATATCCAGTACTGCAATTTAGACATAGTTACATTATATAGAACATATAGATTTTAATGAAAAAATAAAAAAAAATCAAATAAATTATCAATCTAAAACTTACTGGTAACAGTAGTACACAACCGGTTACTGCACTCGGTGTTTCAAACTTCAACCGTATGGAATTCATCATCGCATCAATAGTTGCTTGACACCAGTCGTATTTTTTTATTTCATCTAGATTTTCTATGTACGACACATATCCCCATCCAATTGTTTGGCCCATATTTGTAATTAGTAGTGTCACTAAGACATACAAAGAGAACAACCTAGCAAAATCTTCACAATCATCCTTACCAACACCCGTTGCTGCCTCCTCCAGCCTGATTTTTATAATTAGTGCATTTAACCTTTTGGTGTTACTGAATTTTCTTCTAACAAATGGTGAATTTTTTTTTGCACTTTGGGGGGAAAAAATTGGATCGACACCATCTTCTATATCAAAAATTAGTGTTACATCGGTCTTCCGTATCTTCAGACCTTTTCCACCAATACGAAATCTTGATGTTTCACCATTAAACATTGTAATTATGTCCACAATACTCTTGTCATTTTTTTTGAACCATTCTTTATCCACTTCAGTTGTTGATATTGTGTTAAACAGATGCCAAAATGATGTTCTCTTTAGTTGTTCTTTGTGAGCATCCGTGATGTTTAGGTTAGTTATAACCTTCACCAATGGAAGCAAATTAGACCGGAATTGGTGAAATGCAACTACTTTTGGAGCAATAGATTTACCTTTTTTAGCCAACAACCTATAACATGACATTTGAATATGAATGAATGAACAACATACAATAACATTATATTAATAACATGAGAATGAAGAATGATCATGTTACACAGTAACAAGATATTAGTAACATGGTCATAGTAACATTATTTTCTTAACTGCGATCCAATGAGAAAGAAAGCAGTTGAATTGAAGATTGCAAAATGAAGATTGCAATCATTTCAAATAGTAACATACAAGTAACATCAATTTTGGTTTATACACTATCAAATGCAAAGATTGAGCTATATATAATGTAACATAGAGCTTTAATTCTAAACAAAAAATACAAAAGATTGTGATCACTAACACATTCACAGTAACATCAATTCACAAAAACATCGAAATTAACAACAATTTTTCCAACAAACATATTGAAACTACGATCGACACATTGCAATGATATATAAGTTTTGCACTAGTAATCCATCAAGTAGCTACCAGTGACTAACACTTTTATTAGGGATATCAACCCATAACAATAACATCAAAACATTTGAAATTCTCAAACCCATATTGTTGCTCACACACATTAACATGTATTTTCGCAACCACAAAATCAATTACTAATCTATTGTATATAACACCAAAGAAATCAACAAAATAGAAATCAATACCATTTTTAATTCGTAAAAATGAATCACATTTTTTAATATAGGAATCTAAAGCAAATAACATCAAATTTACTACAACTTCAATGTTTAATTTTTACTGTAAAATTAATTAATATTAAATTCACTTTATAATCTTTGAACATCAAAGTTATTGTAAAATCAATGAGCATCAAAGTTTCTGTAAAATCAAAATTACTGTAAAATCTACATGCCAAAGACACATCTTGATATTGCTAATCCACTAGATACAAGTCTTTATTAACCACAGAAACAAGATCTCTTCAAGCCAATTCATAATCCTAAAAGCAACTGAACTTCCCAAAAATCCAAGATGTAATATACAAAAAAAATGTCCAGCTCAGATTTCATCCTCTCGTGGGCTCAAACAACTCCCTCCTATATTTACATGTTTACAGTAAATATAGAAGGTTTTAATCAGTAACATGTTTACAGTAACACCAAGATGTTAGTAACATCCACAGTACCCAAACACATCAATTCATTGAAAGTATGAAATCATTTTTTCAATTATCACACAGTAACCTAAAAAGTTTCAAATGTACTCTTGAACCAATGGTTTTTGAATTTCTAGAACGACGAAGAAAGCAACAAAAAATTTGAACATCTAATTATATAACAAAATGATTAAGTAACAGTAACACGAACAGGTCCATCCCAAATCCCATATTGTGCACAGTAACATCTAAATTCAAAAGATTTGATGTTATTGTCATGAAATAATGGCAATACAATGTTAATGGTTGATTTAAGACACTCAATACAAATCAATAACATCAATATATCGACATTAAGATAATAAATTTTTAAAATTGATCTCACAGTAACATTAAAAATTCCAAAGAAACCACACCAATCAATTTTGAATGTATAACACCATGAAATAAAAAATGAAATCATAATACCCAAATCTTTTATATAGTAACAAGAACTCACAATATTATTTTCAAAAAAATTAGACAGTACGAAATACATATGGTGTAAATGTAGTTTTAAAACCCTAAAAGAAACATCAAAGTTCATGTAATATCACATACCTTACAAATTTTTACAGAATCCCAAAGCTTTGTGAAGATTTCAAGAATGCCGAGAACAATTGTAGCTTTTTGCCGAATAAACTTGAAGAGTAACCCTGATTTTTGGTTTTATTGTGTGAAACCAGTTTCAATTTTGAATTGATTCAGTTTGGGTAATGGAGGTTTATGGTTTTCAGAGAAGGAGAATGAGAAATATTTGAGGAATGATACCGGATTCGTAACCTGGAATGAAGGAAGCGGGAGTTACTGGTTGCAAAAAAGATGGAAACTAAAGGGTTCTCCGTCTAAGAAAACAAATGGCAAGTTAAACGACGTTTAGGGTTTTTAAATAAATAAGGATGTAATAGTAAAAATGGTACAAAGTGGACTTCAAACCAAATAAGTTTCCTTGTAGGACTTATATCCAAACAAGTCCATCCAAGTGGACCGGCCTCCAAATTTTTCTTAAATTTTTTTATCTCGTTAAATTCATATCATGTGTGTGTGTAAAGCTATAAGTTGTGTTTTGTCGGCTGGGGCGGTTTAAGAACATGTGGAACAATAAGTGTTAATAAGATTTTTTTTAATTAATATTCTAACATTTTAATTTAAAATTTATTATTATTATTTTTTTGAGATTCAGAAGTACTAATTAAATTTTTTTATCCAAATTACGTGAACATATTTTTTGAATGATTCTATGACATTTTTTTTTTGAACAAAGATTCTATGACATTTGAGCATAAAGATTTTGAAAGGATTATAATCTATTATTTCATTAATATTTTTGTGTTGTTATTATTTGTTTTGTATATGTTTCAAAGAAATTGTGATTTTACATAATTGACTATTATTAGAAATATATATTCATTGTTATCTTTTTGTTGAATTATTCTACTATTTTTTAAATTTAAAATATTGTTATATTTTTATTTGTTATAAGTAACAACTTTGTTGTGCGGGTTGAATTTCACACAATAGATGAAATGGAAACAAATCTCTCCCGCAATGAACTCGTATTCGTCGAGAGGGTGGATCCGGCAACCAGGAATGAGTTGTAAGGGCCAAAGAGAAGTCTAAGAAGTGGTGATGAATTGTCCTGGGGTTGTTGAACCGATGCTGGTGGCTCGCAAGGGGTTCCTGGATCACAGAAAACAGGTTAGAAGGGCGCCGGAGTGTTTTTCGGCGTATCCCCTCCCACGATCAAGTCAGCTTCTTGAGAGAGAGATAGAAGAAAACACCGTATGACTCTTGAAAGGTGATTTTGCGTATATTTGCAATGTGTTTTTGAGAACTATTTATACATTCAAAGACTCATCATTACTGGTAGTTTAGGCAATAGATAGCCTTCAGAGATAGGGCAGTGTGCCTTCTATTTTGCGTGGAGAATGTCCCAAAATTAATTACTTGGGCTCTCGAGCAGTTAATGCTCTTTCCTCGATGTAAAGACCTTAAATGCAAGGGTTTAGGACATTTAATACCCCCTACCCTCAGCTTCTCAAGCCATTGTGAATGTCACGTCATTTGGGGATTCATTAAATACTTGTCTGGAATAGCTGCATATCAGCAGGGGTAGATCTGTCTTTTTACCCTTCATTATATACTTTATGCCACACGTCTGATTCTCTTTGGTTGAGTGTCCAGTTCATTCTGTCACTCTGACTCCATTGTGCAGAGTGTCATTATAGTTCCTAGTCTAGCTTTAGGTTGTTTGTCAGTTACTAGCCTTCACAGAAGCTGAAGACCTACGATGAGATTTGAGTACCCTTGGGACCGAGGTTATTTGGCTCGCCCCTGGTGTGGGGGGTACCTCGGAGCTGAGGGAACACGCCTTGGAGCCAAGGGGCATATTAGTCGGAATAAAGGAGTCTTGGGGCTGAGGACACGTGTCCTCGGCAGAGACAAGAAAGTCCCTCGGCTCTGAGGACACTCGTCGTTGATCTAGCATCATTCTAGAAATGTCCCATCATTTATCAAAAATATTTTTTAAAAAAAAATTAAATCAATTTTTTCCCGGATCTTTTACATGAATGAATAATTTAATTAGTATTGTGTGCTTAAATGACAATAAAATCTAGTTTGATAGAAGTAGAGAATTTGTTGAGTTTGTTTTTGTTTTTGTACAAGAGAGAAATGTTGATACTTACTATATTTTTTATCTATACTACTTTAAAAAGTAGGAAAATTTGGAGGTCGGTCCCCCCTATATGGATTTATTTGGACTTAAGTCCGTCAAAGAAACTTATTTGTTATGAAGTCCGTTTTTTGTCAATTTTACCATATTATCCCTCCCATTTAGAAGTGAAATAAAACTAACAATTAAAAACTCTTAAATTTTAGGAGTTTGACTAACATTAAAATCTTTTCTCTCTCATATTTATCTATATCTATATATAGATATATATATATCTATATATATAGTAACATTAAAAATAAAAAATAGTAACATTCAAATGCAAAAAAAAGTTATCATTTGAATACAAAAAAATAATACATTTAAATACAAAAAAATAGTAACATTTAAACATAAAAAAAATTGAAACATTCAATATTAATATTTTTAAAAAATAACAATAATAACATGTTCAACAAAAATATTAACATGCTTAACAATAATTAATTTTCTTAAATTCAAACACAAAAAATAGTACCATTCAAATACAAAAAATAGTAATATTCAAAAAAAAAATAGTAACATTGAATATTAATATTTAGGAAAATAATAGTAGTAATATGGTCAACAAAAACAGTAACATGCTCAAAAATAATAGTACATAAACAATAACATACTCAACAAAAGCAGTAATATAAATAGTAATATAATAAAAAAAATAGTAACATGAATTTAAATTTTACTATTCAAATTTATAGTAACTTTTTTTTTATTTGAATATTATTATTTTTTTTAATGTTACTATATATATATATATATAGATAGATAAGAGGGAGAAATTTTTTTAATGTTAGTCAAACTCTTAATCTATATATAGATATAGATATATATAAGAGAAAATATTAACTTCCTTTCAAGGAAGGGTATTTTGAGATAAAAAAAAAGTGGACTTAAGTTATTACATATAATTTTAAATATGAATTTAACCCCTTATAAGTTTCCTTGCAGAACTTATCTCCAAACAAGTACATCTAGTAGGACTCACTTCCAATTTTCACTAAAAAGTACCTATCTTGGAAAAACTTTTGTTTTCCTCTTTTATCCTTTAACATTCTTAATTATCTAAACTACCATGAGTATATCTATATCTATATTACTCCTAAAAGTGGGTTGACTCAAAAAACATTTGATTTTTATTTTTACCCTTTAAGAACCCTACAATAGCTAACTAGACTTGTGTCTCCCCAAATTCCAAAACATGCGGAACTGGTCTTCACACCGCTCTATCCCTTCCTTTTCCTCTACTCTTGTAACTCATTTAATTTTTAGACTCAACAATTACTTAATTGATTTAAGTTTGAGACCCTATAGCTACCATAACTGACTTAACCTTAAACCCTTTAGACTCTACAGATTCTTAGAGTAATTAACTAAGCTTATATTAACCTTTAGAGTTTGATTCCTTTCAAAAACCATTTGTTTTGGCCTTGTTAACTCAAAACCTGCCCCTAATACCTAGACTTGGTTCATGTTTGAGGGGAGAAAGAAAGAGAGAGCAGTGAAGGTGGCAATTATTTCTATGGTTTGACATTTCATTTCAACCCCGAAGTATCTTCCTTTCGTTGGCAACTTTCACTTTCCGTAGTGCTTTGATCGTTTTAGAAATTATTTGATTGGTTGTATATTTGCCATATTTTTTTGGGAAGTAAGGAACAATGAATCATATTCAAATATTCCTGTGAGGCGATGACTCAATTTCCTATCAATAAGTATGTGGGTTCATTAGGCTCATTGAAGCTAAAAAGGCAGGTGCTGTTTGCTTGGGCACAAATATAGATGATTAATTGGATAACAAATGGAGCGGCAAAGAGTTTGTTACAGGTGCATGCCCGGTTTCTTCTTCAAAATTTTTATCCATTCAAGTGCTGTTTTCTTGTTTGTGAAGAATCAATTTGATTGGCGGAAATGAGTTTTCTACTTGGGTGGCAAAATCATAGCAAATAACCTTGAAACTTAGTGAAATTTTGAGGTGAAGGAAGTCCCTTGATTGGACCAAATTTTTCATATGCCTTTTATTTCCAATGTGCAAAATTTCTTTATGTTCAACTTTAAGGAACAAATTTGCCGCCTTAGTTTGCTGCTTATACTCGGAGCAAAATGCCTATAAATAGGCATGGGACCCTCGGCTTTAAAGTACATCCCAAAAAATTGTATTAATTCAATTTTTATTCTTTTGTTGTGAGAAAGACATGAGTGATGAGACTTGTACTACTATACCCATTTTCTCTCAACAGTAAAGAAAGAAGACCGGATCACATCTCGTGGATGTAGGCAAATCAATTTTCTCGAACGACATAAATTTTGGGGTTGTGAGTTGTATTTTGCTTTTCTTTATTCTGTTAATTTATTTTCTTGATTTTCTTGTCGTTGTATTGACAACATTGCTGTAAGGTTTATTCCCAACAATTCCTACAGAAGGTTTTGTATAAATTAGGATGAACAAATGTCCTAAGTCACTGATAAAAGCATCACGAGTCATAATCTTATTCAAAAATTAGATCTTGACTGGTAACTTGATTCTTTTTTTCATCCAACTTATAATGAGTATCTAAATTCAATATATCTGACTGTTAGAAAGTATAACTATTTCATTTTCTTATACCTCTAACACATGTTTACATTTGTTCTTAGATTTAAGATTTGCAAATTACTGTAGTGTTATTAATATAAGGCATATCTTGGATTTGTGAAGTGATTTTATTTTATTTTTCTTCCCTCATCGTTAACTTTTGTTACGTATGGTATAACCCCTTATTTACTTATCTTAATTCCATCTTCAATATACATCTGTTGAGGGTCATGTAAACGTCCAATGGAATTGAGACCTTTGAAAAACCTCTTCAATACTATCGCTTTGACTCCTACCTCTTCGTATCCTCTCTCTTTCTATACATATCTCATGATTTTAATATTATGCATAAATTCTAGTTAAACTTTCAGTTTATCATGTCATACTTTTGACACATCTTCCAAAAATATAGCATATTCATTTTTAAGCAAATCTTAGCCCATAGTGAGGTATAATTGCATTCGTACAATGCACACATTATTGTAATGTTTTCTTCTCATTTTCCTTGATCAGCATAATAGATCACTACAGAGGTTTCAAATATTCAATTTAAATTATCACAAAGGAGGTTTTAAATATTCAGTCTATATGCACTTGTAACTCAAAATTCATAAATTTCATGATTTTTTCAGGTCATATGGAGTGTACAAGTTATTGTAGATCTAGAGATGTGACTATTTTTGTGACCACAATACTAAAATCCAAAAATCTATTTAGAAAAATCATAAAATAATGCTTGATAGATGATTTGAAAAAAATATTTTGATTGTATTGTTACTGGTAATGTATATGTTGATCTCAACTATGCTCTTGAAGTTACTACACAAGGCACTGTTGCATTGATTACCAAGCCTGAGCCTCATGAGAGCAACATTAACCATGCATAGGCTTAGGTGGGTGTTCGGTTGTGCCCTTCTGAATTGTTGTTGTCTCGCTTGCAACATATAGGGTCTTCTCATGCAATAATTGATAATATTATGTATGGTCTTCATTGTTGTTGTTTCATTGTATGAATGTTGTGTCTTCAGTATTGAGTTTTTGGATGGTATAATGGTGTAGCTTATAAGATAATTTGTTGTCTTAAATATAATATTTTATGGAGCTAAAAGGGCATGAAAAATGACTTGATTGTAGCATTTCCTGCTTTATGTTTTGTATTGGTTTAGAAAGCACACCATGCTCTAATTAGTTTATTGTTGCAGTTAGTTCTACGTTCACTGGTGCCAAAAGGATATGTTAGTGTGGCTGCACGTTTCTTTAGGTTTTACCTTATTGGTGAGAAGCAAGATACAATAGTTATAGCCATTCTAATTATTGTTGAAACTTAGAATTTCAGATGTATACCTTGTGATTGTGGTTCTTTAATAATTGAGTGCACTTATTTTATTGACAATTGCATATTACAGACTCAATCACAAATCCCAAATTCATGCAAAGTCAGAAATGTAATTTTTTTTTCATGATGTATGGTTCTTACATTCTACGCGTAATGTCAAATTTATTAGTGGAAAGTGTATATGTGTACATGTTCTCTTTCTTGATAGGTTGAGTGTTATCTCAAGTTAAACTGGTACGTGCAGAAGGACCGGATAAAATCAGAGAATTGGTTGGTCTTGGTGCTTCATTTGATCATGGGGAGGACAAAATTTTACATTTAGCAAGGGTAAGGGGCCACTCTCACTAGGAAATTGAGAGGGCACTGTTGGAGGCAGTAATAAAGGATCCCAACATTTTCAAGTTTGAATGTCATTTTGCAATAAACTTCATTGACAACAATGGTTCTTGTTCATATAAACTTTTGTGATTTCTTGGAGGAATATATTTTTCGACCTTTTACCAAAGAAACTCTGTATCTGTAATTGTGCCTTTTTCTCTCCCTTAAATCATTTCTAAGGTCATTGTGCTTGCATCAAGTGGGATTGGACCTATCTATACAACAATTACAAACCCTTTGGTATAGTTTCAATTTAGTTTCCCAATGAACTGTAACTTTATTTGATTGTTGGTGTCATTTTTTTATTTTTTCTTGTTTCAAAAGATGAAGGCCCCTTATGATATTGATTAGCTTAGCATGTCTTATCTTGTGACATACAAAGCCAACCATCTCATAAACTACAAGTATTAAGCTTGTACCTATTGGAGACAATCACTTGTTTTGTTTGTTTTTTGTACACTTCGAGGCATCTTCAATTTTCTGGCTAAAGTTAATACAAATTAAAAACTGATATACTATTACTTCTCAAAGTCACCACAAAAAAGCATATCAAGACTTTGATGAGTTCACAAGTAATTCAAACAATGATCATGGTATAAGTTAAGACAACATTTCATTTGGGGGGTGGGGTGGGGGGGGGGGGGGGACAAACATGGCATTCACAATAAAAGTAAAATACAATTTATTGATTTCATATTCTTTGGCTGCTTAAGACAACCTTTAAGGTGAGAATTTTCATGACCCCACAACCAGACTACACTCCATAATGGAAACTAATTATTCAAGTTTTTGATACCCTGTAAATATTGCCAACCATAATTTGATATTGAACTATCTTCAAAATAGCTTAGTCAAGTCAAAATTATACAAGCTTTGTAATAAAGATGGTATAGCGTCCTTTCGAGCTTTGAAAGGGTTAAATGTATGATTACTTCTTTTTCTATACCTTCATATGATTCCTTTTTTGTGCAAGCGTTGCTTCGATATTTCAATGTTTATTTTAAAATCCACTGCACCTAAAAGTTTTGATTGCAAACAACTAAGAAAAGTGTCCAACAATAAATACACTATGATCTGAACCACAATATGGTTTAGTTGTCTTTCGTGTAGTGTACAAAATGATTCACGAGCAACGCACGTGTGCATTAACTAGTATAGAAAAAAATCAAAAAAAGTTGATTGAATTGTTAATCATTTTGGTCTTTTAACAAATGTGATTGTGAACTGGGTTGAACTTTTGAGCCTAAACGTGAAAAATCATTTTTGTTGGATTAAATTGTATTGAGTTTTAAGTTTTGGCCTATACTACGTTATCAACCTCTTAAATTTGGAGCTTTATTTATATTTAGGGTTTAAAACCCACACTTTTTTTCCTTTACTATTGGGCCGACACTATTAATCGAGTTCATAATGACTTATTTATTTGACAAGTTCAATGGATTCACTTGTTTAGCATTCGAAGTTGCCAAGGTTTCAACTCCATATTGACTTCGTGCTAAGTTTTTGAGTCGTGTTTAAAATTAGTATGCCCAATAGTAAGTACTCGTGGAAGTTGTAGTCAGACCCCACTGGCAGCCCCACTTGTTTCAAAAGCAATAGAGTCCAGTGACAATGCACAGTTTATAATGCGGCAAAGGCACCCACACAGTATCTCTGTCTTTGTCTTTTATCTTCCTTTAATCGAGAAGGGTCAATCATGTATTTTTTGAACTCGTAATTATTACATAAATCAAGGTGTGTCCGATTCAAAATGAATGATAAATTTGAATCTTAACCCCACTACTCTTATCGTGTGGGGGTTGAAATGAGTAATAATGTGTGGACCAAATAATGTAATCCATTGGATGACAATAGAGTCCACTAATGTGACGGCCAACATCGATTTAACACACAAAATTACTACAAATTTCGGTATACATAGTATTTTTTGATTAAAATTTACCTGAAAAATACAAATTTAATTCTAAGTGCAGTGCGTTTGAAAGAGATGTTTTTGTTTGTGCCTTGGATGTTGATGCTAACCACTACAAGCGGATGCTCGTTGTGTCTAAGCCCATGATTTGCAGTTTGAAACACATTACTAATGCTTCGACTTTCAATCAAACCACTGATTATGACCCTGTATAAAAATAAGAGGAAGATTACGGCACAGAAAACAATTTATAAATTTTTAAAGTTGAATTTTTTTTTTTTGAGATACAGGTTACAACTATAAAAGACATTATAGATCATAACATGAAAGTTATAACTTTTAAAAGTCAAATTATATTTTTTTAAAGGGAAGAAAGCTATTTATTATCGTCACAATATTTCATAATCAATCATGTCGAGTTTTTAAATAGGGAATCGTGTTATAAACAAGCTAATCATACATGGATTTAAGTAAACTTATCTTATGTTATGCTAATGATTTCGATCGTAGACTGTCAGACCTAAATTTGGTACATTCAAGTAGTTATCAAGTCATCATATTTGAAGGTATAAGTAACCCAATGAGATAAAACTTAAGTATGCATGCTAACCCAGCTTTGTACAATACATTTATCCTCTCAACTTTTAGCTCCAATTGAGTTAAGCATTAAAAGGGATAACTACTTAGTGTTAAAACAATAAATAGTTATATTAAGAGAAGGTTTAATAAAAATAGAAGAATAATATATGATAAAGAGAGATTTTATAAATTGATTCTTTATTCATCTTTTAAATTGTCTAATAAATTATACCTTCACAAAAAAATATTGAATTAAATAATTATATTATAAAATATAAAAAATAATTTATTGATGTTTATATACACATATTATGGAAAAGAAAAAAGTTTTTTTTAGTGACATGGGTAATTAAGTATACAATTGTTTTTTAATACAGACTAGTGTGTGTGTGTGTGTAGAGAGAGAGATTTATTTGTAGACTTTAATTGTATTGCGACATTTGATATTTTAGTAACTTGACCGTTGAAAAAATACTGTTGGGCCTCTCAATTTTACTTGGATTTTTTCTAAGAATTTGTAAATGATTAAGTTTTTTTGTTTCTAAAATATTTTTTTGAGCCAAAATAACCGGTGAAAACTACAAACATAATTGGCCTACCGATTGGGGCGGCCCTGGCCAGAGAAAGACAATCTGAAACTTATGAATGACAAAGTTATGAATGCTAACCCATTTTCTTAATTTTTGAACTGTAGTACAGAACACTCCCATGTGTATTTACCGTCAAAAAATTGACAGTTATTATTTGTTAGAATGATAAAAAATAAAATTGATACTTTAAAATAAAATGTGAGAAATTTTATAGTTGATGGTACAAAATAAAATAAAGGTAATAATTTAAAGAGATAAAATGTATTTTACCCATATGAATTCGCTAAAAATTATAGACACTATATGAATATAATTATGTTTATTATAAAATTGATTAATTATAAGTTAAAAAAAATTGAATTTGATACAATTTAAGGACTATATAAACACAACACACCAACACATTGGTGGTTTATCTGTTAGGACCACATTCAAAAATGCTACTCAAATCCCAAACTTCTCAGCTTCCTTCACTTCGACCCCTAAACTCTAGTCAAGACTCTTTTGTGTACAAACCACCCCCCAACTCTCTCTTCTTCTCCCTAATCTCACTTCTCTAATTATTGCCAGCACACCCAAAAAACTACCGCCACCTTCCTCCACCAGTTAGGTCCATTGATTGGTGTTGGACATGAAGTTCGCCGTTAAGCCAATTACGGCCCTGTATTTAACCGGCAGGACAGACCTCGACCAGATGCCGGACACACCAAACCGCGGGGCCCATCACCGGCGGACCCAGTCTGAGACCTTCTTCCGCTTCCCCGATGTCGACGACATACTGTTAGAGGACGTGGTCGCCGACTTCAACCTCGACCTCTCCAAGACTGATACGCCCATGATGACAACCGCAGATCCAAGCAAGTCAGCAGACTCAGCCAACGGCCAAGATAAACCCAGCAAGCCAATGGGGCCGGCGGCACATTTGCGGAGTCTCTCTGTTGATGCTGACTTTTTTGAGAGTCTAGGGCTTAATTACTCGGGCGCCGCCGTGGACGGCGGAGACGGTGAGAAGAATCCGGCGACGGGGAGGAGAATAGGGGGTGTTGGCCATCATAGGCATAGCAATTCGATGGATGGGTCTATAACGGCGTCGTTTGAGATTGACAGTCCTAAGAAGGCTATGGGAGCCGAGAGACTTGCTGAGCTTGCTTTGATTGATCCCAAGAGAGCTAAAAGGTTTGAACTTAATTTGGCTTATTGGCTGACTATTTTTTAATACACTTTTCAATGTGTTCTTCACGATAATTTGTGTGGATTTGAACGTTACGGCGGTTAGGGCGAGTACTTTAAGTGATAACAGATATAATAAAAACTCAACGTTGAATAGTAAATTTAAATGTTTTGGACTTGAATTTTAATAATTCTTTATCAAATTTTTGATCAAACCAATAAAAAAATTTCCGAGCTTCTTTGCCGGTTAAACTAAAAAGAAAAGAATGTTATAGCGTCATGGGTTTTAAAGGATTCTTTTGGAAAATTCTTAGGGTAAATTTCACCCACAAACGCTAAAATGGTTTATCTGTTAATGTTGTTAACATCGTCCATATAATGTGGTCTCAGTGTCATTTTAAATTGTGAGGGGGTGTCCATGTAATAAAACCAAATGCTAAGGGGTGTAGATGAAATTTACCCTAAGTATATTCATATCTTCACTTTTTTTTTTTGAACAGCATTCATAACTAGACTTGAATGAAGAGTTTTTGTATTCATTGGGGGAGAAAATTTGAATTATTTTGGGATTTGATTATTGGGTCTTCGGTTGGTTTCTGGAAAAAGGATAAGCAAAATGGAAGAAAGCAAAGATTTTGGGTCTCATGGTATTTTTTGTGACTTTTTTTTTTCTTTTAATGGAAATACAGCATTGAAGATGACCTGAATGATCCTCTTGGCTTAGCTAAGTCAATGTTCCACTTGCAAGGGAAAAAAGTAAATAAAACATTATCAACCTTTGATTTATTTAGCTTTCATGATTAAATAATTTTCATTTTATCTTCATGAATTTATTTCTCTTCTGATATTTCTAATTAAGTTTCACTATATTTTGGCTTAATCTCAATTTAGTTTCCTGAATATTTCTGGTTTGAACTGACAATATCTTCCTTTTTATCCATTTATTGTAGAGTTCTTGCAAATAGACAATCTGCAGCGCGATCAAAAGAACGAAAAATACGATACACCAGTGAACTGGAGAGGAAAGTGCAGACTCTTCAGACAGAAGCAACCACCCTGTCTGCCCAGCTCACATTATTGCAGGTATAAACTCCATTATTATCTTGGCATTTTGAGGACTGAATATGAATCGGATTAGAACCTAACCTTTTTATTAATGTAGAGTGAAACATGTTCCATAGTGATGATGTATGTTGAGGTATAGAAGACATGACTGTAGTCCTGAAGGACATTGTCTATATTCCTAAATCTCTACAGAAAAAAATTGCGTGCCTGCATGTGTTTGTGCCAATGAAAAATTGCTCTGAAGAGACGTTAAGTTTGTATGGGTCTTCATCTTGCAATAAAGTGTTTTAGTTGCACAAGATGAATCAGAACTGTAGTTGCTCTGAAGAGACATTTAGTTTGTATGGGTCTTCACTGGCACCATTTTTTCCATGTTCCATTGGTTCAATGGATTTGTAGGGTAATTATGTAGTTTGGATGCACAAGTACTCATTTGTTACTCTTAGAGCCTTTTATTTGTTTTTTGGCATGATTTCAGAAGTGCTTTCAGTTTAGTTGATGTATGTTCTGGACCATTACCTTGAATCCATAAAAAAATTAGCTTTCAAGAGAAACTGAACACCTGCTTTTAAGTTCTACTAACTAAGACATATAGGCAAATCCATTAAACACGATGATGTTAAGAAATTGTGAACCATATCACTCTATAGTGGGATGTCAACTCACTTATCATCCTGTTACGTAGTCCTCCCTTGTCTAAGTTTCAGTGAGCATGGTTTCCAGCATCTGCTAAAATCTACCTACTTATTCCACTTCTGGAGACGTTAGGTATATGTGTGAGCTAAAATTAAATCCATCTTTACATGTACTTAAAAGTTTGTCTATAAACTGTAAATCTTCACAAACAAGCTATCTATATGAAATTCATCTGGCTGTCAATATTCAGATCATATTATGACCTGTTTTGGTTAAACATACATAGTGTTTGATCATTTAGGTCACAGTGAGATTTTAGGGATATGCTCCAATGCTGTGTTTTAGATTTTATAGCCCCTTTTCCTAGCAGATACATTCCCTGCCAATGAATTTTCTTTGTTTTTCATTTAGACACTAAATGCATCAGCGATGCCAGCAGTTGAAGTACCTGGTGGCACAAGTTGACATGTGACACAGATTCTTGGTTGTAATGCTACTTCAGCTGTACTGGCTTTCTGCTATTTACTTCAAATTGCGCTCTTCCTGTGTGCAGACTTTATTCCTGTTTTATACAATCATTTTTGGTGTGTTTGCTGACATTTTTTTTAGAGTTTAAGTATTCAATTATGGATTATGCAAGTACGAGAGCTTGCAAACATGATTTACCCTATTTCCGGGCTTCATACTTCTTCTGGTGATATTGATCTGAGTTCACCCCCGAAATGCAATAGCATAGGAAACTAAAATACAATAAATGAGACTCATTGTGGTTGTTGCAATGCAGAGAGACACTACTGGTTTGACTGCTGAGAACAAGGAGCTCAAACTGCGGTTAGAGGCAATGGAACAACAAGCACATCTTCGAGATGGTATGTATCGCTTCTGGATTGATGTCATATTTTGCTGTGGGGCACTACACAGGTCAATGGATTAGCATTGGATGTCTTCAATCGTGTCCTTCTGTTAGGGCACTGGTCTTTGTGTGCCACCAAGACCTTACCCTACTTGCACAGCCAGCAGAAAAAAGGAAGTGACTTCATATTTTTTCCATTCGTTTTTCAGTTTGGCTCATATAAAGTAAAAGACATCGTATTTTCAAAAAACGAAACCAGTAAATTATTGTGTTCTCACGACTCATGTGAATAAAATAGGATTTACCTGGAACAATAGCTATCGAAAATGAAATGAAAACCTTGAGACCTCTCCTATTGAATGGTTTCCTATAATAGGTAATTTTTGTATATCTTCCTGTGGTTTGCAGCTCTGAATGAAACATTGAGGGAAGAAGTACAGCGGCTAAAGATAGCAGCTGGACAAATACCTGCTGTCAATGGAAACAACTTTAACAGTGCACAGCTGCCTCAATTTTCCTCCCACCAACAAACCTTTCATCATTTTGGAAACCCCCACACACAGCAACCCCAACAGCAACAGCAGCTTCACATACCTCGTTCGGACTCCAACAACCAGACTCTTCCTGGACAGCCCCAACCTAGCTTCTTGGACTTCAATCATTAGGGTTTGATAACATCCCGGGGATACAATGCAAGTAATTCAGTGTTCGGGAATTAGAAGGTAAAACATTGAAGGTGGGATGTTGTATATATAGATATGTATATTGGTTGCAGGTAAAGCTTGTGAAGTGTGTTGCTCAGATCAGTCCTTCATGTGACGTATACCAGCTATATTACTCTTAGGGCAGAAATGTTGCTGTGGAGCAGTTAGATCTTAAAGTTAACTCATGGGTCAATAGTAATGTCTATTGTAGCTTGTTCTCTATTTTCAAGTGCTGGAAAAAGAGTTTTCTTCTTGAGCTCGAATGGTCTTTTGCAGGAGCTTGATACAAGTAATTATTTCGTTTTCAATTAGAATGTCTGCCTTATCCTCTCTCTATGGGTTTATTTCGGGAAAAAAAAAGGATCATGAATTATGTCGAACATCATAGCTACTGTCAAATATGAGTTTTATTGTGAGTTCTTACATTTATTAGTACCTATTACATATTCAATAGTTGTGATTGATAAAATTTACATTTTAAGTTCATATTTTAAGTCCAAATAACTTTTTCCTCATAAGAATATCGTTTTTTTCTCTCTTTTTGTATGGAAAGATTTGAGATTTAAAAATAGGATAATGGTATTTTTTTTTGATGATATTCTGAAAATGATTTGTACTATGGACCTTGAAGGATAAATGTAATTACCCAAAAAAAAATAATTATTATTTTATTTTGGTGTATTGGCAGCCTAGAAATAAGTAATTATATATATAAGAATAAAAACAATTTAAAGAAGACTAATGTATCTTTAATAAAAGTCTTATCCTAGAGAGATCTATTAAGACTTTTCTGCATATGTTTTAAATAAGATAGTATTGTTGGATAGTTAAAACCTAAGAAGACCAAAGCAAGTGACATATATATATATATATATATATATATATATATATATATTGGTCTCATAGTACCTTGTTGATTCTTGAAATTATTATATTAAATTAAGGTATGTAGTTGTTTGAAATTTAATAGAGTTTCATCAATAGGTTGAAAAATAAAAGAAAAGGAGAATGGAATTGGGATTTCCGTATGTAGAAGAAGACCAAATCTAGAAATTACAGGATCATCATTTTTAGTTTTAAAGAGTTTTACTTTGACTCATATATTCTTCTAAACTTAATTTATCAACTATTTTACTTGGTAAGTTTGAAAAATAAAATTTTGGAAAATTTATGACAGGGCCGAAAACATAAAATTCGTTTTCTAAGGAAATTATACTTTGACCTCAAAAGTTTAAAACATTATGATTAGATGTAAAAACTTTAAAAACTTTTTCTAAAGAGCACAAAATACTTCTATACCCTCTTACCTGGTATTATAAAGGATATTTATATGTAAAGGATATATAAATTATATATCAATGGGTAAGAAATATACAAATTAAATATAAAATCATGAAATGACGAAATTAGAAATAAGGATTGATCATTATATGTTATTTTGGATTAGGAGGTGATTGCATTGAGGTTGAGAAAGAGGGTTTTGAATTAGATTTTGAGAATCAAGGTGAATAGTTTATTACTTCTTTTTGGGAGGATTTTCTATATTAAATGTGTGGGTGCGTGTGTGTAGATTTTTCATATATATGGTATATGTGTTGATATTTAGGGTTGAAATTAAATGTTTTACAATTGTGAACTGTTATACATGTGAATATTAAAAAACTTATGGGATGATTTTAAATCATTGCTTTGGTGATGAAAGATAAATTTTGTATGCGTTGGGACTAAAACCACAATTTTTGTGTGTGTGAAAATCATGTTTATGAGACGGGAACTGGGTTACCCGGTCTAAATGGTAATGAGATTGTATACCGGTGTGATCAGTATAGAGATGTGCACATAGGGACTGGTCATTTGGCTAGTGGTGATAAGAGACGGGGCCAATTGTCAGTCTAGTGGTAACAAAAGACGAGGCTGTTCATCGGACTAGTGATGACAAGAGACGAAACCAGTTATCAGGTTAGTGATGACAAAAGACGGGACTAGTTATCAGGTTAGTAATAACAAACATGATTTGACAAATGTATTTGAGACTAAATGTGTGTGTGAGTGTTTTGAGTTATAAATGTCTTTTTATTATTTGTGATCATGAGATCATTTTTTTAAGGATTATGTGAGAGGGATTGTGGTACAATTTGTCAAACGTATATATGTATCAAAGTTTATTTTTGTATATAAATTGTGAGATTTATTTAACACCTCATTATAGGTGATTGCTATTCAAGGGTCATTGTGCTCATCCAAATATTTAACATTTTTCAGGTGAAGATCATAGTGACGAGTAAGTTTACAGATAGACAAGAGATTAGAGAAATTGAAAATTTATTTTATTATAAGTTTTCATGAATAAAAGTCTTTTATAATTTTATGACAAATATTCAATTGTTTTAGGAATAATGTTGCTTATACTTAGAATATTGAATTTTATAGTTTAATTATTGTTTTACATGAGTTTAATAATGATGTTGGTGGTGTTTAGTTTATTCCTTTTGTATTCATTAGGTTGGAGAAATGAATCACTTTATTATTTGTCTTCCGCTGTATTTTACATTTATTATACACATGGTTGGTTGGTCAAGGCCTTGGTGGTTGGTCCGCCGCTCACCCTATGTGATCTAGGGTGAGGGTGTGACAATAAATATCTATATAATAAAATACAACATAAAAATAATTTTATTTTTTGCGATTGATGTCATTTTAAAATTAATTTGACGATTAATATTAATTCTTTAAATTTAATAGAGAAAATCGATCCCCTATGGTATATTTAGAGTGACTTTTTAAAAGTGCTCATGAAACTTACAATTTCTCATAAATACTTTTAAAAAAAGTAGTATTTGAAACTATAATTTTAAAACCCGGCTTGTACATTAATCCAACACAAAAATTGGGTTAATAGGTCAATAGTTCAACTAGTGAGTTACTGATCGAATCGGTAATATAATAAAAATTTATTATTAATCATAAATAGACTAAAACATGATAAAAATTATCAAAATAACATGTTTAATGTATATTAAATCAGACAAAAACTCAAATTATCAGTCCAATACATTCAGTAATGGAGATATACCAAATATTCATATTCAAACCAGCAGAACCATATCCAAAATATAAAAGGAAAATTATATTTAGACTCCCTGAGATTTGTCACTTAATAACTTAGACATTTGATATTTAAAATATTACACATAAATCCATTAAAATTTATAAACGTGTAATACTTAAACCCCTACCGTCAATGTCTATTAGTATCTCCGTTAGTATTTGTATTGTGATTGTTTATGACCTTAATTACCTTTCCAGTGAAGTGAATGTGATATAATTTTCATTAGCCATATATCTTACAAATTGTAATGTGCAGAATGCATGAATGTGTTCGATAAAAATGGTAGATAGACAAACATTCACCATTATATAGCTTTTGGATTTTCGTTTCACATAAAAAAAACCCACATATAAGTGTGTATTACAAACTAAACACACATCAAACACGTCCATCACTATACGGTGATCAAAAGACGTGTAGAGCCAACAATATCAATTATTGTACAGTAATTAAAAATAGCTACACTTATCCAATGAGCATCTCTCATTACCAGCCTAAAATTTCACATCTGCTAATACCCTTTTAACCAGTATCAACACCAGAAACAACATTACCAAAACCAGAAGCAACAACACAACCAACACCAGAATCAACAACATTATCTTCATTACCAAGAGCAATACCTGACACATCTTCAACATTACATCAGAAGCAACAACTGCCACACCTCCAATAACCCTTTGAAGAATCTTTGAGGCCCTTATTGAACCTAGCAATTGAGAGGCTCTTCTAGATCCAAACATTTGTGATAATGTAGGCTCAGGATTATGTCTGACTAGCTCCATATCCATATATATATTGTTCCTGCTCATGCTCCAGATCCATCTCCAGTATTAGGCCTCTCTAATGGGAAAATGGATTTTCAATTGAATAAAAAAATATCAGTAAATTCATAATTAGAAGAAAGCCCCTACCGTGGGCTAACTATCGCTATGTGTATTTAGACCGGAAGCAAACCGCCAACCTTTCTTCACCCTCATTGGCCTTCTTTGACATGCCCTTTTGTTATGTCCAGTTTGTTTGCATAGTTTACATTCCACTATGCATGACCTTTTAAATCGAGGGGATCCTTCATCTGTATCTCTTCTGTGCTTTTTTTTTTTTTTTTTTGTGTGGCCTACCTAGAAGCCTTCTAAGGGAAGAAGAATGAACATATATGAACTTCAACTCTTCGTCATATTTTAATATCTCGAATGGAATGAATCATCTCAGAGTCTGATTTTAAATAAGTTTCTTTGGAATTTGTTGTAGTAATCCTCAAATTTTTCCCATTTGTAAGCAATCCCAAGTGCAACACATTTGCAGGGAACACCACTAATGTTCCATATTTTGCAGTCACATGTCCTTATTCTTTCCATATTTTGCAGTCACATGTCCTTCTTCTTAAATTGCAAATATAGTGAACTTGGTTAGTATCAAGTACCTTAAACTCATCCTCACTAGCAAGTAACATGCTACAATGTCCGGAAGCCTCAACAACAACATTCAACCTCTTCACAATATAAGGTTTCACTGAACTGTTCCAAGTACTTCCTTTTTGAAACATTTTTTGAAGCCTGTTCATAATTTTGTATCTCAACCTTGCCAATAAAGTTAAAATGGTTGGACCTCTGAGGTCCCCTTCCCAGCTATTAAAACATTCAGAAAGGTTGTTAGTGGTGTGCTCATTTTACAACACTGGGTCGAATGCATGTCTTGCCCACATTGACCTAGGTATTTTCTCCAACCAAGCACAAACTTCAGGCTTGTATGCTTTTTTCCCTTCCATTGCAGTGTTGAAGCCTTGCATGTCAATTAACCTTGCTGCTGCCTTCCAATAGCAATATCTGAGAAACAATCAAAAATTTACCTCCTTGAAATTTCTAAATATGTGCATAACACAAAACCTATTAGAAACATTTTCATTCAAGAATTTTTTGTCTATCATCACTCATAAATGTCATAAGGTTTGTCTTCAAGTAATACATCCACAAACTCATTCAACTAATGAAAGAAGAAACTCCAACTACCATCAAGAGACACAACAGAAAGTAAGACACCACCATACAGTCGTTTTAGATGACAACCATCTACTCCTAAAATAGGTCTGTAACCTTTTTTGAAACCTATCTTCATAGCTTTGAAATCTATGAAGATTCTGTTTGAGGTGGGAAATTCATCACTAGGTCTACTTGTGCAGTGTATCTTAATTACATTGTTCGGGTTGGTTATGGGAACATATGCAGACAAGTTTCCATTAGAATCAATATGGCTCCCCTCAATTATATCCATACCTTTTATTTTTTTACTCTGATAACTTTTGGGATTCAGCCCAAACTTCAACTCATTCTGTAAACCAGGCTATATCTCTGGGCTTGCCCTCAATACACCAACTAGTTTTTGTCACATCCATACAAAAAAAGCCTCTTTTGGGTTAACTATTCGAACACAAGAATGAATAGCATGGTAAGACTTGATCTGGTATGTCAGAATTTGCACGTGGGGAGGCATGAATCTTTAAGGGGGCATCCTTCACTACCACAATGCGCAATCACTCTTTTGTTCTCATTCTTATCTCTAACTAACTGAAAACCTTCTTGGACCAGATAATCTCTCAGGACAACCCTAAAAAGTAAGAACATTGAAATCAGCAAACAACCACCCTACTTCAAGCTCATTTTTTTTTCTCCATCTTTCACACCTTATACTCTTTTCCTCCACCATACTCATTGATTTCATTAGACTCCTTATCACTATATATACAAATTCAACATTTGGCTCATAGCCTAACAAATCACCCCCACTACTATCATCTCCCTCATCTGATTCGATGTGAAATGTCTCGTGACTGTTCATCTCTTGTTCGCTACAACTATCATAAAATATGTCATCATGACTTAAATTCAAACAAGTCGTCATCATTATTTGGGTGAACACAATAATTTTTTTATAGGTGATGGTTGTAAAGCACATATATTTCGTTAAGGTCGACGTGGATATAATACTCGTTGGATGCTCGATCATACATATCGTATACGCATCATTCGTATCTGATAATTAATAAATATGTAGATACTTCGCAGATACTTCTAAACATAGAGCAAGATGTACAATTTTCAACTTTAAGCTAAGAAGAAGAATATGTATATATTAAGGGATACAAACTAAGTGTAGAGCCCCCGTATATATAGTAAATGAGAGTTACCATAAGGACAAAAAGGTAAAAAGGAAACTTAATAAAAAACCCTAGTAAATTAGACTACTGCTATATTTCCAACACTCCCTCTCAAGCTAGGCGCAAAAATATCAACTAAGTTAAGCTTGACAACGGAGTCCCGAAGAATAGACAGAGTGACAGGTTTGGTAAAAACATCTGTAACCTGATCACTGGTCCCCACAAACGATGGAGTGACAATACCACTACTAACCTTATCCCGAAGAAAGTGAACATCAATCTCTATATGCTTCGTCCTCTCATGTAGTACAGAGTCAGAAGCGAGCTGAATAGCAGATCGATTATCACAATATAATGTGGAAGGAGAGGTCACTGAAAAACCTAACTCGCCAAGAATCGATCGTAGCCAGATAATCTCACACGTGCCAAGTGTCAGTGCCCGATACTCTGCCTCTGCTGATGAGCGGGAGACAACTGCCTGCTTCTTGCTCTTCCAAGAGATAAGATGAGTCCCTCGAAAAGCACAGAAGCCCGTAGTAGATCGACCATCACATGCTCCCCCATAATCTGAATCTGAATAACAGGCTAGAGAACCAGTCTGAGATCCTGATGCATAAAACAACCCAAGTCTAGGACAAGACTTGAGATACCGAAGAATATGATAAACTGGATCAAGATGAGGCTAACATGGCCTGTGCGTGAACTGACTAACTCGGCTGACTGCGAATGAAATGTCCGGCCTAGTATTGGCTAAGTAGATTAGTCTACCTACCAATCTTTGATAAACTGTTGAATCTTTCAACTCCTCAACTTCAGTAGTAAGCTTCAAGTTTGGAATCATGGGTGATGATGCTGGTTTGCACCCAACATCCCAGTGTCTGAAAGAAGATTCAAAACATACTTTCTCTGAGAAAGAACAACACCCCTGCTGCTACGGGCAACCTCAATCCCAAGAAAGTATCGCAGAAATCCAAGGTCCTTCGCATCGAAGGCCTTCCCAAGATCTATCTTGACCTGTGCAGTCCCAGAAATATCGTCACCAGTAATAATAATATCATCAACATATACCAGAAGAATGATACACTGTTCAGAAGTATTCCGTCGAATAAAGCAGGTATGATCAGAATGACACCTGGTGAACCCCAATCGTACGACTACATCACTAAAGCGAGAGAACCAGGCTCGTGGCGATTATTTCAGTCCATAAAGAGACTTACGCAGTCGACATACCTTTTCAGCATACTCCCCCTCACCACGAAAGCCCGGTGGTGCATCCATATAAATAATCTCGTCCAGATCACCGTGAAGAAATGCATTCTTCACATCTAATTGATGAAAAGGCCAAGAGTACTCCGCAGCCAGAGAAATAATCAATCGAACAGTAGTCAATTTTACCACGGGGGCAAATGTAGCACCAAAATCACGACCTGATACCTGAGTGAAGCCCTTCGCCACAAGTCTAGCCTTGTGACGATCAATAATACCATCTGCAAGAAACTTCAGAGTGTAAATCCAGCGACAGCCAACAGGCTTCACCCCTGAAGGTAAGGAGACAAGATCCCATGTATGATTACGCTGAAGAGCGTCCATCTCTGTCTGCATGGCAAAAATCCATTGGGACTCTCGCATAGCCTCCAAAATAAAGTGAGGAACCGGCGTATCTGATAAGGTCATAATATAAGCTCAAAATGTGGGAGACAGATCACCATAAGAAACATAAGAAGAGATCGGATATAAAATCCTGGCGGTCCAACCATAACGATCAATTGGACGGCGATCACGCCGCGGATAACGACGCCCTAAATCATACTCCTCCACTGATAATGTCTCATCAGGTAAATGAACTAGCTCAGCACCTGTAATCTCATCAGTACTAACAACAGGAGCATCAATATGTTCAGTAAACTGAGAAGTATTACCGGCATCGCCTGAGGTAGAGGGGACATCAGCAGGGTGATGAGAGCGAGAACGACGAACATACACCTGCAAAGGAAGAGAGATTGATAATTCTGTACTGACAGAGATGAGTGGCTCTAAAGGAGGAGAAACCGATAACTCTGTACGGATAATGACCAATGACTCTGACTCCTGTGGTAATGGAAAATCAAATGGAGTATCATCAACTAAAGGGGCAGACACAGGACTGGAAGGAAAATAAGGAATATGCTCAAGAAAGGTAACATTTAGACTGTGATACATACGGCGCCTGATAGGATCATAACATCGATACCCCTTAGATTGATGATAATAACCCACAAATATACAACGAATCGCATTATCATCAAGTTTATGACGAGTAGGAGACCTATCCTGAACAAAATATGTGTATCCAAAAACACGAGGGGGGACCGAAAAAAGTGTCCGCTCAAGAAATAAGACCTGTAAGGGAGCCTTATGCTGAAGAACACGACTTGGTGTACGATTGCACAAAAAAGTAGAAGTCAAAACAACAAAATACCAATAAGATTTTGGTACCCTCATGCCTCTAAGCATACAACGTACCATCCCTATTAAACTCCTATTTTTTCTTTCAGCAACACCATTTTGCTCAGGAGTATATGGACAAGTGAGTTGCTGAAGAATACCCTGAGAAGAAAGGTGAGACACTAAGGCATCAGACACATATTCTTTGGCATTATTCGAACGAAGAGCACGAACAATGACATCGAATTGTGTCTTAATCATTTGTAAAAACTAAGTAATTATAGGAAGTACATCAGACTTTCTATGCAAAAGATAGACCCAAGTAAAACGGGTATGATCATCTATAAACGTCACATAATATCGGGCACCTGACAAAGCAGTAACGGGAGAGGGTCCCCAAATATCAGAGTGTATTAGGTCAAATGGCTTAAGTGACTGGTGCATGCGAGGAATATAACTGGCCCTAACATGTTTCGATAGGGAACATATAACACAGTCAAGTTTACCACCAACACAATCATTGCTCAAAGCAGGAAACAACATACGTAAATATTTAAAATTTGTATGTCCAAAACGGTCATGCCACAATTGAACAGTTTGTGACGAATAATCATAACGACAACTACTACGTAAAATACTAGCATGCAAGCTAGGAACAGAAAAAGACAAAGCAGGTGTAGGTGATGTAGGTGGAGGAATTGGTGAAATTGAAGGTGGATTGCCAAGATAATACAGTCCATCTTTCTCATGTCCCCTGATAATAATCCTCCTGGTACTCAGGTCCTGCAAATAACACGAATCAGATAAGAATACAACCGCACAGTAAAAATCTCTGGCTAACTGATGTATAGATAATAGATTCATGGCCAACTTTGACGCATGAAAAACCGAACGTAATGTAAGACCATCTAGAAGGAGGACTGTACCCCTACTAACAATAGGGGCATGTGTCCCATCTACTAACTGAACCTTTGTATGTAACTGCTCGTCAAAAGTGGTGAAGTGATGGGCCTCACCTGTCATGTGACCATTTGCACCCGAGTCCAACATCCAAAGGGGAGATGAATTGGCATAAGCGTGAAAGACACGAGGTATACCTGTAGTGGTGACAGCAGCAGTAGTTGGACTCTGAGAAGTTAGAGCAAACATAAGTATATCTAATCGGGAAGTGATAACATCCATATCACTCTGCCAAGGTGGAGCAGCCATGGTGGCTGGTGGTAGTGTGGTGGCTGCAAAGTGGAGAAGGTTAGGGTTAGAGTTAGGGTTAGGGTTAGGGTTAGGATTAGGGTTGTGGCTCTGATACCAAGAAGAAGAATATGTATATATTAAGGGATACAAACTAAGTGTAGAGCCCCCGTATATATAGTCAATGAAAGTTACCATAAGGACAAAAAGGTAAAAAGGAAAACTTAATAACAAACCCTAGTAAATTAGGCTACTGTTATATTTCCAACAAGTTATACCCCCTTATTTGGAGTTCACGTACAATATAAAATATTAACAAAATTCCATCGAATTTTGAAAACACGAGTGTTTTTTAAGTATTATCTATTATTACATGTTAATAACTTTAGTGAAAGTTTATTTATGTGTTAAGGACTTTAGTATTGATTTAATTCCACATGTGATATTTGATATTCATTATGATTGAGATTCATCTATTTGATAAATAACAAATGTTTAGATGATTATCTTTATTGTTAGCACGATATTCTTTCTTTATTATATGTGTGCACATTTATGACATATTATTTTATGCAAAATCTTAAGACTTGGTGTATGTCTTAAGTATAACTATTTTGTCAATGAAATATATTTTTGATTACACCATATAAGAAAATCTTGAGATTTTAAGTTAGAGACATTCTACCTTATTGTTAAAACTAATAGATTTCTCCAACTTATTGTTGAAGCATGTTGTTAAAGATAAATCATTTTGAGGACTGACAATGAAAATAACATATTTATCAGATCACATATTCAGATATTATTTTTTTGCTACACTACCTGACTATCACATTTTGATTCATGTCAATAGGATTATATTTTTTTTGTAATTATAGATTGGTCATATATCAATAAAGGCACCATGGTTCGAAAATAGTAGTTTAATTTGATAGAGTTGTGTTTGAGATGTTGCCTCAGGACCATATTTTTTATTGTGGTCAAATTAAATTTTTGTTTGATTAGCCCGAGAGTCATTTTTCATATATATATATATATATATATATATATATATATATATATATATATTTTATTTTATTTTTTAAATAACTATAATTAATGTTGTCAAAGTGGAAGAATATTAGAAATTTTTTATATTGGACTTTCATTAATTGATAGTTAATTTTTAGTTTGTGAAAAACAGGCTAAATTTATGGTATAATGAGATGAACTCAATATTGTTAAGTGATTGATTTTGATGGACTTATGTACATCTCTTTAATTAATGTAATTGGGGCGTTTAAGTGTAAGTCTTAATTTAATTGTGGGTCGTAAGGGAGGAGCACATTAGATTACAAATAGTAGGCTATGTCTCCTCTCCACTTCATAACTTAATTTGACTTGTCCCATTGAGAGTCGCCTATTGTTTTGAAGAAGAAGAGGAAGACCTTGTTATTTTATGAAAAAATCCGGAGATCGAGTATCCTGACTCATACAGGTTTGTTCTAAACCTTATAATTTAGGTGTTTTAAATTTTATATACGAATAATTAAAATTCTTACATTATCTATTATTACATGTTAAGAAAATATAAAAAAAAACGAGTCACTTACACTACAATTTTAAAAATAAATATCAGTAAACAAACCAACTAGTTAAATGTGATTATGATTCTTTCAATTAATCATATTCATTTTATGAACATATAATAATGAGATGATATTATATCCGTTTCATGGTAAAAATTCATAATTTTAGTTTTATCGTATCGTTGTATTTATATCGTATCGTATCTAGATCACGTATCCGTATCCGTGTTCTTACTGTAGTGGTGGGTTAAAATTTAATTCATTAATAAATGATGGGTCAACATTTACCCCATTGTACGATGGTGGGTGAAAATCAACTAATGCAATAGCAAGTTTAGAAAACATGCGACAAAAAAAGTGTGAATCATGCTTCAACAAGTAAAATCACGAATTGCAAGAATGATTTTGTGTATACAATGACTAACACGTTTTGCCATGGGGATCAATGGAAGAGAATATATATAGAATTGAAATCAAAAAAATAGAATATACATAAAGTTGACATTATAAAAATATAAAAGATATTCGAACAAGTGTGAGAAGTTGGTAGATTATGAACTAATGTGATACTAGTAAATGAAAAGTAAGCATCAATCTCCGACAAATATCACAAACAAGGGTAGTGCCATCATTTCACAAAAATCATCTCTTAAACATATGGTTGTTATTGACAAAAGAGGTCTAAGCTATTTTGAATGCGCGACAGAGTTTACCTATTATTTGGACAAACTTTTAGAAAGATGAATATAATTAATTCAAATAAGATTTATTAGACAACGACATCAAATTTGAATAAGAATTTTTGAATCGGATTCGGTTCAAATCAACCAAAATTTAATCCGAATTCAAGTTGGATCATAAATGATTTAGCACTAAGCCGTCACCACGTATGCAGGGCTAATTCAGGAAGACGAAAAAATTGGCCCCCATCAAGACAAACCAGTCAACAACGAGACATACCACAGCTCTCTCACAACTCTCTCACACCACTACCAGACCACTTTCATCTTCTAACTCTCCGACCAAACGCCGCTATTACTTCCGCCGAACACTCCGCTTATTCTCCTACCACGCCACTCCACAAGCACAAATGGACTCCTCACCTCTCAACCGTCTACCACAAGACACACTCCACCTGATCTTCTCTCACCTCCCTCTCCGCCATATCATCGCCTGCCGATCCGTCTGCAAATCCCTTAACGCCACCTTATCATCACCCTCCTTCATACAACTCATCTCGACCCAACACCCTCCTCTCTCTCTCATCGCCCTCCGTCCCTCCCACCGCCACGTGTCCTCTAATCCCACCCTTCACGTCTTCGACCCCGACCAAGACCAATGGGTCAGATTCCCGCTCTCCTTCCTCCCCTTCCGTTCCCACCACCCCGTCACTTCCTCCCACGGCGTCATTTACCTCTGGGCCGAGTCCAATTCGCCCAACTCGCTCAATTCGGTTCAGTCCACCAAATCACTCGTTATGTGTAACCCTCTGACTCAGACTTTTCGTGTCCTACCCCAACTCGGCTCGGCCTGGTCACGCCACGGCTCAGTCCTAGTCGGCTCACCTAGTAAAGTCTTGGTCCTCACCGAACTGGCGGCGCTATACTATTCCGGCTCTTCCGATAATTGGCTCAAGTTTTCATCAAATTTACAATCCAAGCCACGAAGCCCTATTTTAGTTTCAGAGTCCATTTTCGCTCTATGCGACGTCGGATCGCCATGGAGATCGCAATGGAAGCTTTTCACAATCACTCTCTCGAATCTCCAATCATCACAGCCATGGACTCGGCTCGAAAGGCACGAATGGGGGGATGTATTTGATATACTAAAACGTCCTCGTTTGGTGAAGGGAATTGGGAATAAAATTCTGATGATCGGGGGTTTAAAATCGTCGTTTTCGCTGAATGCTTCGGTGTCAACGATCTTGATACTGAGGTTGGATTTGGAGAGCTTGGAATGGGACGAGGCGGGAAGAATGCCGTTGGAGATGTTTAGGATTTTTCAGGAATCGAGTAAGTTTAAGGTGTTTGGTGGTGGTAATAAGGTTTGCTTTTCGGCGAAGAGGATTAATAAGTTGGTTTTGTGGGATTGTGCGGAAAAGGAAGGGAAAGGGGAGTGGAGATGGATCGATGGCGTTCCTGGCAATGGGGACGGGCTATTTCGGGGCTTTGTGTTTGAAGCCAGGCTCACTGCCCCGCCTTAAGCGTTTCATCAATCGGTAATTCAATTTTTTGTTTTAATGTTGGTGAAATAATGGGATTATTGTGATCATTGCGTTGAAAGTGTTGTGTATTAGAATTAAAGTTGAGTGTTTGATAAGTGGTATACACTTTTGTAATCGATTTATTTATCGTTAATTTATAGCATCATATTCTATTTGATTATTGTTTGTTTTGTTCAAATTTAATATTGTTTTCATTGGGAGTTCATGGCCCCTCTAATTTTGTTGGTAGGCTTTCCATAAAGAAATGAATTTGAGATGTCATTGCATTTGTTGTGCCACTGTTGGCTGGATGTGCCACACATGTTCTCTTTTCAGTATCAATAGGCGCAAATGCCTGGCTTTTGTGGTACAAGTATCAAGTCTTTGATATCTGTGTTATATTATATGGCCCTTGTTGGTTTCTTTGTTACTTACTTTGTTACATTATGATTTTAGTGGATTTCGCATAGCCATGTAGTATCCTAAACTTGAATCTGTAACTTCATTGGATTTTATGGCTCAGATGCTGTGCTGTTTTTCAGCTAAAGTGTTAAACATTCGATGATGAATGTGAATTATCATTTATGCATTCCTTGTAGGTTTCATTTTGTCAATATAGGTTTGGTAGAATTTCAAGGTTCTTCGTATTGGATTTTAGGATGCTTTTGGATGTCCATTGAGTTTGAACAACTTATTGTGACTTTTATGCCAATTGAAGCAACACCTTAACTAGGTCCATCATAAAAGACCGGGAACTTCATGTTTTTTTTTTTTGAAATTCAAATTTCTTAGCATCATTTGGGGGTGGCTTTCATTTTAGCTCCATTCGAGATGATAGATATCTAGCTTTAAATTCTATGTCCAATATTGATGGAATAGTTTAAGTTATGTGATTCGTTCAAATATGCTCTCATGGAATTGGGTATTGAGTTAAATTGTGCATTTAGTCCTCTTTCTTTGTCTAGAACATATCTCAATTAGTTCCAGAAGTTCGCCATAAGTGTGTACTCCAATGAAGTACGGATACTTCATCAAGGCCTTCATATCCGTATCGGATCGTATTGAATACGATACTCGTTGGATTCTCAAGGATACATATTGGATATGCATCATACAGATCCAATAATTAATAAAATATATGAATATTTTGTGGATACTTCTATATATGGAGTAAGATGTATAACTTTTATTTTGAATCTATACCCTCTCCTTTTGAGTTCACAAACAATACTATACATCAATAAAATTTCATTTGATTTTGAAGGCACGAGTATTTTTTAACTATTATATACTATTACATGTCAAAAGAGTTTAAAAAAATGAGTTAGTTACACACGTAATTATGTCAATTGATTACTTTTAGAATGCAGTAGTATTTAACATTCAATATTTTGTCTATTTTAAATATATATTTATTATTTTTATTTTTATTCGAATTTTGTGTTAAATCTTACAATTCACGATTCGATACGATTCATGATTCTCAAATCCAATATTCCAATTCACAATTTGAATTGTGATTTAATAATTATAGTTACACTATAATCTTAAAAACAAATATTTGTAAACAAACCAATTAGTTAAATATTTGTTCTAATTGGTCACGTTCATTTTATGGATATATAATAATGAGATGATATTACACATTTTTCAAGGTAAACATTATTAAATTTGTTTACTATTGTTAAATAATTACTAAAAATTGTAATTTATAAGCGTTAAATTACAGTAAAATATAAAATATATTTTATTAAAGACGTATCCTAACTATACTCGTGTCCTATTTTTTAAAGTTTTGTCGTATCGTTGTATCCGTATCGTATTGTATTGTATCTATATCTCGTATCTGTATTCGTGTTTCTTATGTGTACTCCCTTATTAGCGAGAATGTATTTCATCCATATTGGTCGTGTACTAATAGAGTTTTTAGTTTACAATGTACTCGGCCAGATGTGTTTTTGGAGCTACTTCACTTGTAGAAAGCTTTGGGTTAAACATAATGTCGCATGAAGCTGGGCTATGATTTGCATATAGTTGTTAGACTTGTAAGTGAAGTGAGTTAGCAATGCTGGCAGTGGGGAAGATAATGAGAATCGATCTTCTGATTACATTTTTTTCTTCTAGATGCCATGTCAATAATTGTGTCACTTTGTTACTGTGGTTTTGACCTTGAGGAAAAAAGTACTCTAATTTCTGTATGCTTCTATCTCCTTGCGAGTTTTGCCATTTTGCTTATGGTTTTTACCATGGACAAAAACTAGTCTAATTTGTGTATGCTTCTATCTGCTGAAGAGGAGATGCATAATCCTTGTTGAACCCCTCATTTGACAATGGTGAGTGTACTGACAACCACATTGCATGCGAAGTTTTCATGAGAAAGCAATTTGATGGATGTACCTAATATAGATTATTAGATCTGGAGTAATTTGCATCCGATTTGCCTTTATATGTACTGAGTTTTAGTGGTTTTGCTGGTAGAGATGCTTGTTGCCTGAAAGTTATTTGGTCGTTACCTGTTGGGATCATATATAAAAATAGTTGCTAGGATTCGAAGCTTTTTGAGAAGAATTCAGTATGAATTGGTTCATAGATGATTTAACATGTTTATGCCTGATCCTCAACGCCGTAATATTTGTAATTGCATGTTCTGTTATCAGTTGTAAGAGAATAGTGGGTATGCAATTTGTAACCTAAACAGCAATATTTGACAAATTTGTTTGTGAAAATTAGGTTAGAATAAATAGATGTTCAGTGTGTGGCAAATAAAAAAGAAGATTTAACCATCCATTAGCTCTCCCTCCCCCCCCCCCCCCCCCCAAACAACCAACCCAAAAAAAATAAAAAAAAATAGTTCACTTACACATCCACTTGTGTCCCTTCAGTCGTAGTCACATAGTATTGAAGGTGCTCATCTGTGTATTCCTTTAATTAGAGCACATGAGGAGTGGTTTGTCTTCTGGAAATTGTGCTGTTAGGGTCTGAAATTTCCTTTCTCAATGAGAATGTATGCCATCGCTATTGACAGAGTAGTAATGGAGTTGTCTCGACTAACAGAGTTTCCATTGCCATTACTTGAACCAATCGTACAAATTGACCATCCAGATGCCCAAGCTTGTCTGGAAAATTTTCCAAGCAATTGCTCGCTGACCTTGGACCTTTCTTATTGGGAAATCAAATTTTTTTAGACAATGCACACTGATGGATAACCTTGGAATTTTCTTTATAAATAAGGAAATCTGCCTGGATTTGAAGTCAATTTTAGAAAGCTTTCAGTTTTGATGGAAGTTCAATAGTCAGATGCTGAACTGAGTCCAAAGTTGCGTTAGTTATTGGAATGGCCAATGCATTCATCAGGGTCACCTGTGCAAGCTTCTTTTTAGGCATTCATTGCTTAGTTGGAGTAGATGGTGATTATTGCTGGCCTTTCGAGGTCTTTTACCCCTGCAGGCTATGCACCTTCACAGGATTGTTCTGATATATTCTGGAGATTTGTATGGCAAATGTTTATAGCTTGCAGTGTGCTAAGTACTTGGCATAGTGACACTTAAAAGTTATGTTCAATTATTCAGCCAATCACGAACAGTGACATTAACCATGCATCGTCTGTGATACCACGATAATATATTGCATATGGTTGGTTGTAACTTACAATTTCTTACATTCTGGGTGAATATGCTTTTGTATCTCCATGAAGCCAGATATGAATAGCTAGTATGTATGGTGAAAAACGGATCTTAAAGTGTGCATTTGGAACCTTGTCCTGAAGGTTATTTCCTGTGTTTTTTTTGATACTGGTACATTCCGAGTCGCACTTATGTTCTGCATAAGAAGAGCATTGGGATTAGAGACTAGCAATTGACTATTGGCTGACAATGTCCTGTTTTGGAAATACTTCAAGGCAAAGGAATCCAAAATTTGATTCCTATTGGTACAAGAGTCACGCTAAGATGTTGGTTATGGTGATTAGCACACGGTGAAATTTGCAGACTTGATGCACCAGGAGGGACAAGATGTATGTGCTTATATTAATGAAGTTGAATTTTGACAAGGATGAGGGAGGGCATGGAGTTGTCTTTTCACGACACACGATGTAACAGTTGAGCCAATGTTAAGTAGTGTGGAATTTCTATCAATACCTTTTTAAAGATTTTTTCAGGTTGATTGTCTATTGTTTCAATAGTTTAAGTCACTATCATGTTCACTTGTTCTTTAGACTTATTTAAGGGGGATTGCAGCTTTTTTAAGTTTTCCCATAGAGTGGCTAGTGGTAGAGGGAAGAAAATTTTAATAAGCAAGCTTGAAATTGGTAATGGAATGGTTGTTGAGGATGGAAGGAGTACTGAGGAGGAAATCATAAAATATCTTAAAGCTCTTTATTTATCTGAAGAAGGGAAATTATTAAGGTTGGAGATGTGTTCTATTGGGGATCAGAAAGCTAGTTGGTTGGAGAGACTTTTTGAGCAGAAGGAAGTGAGACATGCTGTTTTTTGATTGTAGTAGAATATCGGATGGGTTTTCTCTGGCCCTATTTTCAAGATTGTTGAGATGTAGCCAAAGATGACTTAATGAAGGTTTTTGGGGAATTTTAGAAGAATGGTGTGGAGAATATGAATACTAATGCTACTTTAATTTGCTTGATATCCTATAAACACAAATCTTTGAAAACTGGTGATTTTAGACCAATCACCATAGTTTACCAGTTTGTGTAAGATTCTGGGAAAATTATTGGCAATAAGGCTAGGGGCTATTTTGGGAGATAGAATATGAAAAAGCCCAAGTGCTTTGTTACAAGAACACAGATTTAGGATAGTGTTTTGGTGGCAAATGAAATGGTTGAAGAGCATAGAAATAACTGTAACGAATTGTAGAGCTCTTCATTGTATGACTCGAGGCAAAGAGAAATATACAAAATTGGTAGGGAAGAGAGTAGTGATTTGTTTTTTCGTATAATACAGTCCTAAGATTTTATTAAGGGCTTTGAGAACATCAGTTTCACAGTCCTTGCGAAAGCTTCTTTCAGTAAATTGTTGTGTTGTTTATTTTCTTCCATTTATTGCCATTTTGTTCCCTTAAATTTTTGTTCAATTTGATGTGCTAGTTCTAGCTTACCCCATTGTTTTTAAACCCCAGATGCTTAAGTTATCACTGAGAAGTGAAGGTCCTCAGGTCTTCAAAGTCATGTTCGAGCCTTCGTCGGTTGTTTCTCCTAGGTCTTATTCATCATCTGCCGGTTGTAAAGAGCAGTTTTTCTCAGCAACTCTGCACGTAGCAACCCGCCTAAACAGTTTCATCAATGAAGGATTGATCTCAAGGTGAGCATTGAGCATGAAATTGTAGATACTCCCGTATGAATGGCAATGTTCTTGTAGGCTGCATCCTGAAGCCTCAAAGAGAGGCAAAAGCTGAAGGTTATGGTACCTCATGACTGATGGTGCTATGTGGTGTTATTGTTGAAAAGTCATTGCAGTGACGATCAACTAAGAAAGAAAAAGTAATCAGGAGCAATGAACAGACATGGTATGGTAGAATTCTACCTATATTCGCTGGAGCAAACTGTTTTTCGCTCTGCCATACTTCACCTGCTAGCTATCAGACTTTTGGGCCTAGTGAATATGAGTGAATCGGTTCAGGTGTACAATTGTATAGTGCTGTAAGTGATGCAACCTTGTGTTCCATGTCGCTAACCCTTTGGCACTGGCCTAGTTGTCTATAGCCAATCTTACTCCGATGGTGGTAAGGGACTTCTTTATGAGGCCTATAGGAGTTGTAGGCAAACCTGAAGATCCACATACTTGTCATTGTGGACTCTTATTTCCTTCCAATACCATTTTGTCTTCCCCTTTCAGCTTCCTCTCTGTTCACCATTTGATGTGTATCACCTCACTTAACTTATCTACTCGTGCAGTTCCTTCACAACACCCAAGGATCAAAATTCTATTTTGGTATATTGTTTCAGTCACTCAGAAAAAAGAAACGTTTGAGAAATGTTTTGAAAACATTGAATGAAATCAAATAAAAAATTTGGCAATTAAATTTCCAAAACGTTTCACATTATTGATTAAAATATACTGAAATATCTTGAAATAATTTGAAACATTATGAAATAACTCAAAGTGTAGGAATTTTTGATTTTATCATTATTTCATTTTGATTTCCTTGAAAATATAAAAAGTTTTCAAAATTATGCATGGGCTTTTCTATTCTCTTTAAAATAGTCAATAGTGAGGCAAATGAAAAGTAAAACAAGGCTAAGAAAATGGGAGGATTATTCACGCCTCTCTTCTTCAATGACATAACTCTGGCTGTGGTAGAGTACTGCAAATCTGAAAGGGATAAGCCAACAGCATTTCCAAGAATTCAAGAAGCAATCAATTTAAGCTTGGTTCAAATTGGTTCTGGCAATTTATTTAGTAATTATAGAGATGTGCCAAGAGGCTAGAGTATTCATTGAGCCGAGCTTTTTAGTTTTGGTTTTGTTAGACTTGGCTCTAGTTGACTATCACAGACTTGAATTCAACTAATAATTGATTGTCGATCTTGGTTTTTCACTCAAGCTTGGCTCGATTTTTAGGTCACATGCTCATGTCCGACCCAAATAAAATGTAAGTCTAATAAGACTCGAACAAACATTTTCCTAATTAATTATCAAAAAAAAAGTTTCCTAATTAAAAGTCATAAACTTTACCCATTAAGCTAATAGTACTATGTTGATATTTCTTTACCACAAAATATATTAACATTTTTTACTTTTTTCAAATAAATTGTTTGGGTTTGACTTGAAGATTCAATTAATTTCAAATTTAATCATATTTTGCTTGTTTTCAAATATAGATAAACTCGATCAAGTCAAAACCAAGACGAACTTGAACTGCTCGATTTGTTTACTAACCCTATTGGATTGACCGGCTCTGCATGTAAAGTTGCCATTTTACATGAAAAGAGATGCATCGTTTCTTCATGGAAAACAATTCCTCCATTGCATGATCACTACCTTTTAAACGCCTAGGGGCTGTTTGTTATAAAAGTTTTGGCGAGTCTATAGAAGGTGGATTTTAAAAAAATAGTTCAATTCCTCACCCAAATCCTTAGGGGATATTTGGTAAGTGCGATTGATGGGTTTTGGAAGATGATTCGGAGATAAATAGTTCAAATGACACAAAACTTATGTTTGGCCAAAAATTTGAAGTTTGGGTTACTAAGTCCGGTCCGCTATTGGTCCCGACCTTAAACTCTAGATTATGGGTTTCATCAAACTTGGGGAGGGGGGGTGTTTCGGATGAGGGTTAATGGATTTAGGATACAAAAAGACAATTATATTTCAACGCATACAAAAATGGGTTTGAATTAGATTGATAAAGGAGTAAAATAGTCATTTAAATACAAATATATTAATATAATAGTAATATATTCGTAGGCATACCAAACATGGGTATGAATGTGACTGAATGTTGAATCTCATCTTTGTAAAGAGGGTTTAGATTTAAGAGAGATTGAACTGAAGTCTTGGATTAGACTGGGCTCGACTTCTTAAACCCATGAAAGTGGGTTTCAACTATCCAAGAGGACTGTGGGTTTCAAAGGGCCAAACTGATTTGGAATTAAAGATTACATTTGTACTCTCTTAAACTCACTTTTTGTCTACCCTATACAGATATGAGTGTACCATAACTTGTTGGTTTATTAGCACAAGCATTTGAGTTTTGTAAATGCGGGACAAAGCATGATCCCATTTTGGTGCATCATTTTGGATGTACAATTATTTTTGTATATTCCAGTATATTAAATGTTATTTTATAAGAACGTTTCGTACGACTTATTTTTGGACTATGATAATGTTTCACAATTTTTTTTTTTTTATTGTGGTTATATGAAATACATAATTTTTTATCAGTATTGATGTTTGACATCTTAAGTTGGGAAGAAAAAAAATTCCAAAATATGAAGTTCATAAGTTAACTAAAAAAAGAAATTACACAAACAAATATAAGTTTCGATTGAATTGGTCAATTGACAAAATAGTTATTTACATGATCAATATATAATGATAATGGTGATAAATTTGAGGGTCTCACAGATGTGTATGTTATTTATCAAATACGGGTATGAACTGAATATATTTTTTAATCTCATTTACTGAAAGATAGAGCTTAAGGTTTGGACTGGTTTGATCAAACCAGTCCAATCCCTCGGCCAAATTCCATCCAAACATGCTGCTAAAGCATAGCTCTGTTTTGGGAACTCTAGAGAGTAGGGGACATGCAATTAAGGCTCTCCAAATGACCCAAGGCCCAATCAATGGCCTGACGGCCTGTCAGTCCATTGGGCTAACGGGTAGCCAGGGCCGCAAGCAGCCCGTGAGTTGGTGTCAGATGAAAACCCTCACCTGAGACCAATCATGAGTATTACTCTTTTGGATCTAATTCACTGGCTTGATAATGCAAACACAATTATTCTGCAACATGAATAGACAAAGAAGAAGAAAAATAGTGTTCATAGGTTTTTTTTTGGGTAACGTCCTAACAACTCTAATGCTCTATCTTTTAAATACATGTTAGTAATAATCTCAATGGCTAACTCAAATGCTGATAGGAATAGACTATAAATCTAGACATTTAGAATTCGAATCTTAACAACCCCTTAATACCAAACCTTAAGGGATTTATAAATCCCTCATGAACAGGGGCGGCTCAACATATGTGGGGGCCCTTGACAAAAAATTTTAAATTAGGTCTGGTTAATATATTTTACAGTAGTATAAATAAAGAATAACAAATGTCAAAAATTAAATATTTTTATTTATTTTGCTTTTTGATATTCAAAAATATTAATTGAATTTTTGAATTCAAGTTTTATACATTAAAATTCAATTAATAGAAGTCAAATTTTCGATCAAATGTAATTATACTAGTTATCTATTGAAGATAAAAAGAAAAAGAATGAAAATTTAAACTAGCTAATAAAATGAATTTTTTCAAAACAAATGTAAAAGTTAAAATTTGTGTGAGTTGAATAGTATTGGAACATGTGGAGCATGTGTTTAATATTGCAGAGAACCAAACAAATGTTTTAACAAGAAAAAAATTCACAAGACAACTATGGTTACAATTAGTTTCAGATAGTGAGATATTTTTGCTCACTCTATTTTATAGCCATTTTGTGTGCTTTAAAAAAATAATTAAGCAAAAATCTATCCTAAATTTGAAGTGACCTCATATTAAAAAATATATATATAAAGTTATAATTTACAACTAGTAGTTTATAGACAATAAATTAAACTTTTTATTTTGATAATAGATAAAAAAATATTTTATTAGGTGATAATACATATTTTTTGTATACCATAAACATTTGCCAAGATAAAAAAATATCAACTTGAACTCTAGGATCCTAATTTTTTTGTAAGAAATTCTAAAAATTTACAATAATATATCTTGTATTTAATCTAGATACCTAATTTTGACACTTTGTAAATTGTGATTATTTAATTGCTAGTAAACTTATTCAATGTCAGTCCCTATTACTAATTCAATATTCAAAATACATTATGTTCTCAAATTAAGCCTAAAAAATAAGTTCAGTAACATTGTACACATTTATTTTGGGGCCACACATTTGGGGGCCCTAGGTAATGGCCTTGATGGCCTAGTGCATGGCCCATCACTGCTTAGGAATATTTTAATGTTGTTATGGATGACTTTGTCTTGAACAAAATCGTAGAGAAAATTAATCGAAATACGTATAAGGTAGTTCAAACATTTTTGATCGTTGAACAAAAAAAAAATACATATTAGCAATGCACTCTATTTTTTAAATACATGGTAGAGCATTCTAAGAGAATAATTAAAACTCTAAAATAGCTAAAATTTAGTTATTCAAAGGCAAAAAACATGTTTCAACAAAAGATGTTCAGAGTAGGTAAAATATATTTTTATTACAGTGATGTTCTATATTTAGAATATCAGTGTACTATTATGGATAAATAGTTTATAATATATTCTTTCTTCTCTTGTCATTTCTCATATCTTTGTTTTTTCCTCTATTTTTTTTCTCTCGCTCCCTTTAATAGTTTCAACAAAAGTATGAGATATGAGAAATAATATTTAAAAAATATATATAAAATATAAATTATGTTAAAGTATACATTAAAAAAGTGAGTAGTTAAAATAAAAAAAATACATTTTTAAATAGTTAAAATAAAAAACCTTGTTGAGATGTTCTTAACAATATAAACTTTAATGCTCCATTTGGTAAGAATAATAGAAAGTAAGAAAGTAGGAGGGATACACTTTTTATCCTTCAAGGATGGAAAGTAGGAATGATACACTTTCCTTCCTATGTGTTTGATTGGATGGATGGAAGATAAAATGACTAATTTTTTTATAATTTTTTTTGTGTTGACTAAAATTAAGAGTGACAATCGAGTTGTGTCGTGTCAGATTCTTGTTGAGTCATAAAATTATGAATCTTTTATATTTTTTGTTCACGTGTTAGATCATTTTCAAGTTTGTGTCGAGTTATAATCAAGTTCGTGTCATAAAATTTTTGTCGAGTTCAAGTCGTGTCATTGTATTGAGTTGAAAATTTTCATCCCTAATTGAGATGATTTTTTTTTAATTTTTAAAAAAAAATTAATATATATATATATACATATTTTATCATTGTATTTTTATATGAAATTAATGTATACATAAAATATAGATAAATAAGATACATCTCAACACAAATAATTAATTCTCCATTTACTTTTCTTTTGATTTTGGTGAGTTAGAAAGAAAATTAATCCATATTCACTTTTTCGTTCTTCTTATTTTCCTTTCTTACCAAACATAATGTTTTATTTATTCTTTCAACTTTTCATTCTTCTAATTTTTCTTTCTTTTATTTTTTAATCATACCAAACAGAATATAAATGCATAGAATTATTTATGAGTCAGTTAAATTTGAGTTGTATATCAATAGGGGAGCTTGAATATAGACGTATAACAAATCAATTCATATGAATTACAGCTATGATCCCACTATTAAAATATATTGGTTAGTCAACAAAAACGATCATCGGAGAGCTGGAAGGGGCAAAGGAAGAGACAAATAGATCCATTCAAAGACTTGAATTTTTTTTGTGCTTTTCTATTTTTGTTTTTTGTTAGGTAGTTATGTTAAATGTTTTTCAATCATTTGGAAAGGATAATGATGTTTTTGTATGTATGAGAACATTCATATCGAACCCCCTGTTTGGTTGGAGGGAAAATAGGGAGGATGAAAAATGGAGGAAGAAAAGTGGGAGGGAAGGCTTCACTTTCCAATGTTTGGTTTGGAAGGAAAATGGGAGGGAATGGAAAATGGAAGGGAAAGAGAATCCCTAGCGCCCACCAAACTTTTTCCCTCCATTTTTGGGCGAAAAATGGAGGGAAAATGACATTTTTTGAAAATTGATTATTTTGCCCTTCTTCATTAGACAAAACTCATTCGCTATGTACACACATAAGATTTCATGTCGTCTTCATCATTAGTAAAAAAGAAAAAAACAAAAAACATTGAAATCGGTCCGATATGGTTCAATCTTCATCACAATCTCCAAATTCTCAATAAAAAAGAAAAAACCAAAAGCAAAACAAAAAGGAGAAAACATGAAATCCACATGAATATTTAGTTCTACTGTGCATAAAAAACAAAAAAAACCAAGAATAATTAGAAAAAAAAATCAAAAATCATAGCCTTCTCAGATGTAGACGAAGCGATCCACAAGGTATGATAGAGAAGTCTTCTTCCACTGTGCAATCGGGTAACCCACAATAAAAAGTGAGACTTGAGAGTCATTGATAATAGCCTTCTCAGATATAGACGAAACCTCTCTCTCTCTCTCCCCAATGATCTTTGTCCATTCGTCCATCTCTCTCTCTCTTTTTTTTGATCAAGATATCTCTCTCTCCGATGTAGACGAAGCGTCTCTGAGATGCCAACATAGGCTTTAAATATGGGCCAACATAGGTTGTAATTCAATACTTTTTTTTTTGTCTTTTTGGTAATTTTTTAATAGTTACTTTTTTTGTGGGTAAAAATATTGTATTAATTTACATTATAATTGCTAAATCACTCAAGAGACAATAATTGCTAAATTTACATTACAATTGGATTTATTTTCAATTTTTAATTTAATCTAAAATTAAATATTGAATTACATTATATTTGAATGTAAATCTATAATTTATATAGCTATTTATAATTTATGGGCACATCTTTACATGTTTAATATTTTTAAATATCACAAAAAGTAATTACTATAGAAAAATTTATCACTTAGATGTGAGGGTATAATGGTAAATTTGATATACATATTTTTTCTTTCCATCAAATTTTTCATTCAATATCAAACAAAAGAAAATACATTCTTTCAATTTTTCATTCATCATATCAAATATAAATGAAGAAAAATATATTTCTTCCCTCTAGGAATACAAAATTTTTCTCACCTATTTTTCATCCATCCAATTTTCTATCTCCTTTACCAAACGGACCCTAAGTAGGTGAAGTGCCCCATTTTCCACGACTAGACTTTTCAAACTTCCAGAAGTACAAATCACAAACCCCGAAATATACGTACTTTTAAAATTTTCAAAGTCAAACTTTCCATGAAGTGGCCCCCACCCATTGATTGAAATCCTGGATGTTACTGTGGTGGAACCCACTATATGATATTATGTCCTCATCTTGTACTTCAATTTCAGACATGGTCCTATCATTGCTGATTGATTTAAAACACCAACGACTCACCTACTTCTCTAGCATCTTTTTTTCTTCCTATCTTGTTTTTTTTTTTTAAAAAAATATATATTTTTGGCATTACTTGACTATTTTTAATTTTGTTTAACTTTTTTGGTACAGTAAATGATACAATAAATTTTGTTTAATTTTGTTCACCAAACAAGTGTCGTTTGGGTTGTGTTTTATTTGTAAATCACACACATTAATTTGATTGCGGGAATCAAATTTTTCATTTTCTAAATTTGCAATCTAAATTACTTTTGTAGAGGTTATATATCATTATTTCCGTTGCGATTGATCTAATAATCACTACCTTCACTATTAAATTTTAATATTGCGTTTTTAAATTTTTATCGTTCATCTCCTTGAAATAATGCCGGACCAAATAAAAAAAAAAACTACCCTCCTGGTATTCATAATTCCAATCGTTGTGTCCATGCCCATTTGTCCAAGAGAGCGGTACAGCTAGTACATAGAAGATAAAACAATAGTTAGGTTCGCAACTGGTCATGTACAAAGTATATATTAGGGTTTAGTTATGCTGAAATTTATGATCCAGTGGTAGAAGGGATTGACCTCCATACCATTCCACATTGTTTGAGGTCCCCATGATCCTATATATTTGCCCCTCCATTCTTTCTTCCTTGCGTTTTCATTGATAAAACCAAACTTTGCATTTAATCACTTGTAGAAAAATAGGACACACCCTTATTTTCATCTTGCTGCATTGATTATAATGACCAACATGTTTACAAGCCAATCACTTTAATAGACTCATTGCAAGCTATTAGGTAATCCAAGCTATTGGTGTGCAAAATAGTAAGTTTACAAGCTAATATAATTGAATTGGATTATAATATCACTTCTCTAGATAGTATTATAATCGTTTCAACGGTAGGTGTAGAGCGTATTATTTATATATGTAAAATAATGTAATATATAAGGAACGATTAGATAGTTTTAATTTGTTAATACTTCCTCATCTACCGTTTAATAATGCAACCTAGAAAGAGTATATCCTAGGTTTGATTCATAGGTGATTCTTATCGAGTTGCTTTTGACGGTTTGATGGATTGGGGTCCGACATAGTCCCATTGGAACGCCTCTGGATTCCCGGTCTAGACCTCTTTGAAGGGCTTGGTATAAAGTTGGTGGTCATTTTTTATGAAATGAAATAATGTTAGTAGACCTCGCCCTTCTCTTTAGAAAGTTTTATGTTAATTTTTCTACTTTGTATGGCGTTGAGTATTGACTGCTACCCACCACGAGTTAGTTTAGGTCGTCAGGACTCAATAAATTAATTAGGTCGGTGGTTCAAGCTGGACTGAACCATTGTACGCGTACGGTGTTATAAGGTCGAAGACCTATATTTACTTTTCTCATGTCGATTAACCGCTCTCATCTCCTCCACTTTATAGACTTGTTTGATTGTCGTATTGTTAAAAATAATAAATTATATATATATTATATAATGTGCTTGTACAATCATATAATATACATGGTTGTCGTATTCGGAGTGACTTTTGATATTCAAATGTTATATAAGCCTCATATTTTAATCCTATACGACTCTCTAATATACTTTCCATAATACGACAACTAGATGAATCATATTGAGTGCTACAAGCTAAATAATATCACCGCAACGGGGAAAGAACATCAAATACTGAACTGAGTATTAGATAAATATTTATATTATACATATTTCTAACAGTTTAAGTTTTTAAAGTAGTTGGCCTTAAACATGACGTCAAAGTCTAGAGGTTTTTGAGTTTAAATATCACCAGGCTTCCTCTCTTTAAAAAACTAAAAATAAATAAACTTTGGTATTTGCACCACCCTAAGAGAGGTCACAAGCGAAGGAGAGTATAAGATAAATACTTATCTTATGCCCCGTTTAATAACAGAATTACCTCTTTGGTTATGGAGATAGGGTAGAATAATATTAAACATGTAGTGTAGTTGGACTATTCATATGGATTCCGCATAGAAAATAGCCTGCATGGCAGGTTTAGAATATAAGGAACAATATATAATGGATGACGTTTGTCCATGTTGAAAAAAAAAAAATGGATTGTGGACCCACTTAACCTTACATATATTATTATATTATAGATTAATTATACGTTGCCTCTTAAACTATGATGTTCATTTCACTTTGTCCTTAGAGTTATTGAATTTCTCAAATTACCTATCAATTAAGTAAATTTGTTCTGCAATGTACAAAATATGAACGTCTGTTATGTTTTAGATAAAAAATGTTAACGTGCTGAGATAAAATAAAACAATATTACATGGTTTGGAAGTAGAGTGGAAAAATTATGTATTCAACGGATGTTAATCATTGAGACCAGTGTGATACTTATAAGCTGAAGATGTTATGCGAGAAACAGAATAGTTGAAGGACAAAGTGAAATAAATCTCGTTGTTTGAACCTTATACTATTTTTACTTGTTGACTTTTAACGACAATGATTTCAATATCATTAACTAACCATTTCAAATTAATTACATCAAATCGACTGTTTCTATTTTTTTATTTTTTGGTGCTCTATGGCTCCCATGCACCTATTTTGATAGCATTTTTTTTCTTAAAAACATACCTATACGTTAGCTTGAAAAGGTGAGACACCTGATGACAAGTCAATTATCACATCTGCTACCAAAAAAATAATTGAGATTTGTGAATTTTGATAGTACGTACTTAACCAGTACAGTGAATCCTTGAATGCACTTATTTTTGTACGAACCTTGACTCACACTTATAAAGCAATCTTGCAACAAATAATAATGTAAAGAAAAAAACTTCTAGCCACCAAAACACTGCTTATATATAAAGAAAAAAGGAAAAGAAACCTTCCAGAGAAGAGGGATATGAAAAGTCGAATTCTTATATTAAATAAATGACCTAGCCATCGCCATGAGGTCAAATTTACGGTACAGACAAGTGTTGGTACGTAAAAAACACAAATAAAAAGAAGAGAGCAATGCACTTCGACAATTTCTAATACATAAATCTAGGGAACTCATTCTTGGAGGTTATTTTCCTTCATCTTCATCATCAACGGACACTTTAATTCTCTCTCCAAATGAGCTCAGTTATTCTTCCTGTCTTTGCCTTGATAATAGCCTCTCCTGCAAGAATTTAATTGCCTTTTTGTCACTAGAATTATGGGGTGTGCATTTCTTAGGAAATTTAGTAGTTAAAACTAGCTGGTTATGTAATTCAAAATGATAAAAATAAATTTAATTGCTGCAAATGAAGCTTACCGTAAGCCATTGCTTAGTAGTGGTGAGGAGGAGGAGGTGAACTGTAGTAGTAATGCGGTGGTGGTGGTGACTTGTAAATCGGTGGTGGGGGAGGAGGTGACTTATACTTATAAACTGGAGGTGGTGGAGATTTGTAAACTGGAGGAGGCGGTGGTGGAGACTTGTACTTATAGACTGGAGGTGGTGGAGACTTGTACTTATAGACTGGAGGAGGAGGTGGTGGAGACTTGTACTTGTAGACTGGAGGTGGTGGAGACTTATATTTATAGATTGGAGGAGGAGGCGGTGGAGATTTGTACTTGTAAACTGGAGGTGGTGGAGACTTGTACTTATAAACTGGAGGTGGTGGAGACTTGTAAACAGGAGGTGGCGGTGGTGGAGACTTGTACTTATAGACTGGAGGTGGTGGTGAGTACACTGGAGGAGGAGGTGGTGGCGATTTGTAGTGATAAGGAGGAGGAGATGGTGGTGGGTATTTCTTGGGTGGTGGTGGAGATGAGTAAGGATAATCTGCAGAGGTTTCAGATGGCAAGTTAAGAGACACTATTGCCACCAAGAGAGTGGCAATTAAAGAGGCCATAGCTGACCCATTCTCTTTTCTTCCCATCTTTGCTAGAAAGAAGTTTGGTGTGCTCTAATGCCATCTCCTCCTCCCTTTATATAGATTAGGTATTTACATTTTAAGACTATATTTAACCATGGAAAGAACCACCTTTGGGAAAGGTTGAAATGTTCACATTTGAATATCTTTGGATAAATTTGACTTTTGGGGGGGGGGGGGGGGGGTATAGTTTTAGACTTGTAGTTGTAGTTGTTGGTGTTTATTGGAGAAAGCCCTCCTCCAGCTATTCAAACAAATAAATTAACAATGTTGACCGTTATCTAGCCATGCAATCATACAAGGGCAACGTGACACTGACCAAAAATGGCTAAGCAAAATTTTAGTTTTGCTAAAATTCTATTTTGATTGCCGATTGATTTGCAGGCTAAAATTTCAAAGCTTGTTCGATATTTCAAAATAAAAAATTTAAAACTCGTTTAAAATTTTAAATTTGCACTCGTTATAAAGTTTGCTCAGCTCAGAGCCACATCATTTAGTTTGTTTTTAGATTAGTCTTGCATTACCCATAATTGAATCATGAAAATCTTCCTCTTGTACGATAGCATTTAATAGGTGTATGAAATATGGCTTGTTCTTCTTAATTTTTCATTTTGTGATTTAAAAACTTATTTACTTTCATTTTTAATGCCAACTTACTTTCATTACTATATTTTTTTATCATTCAATGAACATAATCTAAATAATGTTTTATCTGAGTAGGTAAAATGTCCCATTTCCCACAAGCTGACTTTCCTAACATCTAATCACTTTTCTTATCTCCATGCATGATCGGAGAGAACCTATAGCAAACCAATTTTAAGCATAAATGGATTTTTTTCACACTCGAAGAAATAATCAACATGATTGTGTTTATTCGTAGTTTACGCAGTTGGAACAATTTTTTGTTATCAAAATCAAAAGAAAAGAGTAATCAACGAGTCCATTGGATTATTGTTAGAAAAAGATTAAACAAGCAGAGTCTAATCTAATTGTTGTATTTATTGTTCATTTGGTAACACCTTTTTAAGTATTTATTTAGTAAAAGAAAATGTCGTCATACAATAAAAGTATGTTTAATTACTATTTTGCAGAAGTAACCTAGATACATTTTAGTGTATAAATATTACACGTAACATACATGTATTGTCTCTTGTTTATTCACATGATCATAAAGGTTAAAAGAAGGGAGTAAGGCCCACATAGGAAAAACAAAAAAAAAAAACACACAAATGTGGAAAACAAACGATACCTTAAAAAGTCTTTAAAAAAGTAACCAAAAATAAAATAAAATAACAAAAGTACTTTCAAAAAATTTACCAAACGGTACTATATTATTTTAGTATTTACCCAGTAATTGTCTCGCCATTAAAAGTTGTTTATGTTTTAGATGGGGGTGGTTTGATGATTAAATTAAACATGAGCCAAGGCTGGTCATTCGTTAATGTGAATTCAAATTGTTTACAAAACGAACTTGTAAGTATAATCGAATTAGTCGCAAATGAAAACACATGTTTCAATGTAAAATTTAGGTAGCCGACATAACATTGTCCCTTTGAATGTCAAAACAAGATCAGAACCAATATTAAAATGTCGTAAAACCTAGAAAGTTATATTATTAATATATTAATTATCTAGCGTGTGAAGTGTTAACAACTACGAAGAACTGGTTAACTTTACTTGTTCTATTGACAAGTCAACAGGGGATGATGGATTAGACATGTTTTACACTTAAAAGCTAACATTAACCTTTCTAGCCAATTGATTTAGTTGAAACCAACCTAATCGGGTTGCTAAAATCCGTTATAAACACGATTAAAACTTTTCTTATCAATGTTAAATATGTTCGATCATAAAGGAATAGAATATAATTACTAAAATATTATTGATTTTTACCGAGTAATAAAATAGACTGGTTTTCGTGAACTCTATTGCATTGACGAGACAAAAAACGAAGAGGGATTAGACATGATTGAGGTTGAGGATCCTGTCCTGTCCCTAAGCCAACAAGGATAATTTTACATTTGTGTCCTTAAATCAAGCTCCACCTATGTAAATGACATGTTCCGTCTTCAAATTTGTAACAGTTAAGTTAAGAGACCGAGGTAAATTTTCTATGGTCCAAACGAATCATATATCTATATGTAGGTCGGTTAATAGATTATATTAATTTGAATTTTAATTTGAATTGGATTAGGCAGATATGATTGATATTTTTTTACCTAAATTCAAATTGGATATATTAATATCCGATTTGATTATATAATATATTTTGAACTATATATCTAAATCTAAATTTATATAAGATCATGATAAAAAAATAAAATAAGTGCTTATTTAAAAAAAATTTAAAATTTAGAAATAATTTGCTAAAAAATACAACTTAATTTAATTTTTGGATCTGATTGATAATAAAATCTGTCAAATAATTGGATTAGAACTTTTTAATGGGATTTAAATTCGAATTGACTAAAAATTGATCCAAATATTGACATGCCTACCTATATAACTTGAATTCAATTGGTCCAACCCTAAAAATAAACACATGGTCTATGGATGTTAAACTAACTGAAAAATAAGAACATAAATAGGAACTAAAAATAATGATGCTTTTAGTTTTATTTTTATTCATTTAATATTTAATATTTTACTTATTATATCAACTATCATATTATTTATTCCCTATTTTTCGTCTCAAACCCTATCTGATTATGATGACCAACTACCTACTCCCAAGAATAATAAGGCTTCATCATAATTCTAGCTTTAAGGCGGCAAGAAAAAGAAAAGGAAAAGACAATTCGGCGGGCTTTGAAAAGTATTTTTCATGCCAAACAGCTTTTAATTCAAATAGATATCTATATAATAAAATAGAACAAAATTTGAATTTAAATGACAAAAGAGGTTCAGATCGTTTTAAGATAAAATATAAACACATCCAACGAACAACGTAATCCTAACATAAAAAACGGTTCACATCATTTCCAAAATTTTGATCTAACGATCTACAGTTAGTCCTGAATTTATTTTTTCACCCATGAAAAAGTCTCTTATCGTAAGACTCTATACTCCTATCTCTCATACGTCTTTATCTTAAATTTAAAAAATCACAATAACAACTCAGATTGAATTCATTTTAAATTAAATAATCTAAATGTTATATTTTAAAAGTGTATTGTTTGTACCTTGATTTATGTTGATTTTATTTAATTTCTAATTTTATGATAAGATTTTTCATAAAATTAAAAATATTTTTATTAAACAGACATAAAATACATAATATATCTAAGTTTAGTACTTTTTTTTAAAGTTTGACAGTTTAACATTTAATCTCAATAACTGCATACACACCGTTACTACAACACAAATATCAGTACCTAAATGAATAATGTCACCATTTTTGGACATGTAAATTATGTATTATATCGATTTTTTCAAAACTTTTGGTATAATATTTCATTAAAAATCATTATATACTTGCTATATAATTTTTTATTCTTCTTTTTACAAATTATTTCATACCTAGAGTACACTATAAGTAGATCTTCTTATTACGCATCTTAATACCGATGGTTGATGTTTACTTCTTACTTATTATCAATTAATGAAGTTTAAATTGTCTTTATAATCCATAAATAAAATCATCAAGTTATTATTTATATCAAAAATAAATCACTACTGTATGAAAACCTATAGTTATCAAAAAATTAAAAAAAAAATTCAAAGCTCAAGTTAATCAGCAATTAAAAAAAATAAGTGATCAATACAAAAAAAATAAGATATCAATTACACTAACAAAAAATGTTCAAAACTAATATAATCGCTATGCGTTGAAATTATTTAAACATCTTATCTTTGTGTATTGAAATTTTATAAGTAACATAGTGTATTCAGGCACGGGCAATAACTAGTATATATAATAAAGTAGAACGAAGTTTGAATCCAAAAGACAAAGAGAGGTCAAGATCATTTTGAAACAAAATATAAACATATACAACGGACAACGTAATCCCAACATGAAATACGGTTCAGATCATCTCAGTTAGTCTTGAATTTCTTTCATACGTCTCTATCTTAAATTTGAAAAAGCACAATAACAACTCAGATTGAATTCATTTTAAATTAAATGATCTAAATATTATATGTTAAAAGTGTTTTGTTTGTACCTTGATTTAAGTTGATTTTGTTTAATTTCTAATTTTATGATAAAACTTTGCATAAAATTAAAAATATTTCTATTAAACACAAATAAAATACATAATATCTCTAAGTTTAGTGCTTCTTTTTCAAAGTTTGATAATTTAACATTTGACCTCAATAACCGCATACTTATCGTCACTACAACACAAAAACCAGTACCCAAATGAACAATGTCACCATTTTTGGACATGTAAGTTATTTAGTATATCAATTTTTTCAAAACATTTGGTATAATATTTGATTAAAAACCATTATATACTTACTATATAATTTTTCATTTTTTTATTATAAACTGATTTATGCCTAAAGTACACTATAACTAGATTTTCTTATCACGCATCTTAGTATCGATGATTGATGTTTACTTCTTACTTCTTATCAATCAATGAAGTTTAAATTGTTTTTATAATCCATAAATAAAATTATCAGGTTTTTATTCATACCAAAAATAAATCACTACTGTATGAAAACATATAGTTCTCATAAAATTAAAAAAAAATTCAAAGTCCAAGTTAATCAGTAATTTTAAAAAAAATAAGTGATCAATACAAAAAAAATAAGATATCAATTGCACTAACAAAAAATGTTCAAAACTAATCTAATCGATATGTGTTGAAATTATTCAAACATCCTACTTTTGTGTGTTAAAATTTTATAAGTAAAATAATGTCTTCATGTACAGACAAATGACTAATATATATATATATATCCTCCGCCCCGGGGGGTTACATTTGGCATTAACCGAGAAGCGTACAAGCAAGTGTTCTTTGGGTTGAGGTTTCCACATAAATTAGGAACATGCAAAATCACTTACAAATTATGAACATCGATCAGCGAGACGCCTATTGCAAGAGTCAAACTTGAAATTTCTTGTACTAACTAATATACTTTTGCAATCCAAACTACCATAATGTGTTTTGCTTGACGGTTTATTATCCTTTAAAACCTTCTTAGCTTTTGTGTGATCCTCATGTTCCTCTATATTCGTCTCTCCATTCTTAATTTCTTCCCTGAATTTTCATTGATAAACCCAAATTGTGCATTTTAACTACTTACAGAAAAATAGGATAGACCCTTATTTTCCTTTTGCTGCATTTTCAATAATCTAGAGATTTTTTTTTGTTACAGGATATTCAGACTTGTGCCGACTATTCTCTCGAGTTTTGACATTGACGACCATAAGCCCAAGAGAGTTTAGAATATATCCCCTGAAGAATAAGAGTAGTTGACCTTTAAGGATATAAGAAGTGTTGAATATGAGACTTGAAAATTATCAAACATCATATTCAGCCACTAAACCATCCTTAAAAGTTATGGGAGATAAAATTAATATAGACATGCATTGGGCTATTCATATTGATTCCGCGCAGAAAATAACCAGCATGTATGGCTGGATTAGAATATAAGAAGAGGGTGAATTACACTTTATTCCTCAAACTATGACATTTATGTCATTTTATTTCCCTAATTATTAAATTTTTCATATTTTTTCTCAACTATGTTAATAATTTCACATTGGCCCAATGATTAACATTCCTTAAGAATTTGACGAAAAATTATTTCACTTTACCCCCAGCCAATTCAGGTAGTTAAGGGAGCAATTTGAGAAATTCAATAGTTGAGCAAAAAAAGTGACACGAATCTCATTTGAGGGGGCAAAGAAAGTATAATGGCTTACATTGTGCATACGAAGAAGATTAATGATACATATACTACTTTTACTGGTTGACTCTGCAAGACAACATGGTTTTCGATATCATTAATTAAACATTTCATACTAACTAGATCAAATCGATTGTATTACATTTTCTTTTTGTGGTCTATAGCTCCCACCTATTTTGATAGTATTTTCACAAAACAAAAACCTATATTTTAGTTTGAAAAGGCGAGAGACGCATGATACTTGATGTGTCAAAATAAATTGTCACATCTGCGAGTGAAAAATATAAGTGAATTTTTTTAAAAAAAAAAAATTTGTATAGTATTTACCTACGAGGAATCCTTGAACTTGCTTTTTTTTATACAAACCCATGCTCACGCTCATAAAACAATCCAAAAATAAATAACAATGAAAAGGGAAAAAACTTCGAGCCATCAACACATTGCTTACATATAAGAAAAAAGGAAAGGAAACCTTGCAGAGAAGAGGGATGTGAAAAATCAATTCCTTTATTATATAAATGACCTAGCCATCGCCAAGATGTCAAAATCATGGTACAAATAAGGGGTTGATACATAAAAAACACACAAATAAAAAAGACCAGAGCAATGCACTTTGACAAATCTAGGGAAGTCATTCTTGGAGATTATTCTTCTTCTTCATCATCAATGGACTTTTTCATTCCCTCTCAAAATGAACTCAGTTACTCTTCCTTTCTTTGCCTTGATAATCTCCTATCCTGCAAGAATTTTTTGGTATTTGAATTACGGGGTGTGCATTTTCTTAGGAAATTAATTAGTTAAAAACTAGCTGGCTATTTAATTACTGCAAATGAACCTTACCTTAAGCCATCAAAGTCATTGCTTAGTAGTGGTGAGGAGGAGGAGGTGAACTGTAGTAGTAATGCGGTGGTGGTGGTGACTTGTAAACTGGGGGTGGGGGTGGAGGTGACTTGTACTTATAGACTGGAGGTGGTGGAGACTTGTAAACTGGAGGAGGCGGTGGTGGAGACTTGTACTTATAAATTGGAGGTGGTGGAGACTTGTACTTGTAGACTGGAGGAGGAGGCGGTGGAGACTTATACTTATAAACTGGAGGAGGAGGACGCGGAGATTTGTACTTATAGATCGGAGGCGGTGGAGACTTGTACTTATAGACCGGAGGTGGCGGAGATTTGTACTTATAGACCAGAGGCGGTGGAGACTTGTACTTATAGACTGGAGGAGGAGGCGGTGGAGATTTGTACTTATAGACTGGAGGTGGTGGAGACTTGTACTTATACACTGGCAGAGGAGGTGGAGGAGACTTGTACTTATAAACTGGAGGTGGTGGAGACTTATACTTATAGACTGGAGGAGGAGGCGGTGGAGACTTATACTTATAGACTGGAGGAGGTGGAGTCTTGTACTTGTAAATTGGAGGAGGTGGTGGTGGAGATTTGTACTTATAAACTAGAGGTGGTGGGGACTTGTAAACAGGTGGAGGCGGTGGTGAAAACTTGTACTTATAAACTGGTGGTGGTGGGGAATGCACTGGAGGAGAAGGAGGTGGTGGTGGAGATGAGTAATGATAATCTGCAGAGCTTTCATATGGTAAGCTTAGAGATACTAATGCCACCAAGAGAGTGGCAATCAAAGAGGCCATGCTGACCCATTCCCTTTTCTTCCCATTGTTGATAGAAAGAAGTTTGGTGTGCTCTTATGCCACCCCCTCCCTCCTTTATATAGATTGAGTACTTACATTTTAACACTATAATTAACCATGGTAAAATATACAGCCACCTTCTTGAATGGTTGAAATGTTCACATTTGAATATGTCTTTAGATCAATTTGACTTGGATGGGTATAGTTTTAGACTTGTAGTTGCTGGCATTTATTGGCGAAAGGCTTCCAGCTAATCAAACTTAATTGAGCATAAACGATTACCTATTAACTCAACTAACCTTTGGGAAGTGCGGATAGAGAGAGAGAGAGAGAGAGAGAGAGAGAAGATTTTGAACTCGATATATATATCTGTATTCCGGTATTATATTTGAGCATTTTACCCCTCAAGTATTTGATTCGAACACAATATAAATTATTCAAAATACTTTAAAATTTATTAATTTTTACTGAATCAAAATTTAATAGTTAGTACAAAATATCACAATTTGAATTGTTAAGGTTGAAATCAAAATTTTAGAGTAAAAAAAAATCATAATTTAAGGGTTATTGTTAAAATTTGAGGGAAACATAAACTATAATAAAAACATAATGTTGTGGTTATAATCATAATATTAAAAACTTGAGGGGGAGGGGGGGGCATGCCATAACTTAGCACCGTCCCTGTGTATGGGTGGCTAAGTTCTGGCTTAGCCTCCGTACGTGGGATAAGATAATAAATTGATAGCCAGATTGTCCATATAATGATATAAATATGGCCTCTTCTTCTCTATTTTTCATTTTGAGATTTAAAAACATTTTTAATTCCAATTTACTTTCATTTCTGTGTATTTTTATCATTTTCAATGAACATTATCAGGGTAGGTAACATGTCCCATTTCCTAGAAGCTTGACTTCCCTAACATCTAACCTTCTAGTTGTTAAGAAGACTGGGGAGGTGGTGATTATCTCAAATGGTTGGAGGGAACAATAGCAGACTAATTTTTTTTTATAAATAAAAAAAATTCACATTCGAAGAGGTAATCAACTTGATTGCGTTGATTCGTGGTTTGCGCAGTTAGAATGGTTCTCCGTTATCAAAAATAAAACGAATAGTGTAATCAAGGAGTCCACTAAGTTGCTATAAGAAAATGATTAAACAAGCAAAATCCAATCTAATTGCTAGATTTGTTGTTTGTTTGGCAACACCTTTTTAAGTAATTTATTTAGCAAAAGAAAATTTCGTCATACAAATAAAAGTATGTTTCAATACTATTTTACATAAGTAATCTAGATACATTTTAGTATATAAATATTACAAATAAATATATTGTCTATTGTTTATTCACGTCATAATGGTTAAAAAAAGGGTGTAAGACTCGACATAGTTACAACAAAAAAACATAAATGTGGAAAGCATGCGATACTTTAAAAAGTCCTTCAAAAAGAAAATAATAATAATACTTTGAAAAAATGTTACCAAACAACCATTAACTGTGGAGACGATCGATTTTGAAAAAAGAGATGGCAAAGAAGTTTTTTTTTGTACTCGTCTCACCCTATAAAAATTGGTGTTCTTGCATCAACGTACAACTACCATGTAATCAAACAATTAATAGAGCGGAAGTTCTTCTGGGTGTTGTGTCCGTGGATAAATGTTTGAATAAGTTGAATCATGTATATTTGTTTGTTCCTCCTCTTCCTCTTTTTAGATCTTCAATGTTTTTCCATACAAAATTTAAGAAAAAATGTGTAAATCCATTATTTTTATAATGAAAATTAAAATTGGATATGATGCTGTGGTTTTCTTTTCTCTCTAGGGTTTCATATAAAATGGATGACTATTGCTTGTTTGCAATTGATTCTACTTTATTACACAAATAAAGAAATGATTGTTATTTTGGTCTTTTTGTAGTGTTTCCCACTGTGTGGATAGTACTTGAAGGATGAAATGAAAGTAAGGATAGGATTTTAAGCGAGTTTGACTATTCTCAAATTTAGTTTGGTTATATTTTTGTTAAATTTAAATTTTTGTTTAAACTCGACTCGTTAAAATCTTACAAGTATTTAAGTTGAACTCGAGTCACAACAAGTATAAACGTCCTGTAAAATAACGCTCCCGTGTTAAACTTATTAAAAATAAGATCAAAAATAGGAATTAAATGATGTGATAATACAATAATGTTGTTTTTAATTCCATTTTTATTCATTTAAGCTCTTTTTTTTTTCCTTATGATGTTAACTGACATGTCACACCTTATCTGAATATGGAGGAGCAACTACCTACTTCCAAGGGTATTAAGACTTGAACCTAACTCTAGCTTTAACTCAAGAAAGGCAACAACAAAGTAAGAACAATGTTCTTCTCTCTTTAAGGCGGCAGAGAAGGGGGGGGGGGGGGGGGGGGACGAAGGAGAGGACAATTCTGTGGGCGCCTTGGAAAAGTATTTTTCATTTCAATGCAGCTTTTTATTCACAGACAGATCAAACAACACTTGGCATTAACCGAGAAGTGTACAGGCAAGTGTCCTTTGGCTTATGGTTGCGACGTAAATTAAGAATGTACAAAATTATCCACAAAATATAAATATCGATCAGCGAGACAACTATTGCAAAAAGTTAAACTTGGAATTTCTGGTATTAACCACTATAGTTTTGTAATTTGAACTACGATGATGTGTATTGCTTGACGGATTATTATCCTTTAAAGCCTTCTTAACTCTTTTTAATCTTTGCCTAAATACTCAATAATCAAATAATGATAACGAGTGCTGCATTGATAGTACAAAAGTTTAGTTGTTTTTTTTTGGGTCAAAGATAAAGAGTGTTAGGGTCAATTTACGCACGTTTCGATTAATTTCCTCCCTAGTCTGATCAAAGACAAGTCATCTATGTCAAAACTAATGTATTTATGAGAAATAAATCTCATATAGTCTGATTTCAAAGGATTGTCAAAATTCGAATTCAGAACGTCTAAATTTACACCTCGTCGCTATTATCACTTGAACTACTCTAGTTATGCTACGAATGATGATTCACCAGAGGGGATGTATTGAGGTCCCCATGATCCTCTATATTCATCTTTCCATTGTTTCTTCCTTGAATTTTCATTAATATAAAGCCAAACTTTGCATTTAATTACTTAAAGAAACAAAGGACAGACCCTTATTTTCTTCGTGCTGCATTTATAATAAGTAGGGGAATAAAATAAACATGTAGTTGGACTATTCATATGGATTAATTCCACGTAGAAAATAGCCAGCATGGTAGGTTTAGATCATAACAACTAGGATGAATTAAACTTTATCCCCTCAAACTTTGAGGTTAATTTGTGTCGTTTTGCGTTCTCAACTAATGGATTTTTCGTGTTGCCCCAATGATTCATTTAGAAATTTAACGGAAAGTCATTTTACTTTGCCTCTAGAACAATGCGATATTATTTCACTTTCCTCCACACATTGACGTTTTCCGTCCAAAAGAAAACAGACTGGCTCAGATCTTGAGGGGGCAAAGTAATTAACCTAAGTAAGTATAATGGCTGATGTTTGACTCAGTTTCTTTATGTAATGTTCCCACGTCGTGGCATACTTTGTGCACATTAAAGAAGATTAATGTTACATGTGATATATATACTACTTTTACTGGTTGACTTTGCGCGAGAACATGATTTTTGATATCATTCATTAAAAATTTCAAACTAACTAAATCAAATCGATTGTTTTATTCAATTTTTTTTTTTTTTGAGGTCTATAGCACCCACCTATTTTGGTAGTATTTTCATAAATCAAATATAAATATTTTAGTCTGAAAAGGCGAGACGCAAGATGTTTGATGTACCAAGATAAATTGTCACATCTGTGAGTGAAACAAAATGAGATTTTTTTCAATTAGTATAGTATTTACCTACGAGAAATCATTAAACTTACTTATTTTTGTACAAATCCGTGCCCACACTCGTAAAGCAAACTTAAAATAAATAACAATGAAATGAGAAAAAAAAAAACTTCAAGCCACCAAAACATTGCATATACATAAAGGAAACAGAAAAGGAAACTTTGCAGAGAACAGGCGTATGAAAAATCAAATTCTTTTATTATATGAATGACCTAGCCACCGCCAAGAGGTCAAAATCATGGTACAAATAAGGGGTTTGGTACATAAAAAACACACAAATAAAAAGGACCAGAGCAATGCAATTTGACAAATCTAGAGAAGTCATTCTTGGAGATTATTCTTCTTCTTCATCATCAATGGGCTTTTTCCATTCCCTCTCCAAATGAGCTCAGTTATTCTTCCTTTCTTTGCCTTGATAATCTCCTATCCTGCAAGAATTTAATGCTTTATGTCACTTGAATTATGCGGTGTGCATTTCTTAGGAAAAACTAGCTGGTTATGTAATGAAAGGTGATATGGTAATGAGCTAAAATGAATTTAATTACTAAAAATTAAGCTTACCTTAAGCCATTGCTTAGTAGTGGTGAGGAGGAGGAGGTGAACTGTAATAGTAATGCGGTGGTGGTGGTGACTTGTAAACTGGTGGTGGGGGAGGAGGTGACTTGTACTTATAGACTGGAGGTGGTGGAGACTTGTACTTATAGACGGGAGGAGGAGGTGGTGAAGACTTGTACTTATAAACTGGAGGTGGTGGAGACTTATACTTATAGACGGGTGGAGGAGGTGGTGGAGACTTGTACTTATAAACTGGAGGTGGTGGAGACTTATACTTATAGACAGGAGGAGGAGGTGGTGGAGACTTGTACTTATAGACGGGTGGAGGAGGTGGTGGAGACTTGTACTTATAGACTGGAGGAGGAGGTGGAGGAGAGTTGTTCTTATAGACTGGAGGTGGAGGAGACTTGTACTTATAGACAGGTGGAGGAGGTGGTGGAGACTTGTACTTATAGATTGGAGGTGGTGGAGACTTGTACTTATAGACGGGTGGAGGAGGTGGAGGAGACTTGTACTTATAGACTGGAGGTGGTGGAGACTTGTACTTATAAACGGGTGGAGGAGGTGGTGGAGACTTGTATTTATAAACTGGAGGTGGTGGAGACTTGTACTTATAAACAGGTGGAGGAGGTGGAGGTGACTTGTACTTGTACACTGGAGGTGGTGGAGACTTGTACTTATAAACTGGTGGTGGTGGAGAATGCACTGGAGGAGGTGGTGGTGGTGATTTGTAGTGATAAGAAGGAGGAGGTGGTGGAGATGTGTAAAGATAATCTGCAGAGCTTTCAGATGGTAAGTTAAGAGACACTACTGCCACCAAGAGGGTGGCAATCAAAGAGGCCATAGCAGACCCTTCCCCTTTTACTCCCATCTTTGATAGAATGAAGTTTGGTGTGTCCTTATGCCACCCTCCTCCCCCCTTTATATAGTTTAGGTATTTACATTTTAACACTATATAATTAATCGTGGTAAAATCTTATTCGAATACATTTTAACACTATAATTAACCATGGTAAAATATACAGCCACCTTCTTGAATGGTTGAAATGTTCACATTTGAATATGTCTTTGGATCAATTTGACTTGGATGGGTATAGTTTTAGACTTGTAGTTGCTGGCATTTATTGGCGAAAGGCTTCCAGCTAATCAGACTTAATTGAGCATAAACGATTACCTATTAACTCAACTAACCTTTGGGAAGTGCGGATAGAGAGAGAGAGAGAGAGAGAAAAGATTTTGAACTCGATATATATATCTGTATTCCGATATTATATTTGAGCATTTTACCCCTCAAGTATTTGATTCGAACACAATATAAATTATTCAAAATACTTTAAAATTTATTAATTTTTACTGAATCAAAATTTAATAGTTAGTACAAAATATCACAATTTGAATTGTTAAGGTTGAAATCAAAATTTTAGAGTAAAAAAAAATCATAATTTAAGGGTTATTGTTAAAATTTGAGGGAAACATAAACTATAATAAAAACATAATGTTGTGGTTATAATCATAATATTAAAAACTTGAGGGGGAGGGGGGGGGCATGCCATAACTTAGCACCGTCCCTGTGTATGGGTGGCTAAGTTCTGGCTTAGCCTCCGTACGTGGGATAAGATAATAAATTGATAGCCAGATTGTCCATATAATGATATAAATATGGCCTCTTCTTCTCTATTTTTCATTTTGAGATTTAAAAACATTTTTAATTCCAATTTACTTTCATTTCTGTGTATTTTTATCATTTTCAATGAACATTATCAGGGTAGGTAACATGTCCCATTTCCTAGAAGCTTGACTTCCCTAACATCTAACCTTCTAGTTGTTAAGAAGACTGGGGAGGTGGTGATTATCTCAAATGGTTGGAGGGAACAATAGCAGACTAATTTTTTTTTATAAATAAAAAAAATTCACATTCGAAGAGGTAATCAACTTGATTGCGTTGATTCGTGGTTTGCGCAGTTAGAATGGTTCTCCGTTATCAAAAATAAAACGAATAGTGTAATCAAGGAGTCCACTAAGTTGCTATAAGAAAATGATTAAACAAGCAAAATCCAATCTAATTGCTAGATTTGTTGTTTGTTTGGCAACACCTTTTTAAGTAATTTATTTAGCAAAAGAAAATTTCGTCATACAAATAAAAGTATGTTTCAATACTATTTTACATAAGTAATCTAGATACATTTTAGTATATAAATATTACAAATAAATATATTGTCTATTGTTTATTCACGTCATAATGGTTAAAAAAAGGGTGTAAGACTCGACATAGTTACAACAAAAAAACATAAATGTGGAAAGCATGCGATACTTTAAAAAGTCCTTCAAAAAGAAAATAATAATAATACTTTGAAAAAATGTTACCAAACAACCATTAACTGTGGAGACGATCGATTTTGAAAAAAGAGATGGCAAAGAAGTTTTTTTTTGTACTCGTCTCACCCTATAAAAATTGGTGTTCTTACATCAACGTACAACTACCATGTAATCAAACAATTAATAGAGCGGAAGTTCTTCTGGGTGTTGTGTCCGTGGATAAATGTTTGAATAAGTTGAATCATTTATAGTTGTTTGTTCCTCCTCTTCCTCTTTTTAGATCTTCAATGTTTTTCCATACAAAATTTAAGAAAAAATGTGTAAATCCATTATTTTTATAATGAAAATTAAAATTGGATATGATGTTGTGGTTTTCTTTTCTCTCTAGGGTTTCATATAAAATGGATGACTATTGCTTGTTTGCAATTGATTCTACTTTATTACACAAATAAAGAAATGATTGTTATTTTGGTCTTTTTGTTGTGTTTCCCACTATGTGGATAGTACTTGAAGGATGAAATGAAAGTAAGGATAGGATTTTAAGCGAGTTTGACTATTCTCAAATTTAGTTTGGTTATATTTTTGTTAAATTTAAATTTTTGTTTAAACTCGACTCGTTAAAATCTTACAAGTATTTAAGTTGAACTCGAGTCACAACAAGTATAAACGTCCTGAAAAATAACGCTCCCGTGTTAAACTTATTGAAAAATAAGATCAAAAATATGAATTAAATGATGTGATAATACAATAATGTTGTTTTTAATTCCATTTTTATTCATTTAAGCTCTTTTTTTTTTCCTTATGATGTTAACTGACATGTCACACCTTATCTGAATATGGAGGAGCAACTACCTACTTCCAAGGGTATTAAGACTTGAACCTAACTCTAGCTTTAACTCAAGAAAGACAACAACAAAGTAAGAACAATGTTCTTCTCTCTTTAAGGCGGCAGAGAAGGGGGGGGGGGGGGGGGGGGGACGAAGGAGAGGACAATTCTGTGGGCGCCTTGGAAAAGTATTTTTCATTTCAATGCAGCTTTTTATTCACAGACAGATCAAACAACACTTGGCATTAACCGAGAAGTGTACAGGCAAGTGTCCTTTGGCTTATGGTTGCGACGTAAATTAAGAATGTACAAAATTATCCACAAAATATAAATATCGATCAGCGAGACAACTATTGCAAAAAGTTAAACTTGGAATTTCTGGTATTAACCACTATAGTTTTGTAATTTGAACTACGATGATGTGTATTGCTTGACGGATTATTATCCTTTAAAGCCTTCTTAACTCTTTTTAATCTTTGCCTAAATACTCAATAATCAAATAATGATAACGAGTGCTGCATTGATAGTAAAAAAGTTTAGTTGTTTTTTTTTGGGTCAAAGATAAAGAGTGTTAGGGTCAATTTACGCACGTTTCGATTAATTTCCTCCCTAGTCTGATCAAAGACAAATCATCTATGTCCGAACTAATGTATTTATGAGAAATAAATCTCATATAGTCTGATTTCAAAAAATTGTCAAAATTCGAATTCAGAACGTCTAGATTTACACCTCGTCACTATTATCACTTGAACTACTCTAGTTATGCTACGAATGATGATTCACCAGAGGGGATGTATTGAGGTCCCCATGATCCTCTATATTCATCTTTCCATTGTTTCTTCCTTGAATTTTCATTAATATAAAGCCAAACTTTGCATTTAATTACTTAAAGAAACAAAGGACAGACCCTTATTTTCTTCGTGCTGCATTTATAATAAGTAGGGGAATAAAATAAACATGTAGTTGGACTATTCATATGGATTAATTCCACGTAGAAAATAGCCAGCATGGTAGGTTTAGATCATAACAACTAGGATGAATTAAACTTTATCCCCTCAAACTTTGAGGTTAATTTGTGTCGTTTTGCGTTCTCAACTAATGGATTTTTCGTGTTGCCCCAATGATTCATTTAGAAATTTAACGGAAAGTCATTTTACTTTGCCTCTAGAACAATGCGATATTATTTCACTTTCCTCCACACATTGACGTTTTCCGTCCAAAAGAAAACAGACTGGCTCAGATCTTGAGGGGGCAAAGTAATTAGCCTAAGTAAGTATAATGGCTGATGTTTGACTCAGTTTCTTTATGTAATGTTCCCACGTCGTGGCATACTTTGTGCACATTAAAGAAGATTAATGTTACATGTGATATATATACTACTTTTACTGGTTGACTTTGCGCGAGAACATGATTTTTGATATCATTCGTTAAAAATTTCAAACTAACTACATCAAATCGATTGTTTTATTCAATTTTTTTTTTTTGAGGTCTATAGCACCCACTTATTTTGATAGTATTTTCATAAATCAAATATAAATATTTTAGTCTGAAAAGGCGAGACACAAGATGTTTGATGTACCAAGATAAATTGTCACATCTGTGAGTGAAACAAAATGAGATTTTTTTCAATTAGTATAGTATTTACCTACGAGAAATCATTAAAGTTACTTATTTTTGTACAAATCCGTGCCCACACTCGTAAAGCAAACTTAAAATAAATAACAATGAAATGAGAAAAAAAAAACTTCAAGCCACCAAAACATTGCATATACATAAAGGAAACAGAAAAGGAAACTTTGCAGAGAACAGGGGTATGAAAAATCAAATTCTTTTATTATATGAATGACCTAGCCACCGCCAAGAGGTCAAAATCATGGTACAAATAAGGGGTTTGGTACATAAAAAACACACAAATAAAAAGGACCAGAGCAATGCAATTTGACAAATCTAGAGAAGTAATTCTTGGAGATTATTCTTCTTCTTCATCATCAATGGGCTTTTTCCATTCCCTCTCCAAATGAGCTCAGTTATTCTTCCTTTCTTTGCCTTGATAATCTCCTATCCTGCAAGAATTTAATGCTTTATGTCACTTGAATTATGCGGTGTACATTTCTTAGGAAAAACTAGCTGGTTATGTAATGAAAGGTGATATGGTAATGAGCTAAAATGAATTTAATTACTAAAAATTAAGCTTACCTTAAGCCATTGCTTAGTAGTGGTGAGGAGGAGGAGGTGAACTATAATAGTAATGCGGTGGTGGTGGTGACTTGTAAACTGGTGGTGGGGGAGGAGGTGACTTGTACTTATAGACTGGAGGTGGTGGAGACTTGTACTTATAGACGGGAGGAGGAGGTGGTGGAGACTTGTACTTATAAACTGGAGGTGGTGGAGACTTATACTTATAGACGGGTGGAGGAGGTGGTGGAGACTTGTACTTATAAACTGGAGGTGGTGGAGACTTATACTTATAGACGGGAGGAGGAGGTGGTGGAGACTTGTACTTATAAACTGGAGGTGGTGGAGACTTATACTTATAGACGGGTGGAGGAGGTGGTGGAGACTTGTACTTATAGACGGGAGGAGGAGGAGGTGGAGACTTGTACTTATAGACTGGAGGAGGAGGTGGAGGAGACTTGTACTTATAGACTGGAGGTGGAGGAGATTTGTACTTATAGACTGGAGGTGGTGGAGACTTGTACTTATAGACGGGTGGAGGAGGTGGAGGAGACTTGTACTTATAAACTGGAGGTGGTGGAGACTTGTACTTATAGACGGGTGGAGGAGGTGGAGGAGACTTGTACTTATAGACTGGAGGTGGTGGAGACTTGTACTTATAGACGGGTGGAGGAGGTGGTGGAGACTTGTACTTATAGACTGGAGGCGGTGGAGACTTGTACTTATAAACGGGTGGAGGAGGTGGAGGTGACTTGTACTTGTACACTGGAGGTGGTGGAGACTTGTACTTATAAACTGGTGGTGGTGGAGAATGCACTGGAGGAGGAGGTGGTGGTGATTTGTAGTGATAAGAAGGAGGAGGTGGTGGAGATTTGTAAAGATAATCTGCAGAGCTTTCAGATGGTAAGTTAAGAGACACTATTGCCACCAAGAGGGTGGCAATCAAAGAGGCCATAGCAGACCCTTCCCCTTTTACTCCCATCTTTGATAGAAAGAAGTTTGGTGTGTCCTTATGCCACCCTCCTCCCCCTTTATATGTTTAGGTATTTACATTTTAACACTATATAATTAATCGTGGTAAAATCTTATTCGAATACAACCACCTTCGTTAAAGTTTGAAATATTCACATTTGAAAGTGTCTTTGGATCAATTTGACTTGGGTGGGTCTAGTTTTAGACATGTAGTTTATTGGAGAAAGACTTCCAGCTAATCAAACGAATAAACTAATAACATTGACTGTCATCTAGCAATGCAATTATGCAAGGGCAATGTCACATGCAACAAAAATGGGGACAAATGAGGCCAAATGACAAAATAAATATGACCCATTTCCTTTATTTTCGATTTTAGATTTAAAAACTTATTTTTTTTTGCATTTTTAATGCCAACTTACTTTCATTACTTTATCTTTTTCATCATTCAATGAACATAATTTAAATAATGTATTATATGAGTAGGTAAAATATCCCATTTCTTCGAAATAGACTTCCTAACATTCCAACTTTGTATTTGTTACAAGGACTGGGGAGATGGAAGTTTACTACGAATGGATGGAGATTTAGCATCCGTTTAGTAACGCATTATTTAAGTAATTTTTAGGGAAAAAAAAATTGTCGAAAAAGAGAAGTATGATTAATTCTTATTTGTAAAATTATGTAGATACATTAATTCGTAAATATCACACATAATTTATAACATAAAACAGAATAAACTTCAATAAGTTCATCCGACAAATTTAAATAAACTCATACAACGGTCAACAACATCCCTCTCAAAATCTTCACATTGCACCGTGATTTCAAGCACAGATTACCCCTAATATACATATATTGTATGTTGCTATTCATGTCATAAAGTTTCACAGAAGGGAATAAAACCTGACCTAGAAAAAACAAAAGAGCACAAATGTGAAAAAGAAGCGTTACTTTAAAAGTCACAAAAAAATAATTTCAAAAAACGTTATCAAACCATACTTCACTATTATTTATTGTTTTTACCACACAATGATATCACAGTGTCAATGATAACCTAACATCGCTATAATATCGAATTTTCAATCTATTACCTAACATGTTTGTAAGGTTTTCGAGAACTGTAACAGAGGTCAAGAAATCTACTTCAACTTGGAGCCCTCCAAAGAACCTGGTAGGATTTCCGGGTATGTTCTTTCAAAAGGGACACAGTGATGAAGTTCTTCACAAGGCATCTGGTCGGATTTCCAGGAATATTCACGCAAAAATATTGATAAACATTGAAGGAGAGCCCTCAAAACCTGTGGAGGTTCTAAACCTTTTTTTTTTTTTTCCAACTGGATTGAATTGACATCATAACAACCTAATTGCTGGAAATTTATGTATATTGCTTGTTTGTAATTGATTCTACTTTAACACACAAAAAAGGAGATGATTATTTTTTTCTTTTTTTTCTTTTTTGCCAACGTATGTATAGAACTTGAAGGATGGAACGCTCACAAGAATTAGAGTGTTAATCCAACTGAATTTATTGAGTTTGAGTTTGCACATTTTTTGTTAGGGGGAAAGGAAGGGAAAGAGAATTTGAACCCTTGATCTCAAAAAGACAAAGTCTTCACAAGATAAGAAATATCGTTAGACCAAAGACCCATTAATAAATTTGCACATGTTCAACTCGATTGTGATTTGTGATTGGTCGAGATAAGATTTTTACTCAAGTTCAACAAGTCGAACTTAAGTCAAAACCAAGTTTAATTTTTTGACAAAGATTTTAAAAAATTATACCCCAAAACATGATAATTAATTCTAAAATAGCTAATTTCTAAACAAAATCCTTCAAAATAAAATAATATCAATCATAAAATCAAGACTTGAAGTTCAACTTCCCAAAAAATTAAAGAGAGAAAACCATGGGTGATTCGGGTTTAACTAGGAATAAGTTTAAAATTATCTATCTTTTACACCTAGGAGTCGTTTGATAATTAAATTAGTATTATTTATAGACACAAAGAGAGTCAAATAATTCGTTATTTGTATTTTAATCGTTTACAAAATAAACTTATAAACGTAATCAAATTTCATTCGTTATATATTGTTGAAACAAATTTGCCCGAATCGAATTCGAGCTGAATCCAAATGACTCGAGTGGTTTGTTAAGCCCTAGCATTAAAGCAAGAAGATGGACTTGGTGTCACCACTTCATGTATTCCCATTGAGCTCAAAAATAGATGCAAATGAAAACATGTAATTTAGCTAACCGACCTCCATGATATTGTCTCGAGACCTAGAAGATCAGAACTTTACCTAATCAATATTAAAATGTTATCTACCTACAAAGCAAAAGTGTTTTTAATATTTTATTTACTTTTAATTGACAACTAAGAAGAAGCTGGTTTTACGTGTTCTGTACATTATTGACAAGTCCAAAGGAATGGAGGGAGTGGACCAGTTTTATATTTAAGTCTAACTTTGTCCTCAAACGAATAAGAGTTTTACAGTTTGATTTTCGTCTCAAAAATAGTATTTAAAAATTATTTTTTAGAAGAGTATTCGAAAAGTGTATTTTGATTTTTTTATGTCACATAACTTACTTGGTTATCGATTCCAAAAATAGTTATATGAAATAAAAAATAATAAAACTTATTTGAACAATAACTCAAAAAACAACGAAAACATAATGTGGTGGTAGTGGTATTTTCTAAATTTTAGAAATGTTGTTTCCAAAATGCATAAAATGGCATTAACTTTTTTTTCTAAATTTATGCACTTTTTATTTTTAGTTTTTAAAAAACAAAAATGAAAAACAGTTAGTCAAACAATTTTTTTTTTTTCCAAAAAAACAATTTTTGACACGTAAACAAGTTCAACCTAATTGAGTCGAGACATATTGTTTAAATTTGCTTGTTTATAAAACGAACGTACAATTTAGTCAAATTTTGCTCGTTTCACATTATAGAATAGTTAAACAAATTAAAACAAAATTAAACTTAAGTTGAACCGACATTGAGCTAGCGTAAACGAGGCACGTATAACTTACCTTATCAATATTAATAGGATCAACTATTAACAGAACTGAATTACTAAAATATTATTGACTTTTTTATCACGAAACATGATGTTGGTTTTCGTGTAGTGTACTTCCTTGACAAGACAAAAAGAAATGAGGGATTCGACTTGATTTAGATTTGGGGCTAACTTGTGTCCCTAAACCAACTATGCAAATGGCATACTCTATATTCAAATTTGTATTAGTTTATGTAAGCACCCACCATGTGTGTGTGTGTGTGATAGAGAGAAAGAGAGAAACAGGCTCCCTTATCTGTTCGTGAGAGAAACCAATTACCTTTTTTTTTTTTTAAGGGTCAAGTGTTCGGGTTAGTTTATGTTCATTTCGATTAATTTTTTCTCCGATTTGATCACATGCAAGTCATATATATCGAAGTTAGAGTATTAATGGGGGATAAATCTCTCATGACCTAATCCTAAGAATTGTCAAAATTTAAACTTATGACATCTGAATTTATAACTTATCCTTATTATCACTATAACTATCCTAGAGTTGAGAGCAATCACCTACTCCGAAGAATATGAAGGCTTCAACCTAACTCTAGTTTTAATTCAAGAAAGGCAACAAGAAATTAACAGCAACATGCTTCCTTTTTTGAGGCGGCAAGAATAAAAAGGAAAAGACAATTCAGGTGGGCCTTTGAAAAGTATTTTTCATGCCAAACAACCTTTAATTCATTTACCTGCTCCCAAGAAATAAAGGGTACTAAACCATTTTCTAATTTTTATTAAAAGAGACTTGTACTCATGTTGAACAAATCCTATTAGAAATAACAATTTGGTGGGCCTTTGAAATTAATTTTTTCATATTATCACAAACATATGTGGGGCTAGAGATTTGTTAAGAATTTTCTTTTTTTTTTCTCTTTTTCTTTATCTTTCTTGTATTCTCTTACTTAAGACTATTTCGAGGTATAACTCTTTAATGTGAATGTGGGGCGCATGTACACACTATAATCTATATATCATTGGCGATATTCTAATCTCTCTCTTGTAGTTGCATCTTAAATATAATGTCACTTGTACGGTATTTTTATTATTATGGAATATTCGAATAACATACTTCTTTTCTCTATTGGCTTTTCCACTTTGGACTTTCCTCTTTGCAAAATTGATCCAAGTTTTTAATTTGTTATTGTATGAAACATAAGTCGACAAAATAATGATGCAAATTACTTAAGAACCAATCCCGAACCAGTAGATTTGATTAAAATTTCATTTTTTTTTTCTTTTGCTGGATTAGAAGTGGGAGATCAAGAAAAAGCAAAGAAAAATAAAATGTCTGCTCTTAAATGGACAATAAAATGATTGTCAACTTGTTTGGCCAACAGAAAGTATGGGGAAAATGTGGAATAATGTTATGTTGACTGATGAGCTATCACTTCATTTCAATCGTTTTTAGGAGGATAATCTTATTTATTTTCGAGAATATTTCATAGCTGGGTAGGTGAAGTTTTCCAATTTATTTTTTAAAATTTTTTGCTTAAAAAAAGGTGGTGATCTATTTTCTTTCTAAGCAAAGTTATGTGCACTAAAGTTTGTATCAAATCATTTACGGCCGTTGAATCAATAGGTCCTATCATTGATCAACAGCTATAATTAATTTGATATAAATTTTAATATACAAATTTAGTGCATAAAAAATTATTCTTTTTACCATACGGAATTGTTGACTTTTGTAAGGTTTGTTTTTAGCTTCAAATTGGCCTAAAAGCTTGACTGAAATCCCAGCCTGTACTATATATGGTGGAACCCACGGTACCAGTTCATGTCCTTGTCATATATGCTTGAGACATCTTTTCATATATGCTTGATTCACCACTAAAGTTGTGCAATTTTGGTAGTTGTTGACAGCACTATGCAACCAATATTCATATGTCATGGCTTTTGGAATATTTTTTTTTTATTTTTTTCAATATCTTTTTGGGGGAGGGAAAAGGAAAAAAAAAGAATCAGATTAGAATCTACGACAACCAGCAGACGAAGTGAGCCCTTATCGGTGGGTCACTTTCTCACGAATTTTTGCATGCTTTTTTCATCATCGGAATTTGAATTCAGGATCGTCGGTGACTTTGGAGAAATTTAGACAAATTGTGATCTAGCACACTCATAACATCGTTATAAAAATTTTCAGAACAACTACAAATTGCATTGTTGGTCTGGTTGGCTCATCAGCTTGGTTTTTCAATTAACAATTTGACAATTGAACTTTTTTTTTTTATCACAAGAGAATTACAACACTTCTACTTGCAAAGCAAAAGTGAGGGACAGTTGAACTTCAATACTGAATTTTATTGATTAAAAAAAAAAATAGATATATATACGCAAAGAAGTTCAAGTGTGCCCAATGGGCATTACAGGAGCAAACTTCCAAAAGAGAATTGGTCCAACCAGGGCCGGCTGGCACCGCTAGGCAAGTCCCACTCGCTTAGAACCTCATTCGCGTATCTCTTTTAAAATAATATGATTAAAGTTTTTAAAAAAATTAAGATGTTACATCAAATAATCAAAAATTGTAAAAATATTTTTCTTCAAATCATCAAAATATATATATACATTCAAAAAAAAAAGATTGCACCATATTCTGGTACAAAAAGTTGCAAGACTCTATGTTTATTTTATTTGAATTTTCAATAACTCTGACCTATTTATTTAGTTTTATTTTCTTGAATTATAATTTGAGATAATTTTGATCCTAATATAATCATTCACACAGTATATTTATTTTACAAGTTGTTTTTAACCTTAAATATACTTACTAAAATATATGGATTGAATTATTTAAAATTATGTACCAAAAAAGAAATATTTAAAATTAAAAACAAAAATAACTAAATTATTTATTTTAACAAAATTTAGAGCCCCATCAAAAATTTCAGTGTGATCTACCACTCTGCATAAGTATCGCCTCCATGTGATTTTTTGAGAAAGTCCACTCTTCTGAGAACCAATATTTTTTTTCGTCAAATGCCCCTATGAGTCATTACATTTTATATATCAATAGCCTGCCTAACTGCCCGATCATTTTTGTGATTTCAACTCTAAGGGTTTGTTCGGTTGAATTTTTTAGAGTGGTTTGAATTAATTTCTTTAAATTCAAACCCTTCTTTACAAATATGAGATTCAACATTCAATCCGATTCATACTCATATTTGATATGCAACATGTACATATGTAAGACTCACGAATATATCATAATTATTAACAACTATTTATCTTATAAATAACTATTTTATCATTGATCAATTCAATTCATACCTATGTTATTGTCTTGTATATCTTTATTCTCTTAACTCATCTTTTTAAATTTATCCTCTTCTTAGATTTAAAAAAATTCATCATCATGAGTTTAATCTTCGAACCGACGACTACCGTGTCTTATTTGAAAACTCCAAAAGCAATTTTTTACTCGGATTTTTTATGATTCACCAAATGATAAGGACTTACAGTACCCATTCAACCCGGAGATGTTGATTTTTCAAGACTAGTCCTTCGACGTGACCGCTTCACGTGCCACTGACTAGTCAGTACAATTACAAGATTAGGTGAAGACTAAACCAACGTAGTGTGTGTGTGTGTGTGACAGTGTGAGAGACGGAAGAAGTAAAATAGGTGCAACAAAGCTGGCTGGAATGTTAGTTGTCAATTGGCACAAAATGTCTGCAAGTTTTTCTTCTACACGTAAGAGTTTGTGGTGAGGAATCAACAGATTCAACACTGTTCGGTGAAAAACCCATAAATGAAATATTTCAATGAAAAGAAAATTAAAATGGATTAGATTTGTGAGCGTAAGCAAGTACAAAACAAAGATTTTGTAGTACACCAATTTATTTTGACCTAAGATTTTACCGTACAATAATTTATCACAACAATTAAATTAATTACGAGTTCAGACAAATGTTAGGACTTATTATCAATCTAATGATCGTGAGTGATTAGGTTCAAATAGCATTCCTCCGAGCCTAAAAAGGTGTAGCTAAGAGTTTTATTTGATGAATTCATGTAATTAGTTGTTGTTAACGGCAATTTTTTTAGTTTTATATAGAACCTATCAAAATCGATAGCACGATATATATTTGGATTGTCATCAATTCCAATTTATCGAATTACATGTGGGAATAAAATATTCAAAAATTGCCCAATAATGCACAATTTTTTTATTAATTTATCAAACGATCAATAATTTCAACTTAATTACTTGGCATTTGCACCACGACAAAGAGATTCCATTCATTTGATTTTATTTTCAATAAATTCAACACAAATCCATCAAGTAACCAGAGCCAGGATTATTTATTAAGGGGGGCCAAATGAGAACATAACATAATTTTTTTTTAATGAGGTATCATTATATTAAATTCGTAATTGTATAGAATTTATTAAAATCAACTTTTACACAATACGTTATAAAAATATATTTTAAAAAAATAATTTAAACTTGTCAAGATTAGGCTGTAATAAAAGTAATTTAAGATCAATTCATCAAATAATCATTTGTTATTGTCATAATGGCTCGATCAAATTATAAAGGTCTAAAGTATAAATTTAAAACTATAGAGGGTCATGTCAAAGCATCATTTTAGAGGTATTTTGAAAACTTAAGTCAGATAAACATAATATTAGAGGATTAAAGTATAATTTTAGAAACTTAGCCCCTCTATCTATTACCATCGCCACTATACAACAATCCTTGTGGTGGGCAGAGGATGGATTGAAGTTAAATACAAGTGTATTAATTACTAATATTTTGTTATTTTCTATTTAACCGCCTATAATTTTATTACTATCATATAAAAAGACCTATAGTTTCTCTTATACCACATTTAACGACCTAAGTTTATCTATTCTAATTCTTTATCATTGTTTCTATATATACACATGTACTGTATCTACACGGCCTTGTACCTCACGTAATCATTATAAAGGAGATGGATTGAATTACGTGAAGTGCAAGAAACTCAAAGTCACTAATGAATATTATCTATCAATACATTCACTGGTTAGGTAAAACTTATTTGGGTTATATAAATTATAATATATAAGATAGAGTTGACAAATGCAGAGCTATTTTTATGAATAATAGTATAAGAAATAGTATTTCCGTTTTATGTACTAAATTTTAAATATGATGTTGTATTCTATTTCTACTACTCTTCTTGGCTTCTAGTCAAGTTACAGCTAACATTTCCATTAATTTTTTATTTATTTATTTATTTATTGCTATATTTTATTTTTTATGACAGCAACGTTGAGTGAAATATTCTAACTCATTTATTGATTGATGTAAGAAAAAGAGACTAACGGACATGTTTGCTTCCCTGTCATGTCGTCATTCATCAATTTCTGAAAGTCGTTGATTGAGTGGTAAGCCATGTCTATCTCTTAATTTTGCGCCGACGAAGACAAAATTCATATGGGAGGTGAGGGTTAGGCTCGACCCAACCTGTAAAATCCAATTCGTTTCAAATTTCAAAATCCAATGTGCTTCTTGAATACAGTAAGATTTGGTGGTTATGTGGTTAAATTCTCATCATTCAAAATTAGTTACAAGATCTTTCAGTAAATTCAGAAATTGACAGGAGCCAAACCCCAGAGGTTGATAGCAATGTGTGTGTCTCTCTCACTCATTACACACAATTATATAGATACAATAGGATAGTCCTAATAGCAATGCCTCTTATGCGTGTGTCCAAAACAAGGTGCACTTGTACTGAATAAAAAAATTTGATATGTTATTTTCAAAATTTATTATTTTTGTCGGTGTTTTATTATTATTCTGATATTTATTTTAAATGTTTTTCGTCGGTATAAAAAAATACTATACTACTTTTGTTGGTGATTTATTATTTCTATAATAATAAATATTTTTATCATTTTTATTCGATACTATAACAACGATAAAAATACTTATAAAAATGATAAATATCAATATGATTTCATAGGCAACTCCAACAAGTCTCTCAGCTTTGGCACTCAAGTCACGGGAGATTCTATTTAGATATCGTATCTTTAAAATTTATTACTTTTAACGATTATTTTAATAATTTTTATAAGTTATTTTACAACCAAAAAATTTATCATTTTTTATAAGTAGTTTACCAAAAATTTACCATATATGTGAGTTTTTTTTATCAATGTAGTAATAATTATTTTCACCACTTTTTTCGATGCAATAACAATAATAAAGACATTCACAAATGTCGTAAATGTGATTATCAAAAATCATTTTTTCAGTACCATTAAACGTGACTGGAAAAGTCACTAGCACTAAATCAGTAATTACTAGTCATATCATCGGCCACCCCAACCCAGTAACGGTTACATTAATCTGCAGCGCAGCGTATAGAAAGAGCGAGTCTACATGAGCAAGCTATGCAGTCCATATTCATCATACACAACACACATCCATATCAATACTAATTCGTTTAATAATATATAATAATACGACATCACGCATCGGTCATTGGGAAAAGATCATTTGAAAATAATGAATCAATATATCATCTAGTATCGTGATGGTCACAAGCCCTCCTCTATAATAACAGAGGAGGAGAAGAAACCGTGAACATAATCATCTTCATCAAGGACAATCAGACCAAAACTCACACTAGAGGAAAACAAAAGGATAGATTCAAAAAAAACCCCAAGATAATCTGCCATTAAAACTCGATTCAAGAACCAGTTTTTGTTTTGGAAGTCTCTTTACTTACTTATGAAAATAAAAGGCCAAATCATCTATCAGACATCACCATTACTAACTAATTACTTGCATCAATCGGAGGGTAATTATCAAACCATGAAGATGCCAGCAACACAAACATAAACACAAACACAAGGAAAGAAATACCACGCATCATGGAAGGTGCCTTCATGACCATCTAAGAACTCACAAGTGAGCAATGAAGGCAACTACTCCTTTCAACCATTATCAAAACTACTGAATATAACACAAATGAAAATGTTTAATAGACTTAAAAACTTGACTTGATGAATCACTACTATTAAATAGATAGTGAACCCCAATATATAGTAGAACTCACGGTTAAATCAATGACAAATATAACATTCACATCATCAAGTCAAGTTGTTAAGTAAATTTTTTAAGTCTGTTTAGCATTGCTCCAACACAAAATATAATCTCATCCTCTATTCACTTGTGGGACTGAAGTGAAAGAACTCCTCTCATAAGGGATCAAAGGTGCTTGCAAAATACAATATTAAATTGATCCCAAAAAATTATCGATTAACCAAAACTAAGTCATTGTACATTGGCAAAAATACTCTAAACCAAAATAGAGCCTTTTTCTCTTAATGGCTAAAAGGGTCAGAAAACAGTCTCCTTAGATCCACAACACTTGGGCGTACACAAAATTTTCCAATATTAGTGTACACACATGGTTAAGTAATTTAAAATTGCATGTCGCGTGTATAATATATCCTAGAAAAGCACATTCTGGACGAGAAATTTCCATTAAGATATGTACCAGCCTAAAAAGGATCACTCCACAAGTCATGTCTGAAGGCTGTTTAACGCCTCCGACGAGATCCAGAGCTAGACCTTGGACCTGGGTTCTTTGAAAATTGCAGGCGTAAGTATGCAGAATCAGGATCATGTTCATCCATCTTATAACCTGTGGGGGTACACCAGCAATGTTAAGATTTTTTCCAATAAGAATGAAAACAACACTACTGACACGAACTTAAGATCTGCAAGCATGTCTAGACCAGTAAAATACTGAGCAGCAACCACTTCACCAAATTTCGATAGATACTGCCCGAGAGATATTGCTTATGATTACGCCTTCCAACTATACAATTTCTTTTGAGCTTCACAAAGTAAATACATCATTTGAGATAGATATGAGTCACTGAAGGAAATATAGCAATTGTTTCTCATCCCATAACAACTCCATGTTCACACCTACCTTAACATCTCTAAGAAATATAAAAAGTGTGTATAACCAGAGATAACTAAACAACCAACAGATTTTACACAAGTTGCATCAAGCATAAAACTCATGGTAACAGCAGCTGCGAAAGTTCTTCTCCATTACCAAATATAATAAATATATACTTGAAGCTGATACAAAGTGTCAAGTGTCAACATTATGAAAATAATAAAGACAAAAGTAATAACCTTGCAATGCGCTCAAAGCTGTGGCTGCACAAGCAGGATTTACAAAATCCACAAAACAAAGGATCAGGGGATCTCCACCACGCTGCAAAAAGGGGTAAACAAAGACTTAGTGAAGAGAATAGAATCACTTTTGGACAAGGCAATGTTAGTAACTAACAAACAAAGTAAAGCGAAGCAGGCAATGAATCATTAATTAAAAACTCATAATCAAATTACATGTCTGGATTCCTTGATCACAAGTCTAACTTCTCTATACCCTACAAAAGGGCGGAAAATATCTAGAGACATGGCTAAGGATTGTGAATGAATCAGAAACTGATGTCAACACTACTGACAAAGAGTGTAGAAACTATAAAAACAGCTATCAAAGGAATTCCCTCCCAGCATAATAACATCTTAGAGGATACGAGCTACTTCTCTTGTCGTGCTGTTGGAAGGTAGTCCCTCAACATATATAGTACTGGAAGCATCGGGAGGGAGAGGCAGACTTTCGCGGCCTGGCCTTGCCATTGCATCAACTGAGAGCTGACCACCAACTCTGATACCTCGACCATTTGGTGCTACATCTGAAAAAATAGCCCTCGGATGACCAAGCCCAACAGGATCAGCCATGGAAAGAGCAGGCATGCCACCACCGACAGTGCTTCCTAACCGGACTCCGCCAAAATTACTAGCTTCAGCAGAAGTAAAAGAAGGAAGTTGCTACAAAAGCAACAGCATAAATGTTTTAGCACAGAAAGAGGCATAGCAGATGAAAGCAACCATGACACATAGACTCAGAGGGTACCACATTTTGGAGGTAACTGTCATATGCTGATCCAATTGTTTTAGTGTCATTCACTCCAGAATGTGGAAGATCTGAAATGGTAAGAGAACCAGATGTGAATACCACTTTACTTCGATATGACTAGAATAATAATGCAGTCATAAAGCTTCAGCCTTCAAGCAATATCCAACACATGAAATCAATTTTTTTTTTCATTCCACCCTCCCATACATGACATTATATGCATGCGTTCACCAAGTAACTTAAATATTCATGGTTTTACAAACCTACAACAATTTTGTGGAAGGTAAGCAGCAGAAATTAAATGGTACCACCAAGGTGCCAAAGTTTGTTGGGCCTAACCCAAAGCCCAACTCAAAATTCATCAAAGCAAGACTCATGTTGGACAAAATATGTAACAATTAATAATTTCACCGCAAATACAAACATTCAATGCACCAAATTCCAGACAATTTTAGCTGCATACAACATATACAGATCTTCCCATCAACATACATGATACGACCACAAGAGATGGAAATATTCTTAGCTAACTCAATCACCTTTCAACATCACATTTCAGATATCAAAAAAAATTTTGCTAAAATAAAGCTAACTTAATGGAAATACAGAGGATGATACAACTCATTCTAGCTGATGTCAATTGCGTAGAGCATATTTCCAAACAAAAATAAATGACTTTCGGCATCAAACTCCTGCAAACATCACATATCAACAGTGTTTTATAAAATACAACTAGTTTCAAAATTTTGAACATCTTTAAGCAATTGCAGCATCAGATTTCATAAAAAAGAGAGGAAAAAGTTTCTAAAAAATGTTCAATAAGAAGAAAGAGAAATGAGCAAAGCTAGAGAGTTGAAAGAGTAGAGAGAGAGAGAGAGAGAGAGGGAGAGGCTTATTTTTAAAACAGAGGTTGACTTCAATAAATTGGGTACTAGTGTCACGAAAAAAAAAAGAAACAAAAATGGGCTACATAGAAAGAGAGATCAAAGATAAATGCAGAGAGATATGTAGCAAGAGTGAGGATGATGCAAATAAAAGAAAAAGACCGAAATTTATGATCCCAAAAAAGTAGCTATACTCGGAGACAGATTAAAGTAGATCTGTGAAGTGCACGTGTAGAATTTTGGATTAGAACCAGATATTTATGCTTGGATTTCCAATCCGGTATTATGCAAATCAACTGTAACAATCAAAGCCATCTGACCAACAACAAATATTATCAGCTAAAGGGAAAAATACCAAAGTCCTAGGTGTTTCATGATTATGCCCAAGGCTGTGCCTCGGAGATGTCAATTGAGACATATTAGACATGTCAAGTGCACTGCTTTTAGCAACTGAATTTGTAATCTTAACCTCTGTACCATTAGCATCATCAATAGCTGTATTCGATAAAACCTCCTTTACAGAAGATGAAAGGGATGTTACCAAATCAGCAGTTTCATCTTTCTTATGGCTAATAATGTTCAAAATTATTTCAGCATTTCTTGTGATATCTGAATCTCTTTCACACATCCTGGCCCCTTACTCACATAATTAATGTTAGGTACAACTTTGGTAATGTCAGAAGTAGGATAAAGGCAACTTTTTTAACAACACTTGTAAATGCCCATGCCTCCTCAAAGTTTCTGCCCCGAATTTCAAATAAAATCTTTTACAAACTATGCCTTTGGTGAACCCTTAAGACGGTTAGATCTACAAAGAGTCGCACAAAAGAATCCAGAAGTGACATTGTTGAGATAGCCACAATAGCAAACCCTAGAAACACACAAGGTGGACAATACAGAACTATATACAAGAATTACACAATACAGTCAATTTAACCTCAAATCGCAACAACAAAAGCAAGATTAGACCAATACAGTGTCAAATTGATGCAGCAAGACCACGATTTCGATATGCAAAATTAGTTCACCAGAAAACATTCGATTCAATTTCACCAATCTCGTGGGCTCATAGACATATAGACGATACATTTACATACTTTGATATTGAAATTAGAGCATGGAATAGTTTACCATAGTCATAACGAGGTCGCTTGAGCAAGCCCGCTGAGGGATGCAGAGACGGTTGATCATTCCAGTATCCATCCGCCATCTCTTCTGTAATAAAAATTATACTTTCTTTTTTCGTTTTTGGTGTGTGTACAGGAATATGTTTATGTATCCATTCTTACGCATACACAATTGTATAGATCGAGAGAGAGAGAGATAGCAGTGAAAACCCTAATGGAGAGAGGGCGTACCTTGGTTTGAGTTTGAGCTGTAAAACCCTAGCTCGGTTTTGGCTTCCGCTCCACGAATTGAGTTCGATCCCTTCCTCTTTCACTCTCGGTCGGGGAAGAAGATTTTGAAGCGTCGACTGGTTTGAGAGTTACGGCCTGTTTGGTTTGTATCGACATTTGAGAAGAGTTTTAAGTATGTGTTTTTAAAAATTTTAAAATTATAAAATTTATTTAATTATATATTTTTAAAAGTAATTTTAAAGGATAAAAATTATAAAATTTATTTAAATAATAATCTATAACTTTTTCACATTTTCTCAACTCTCTCTGTCATTGTGTTTCACCCAACACTATAACCGAGAACCACCATCAACCCCAACATCTACAATCACCATCAATCCAACACCCACAACCACCCAAATCCACCACCAAGACAACCATTAACCCAAATTGAGAACCACCCAACGCCCACAACTACCACCAAGCCACATCGAGAACCACCCACCACTCACCATCAAGACCACCACCTAAACCAAGAACCACCCAACACCCCACAAACCACCACCAACTCATACCAAGAATCACTCAATACCCACAATCACCACCACCACGCAAAACGAGAACCATCACCCAATATCCACAACCACCACCAAAAGATCTGTGCTTCTAGTCGTCGGATCTATGCTTCCAGTCATTGGATTTATGGGTTGAAGACACAGCCATGGTGTCGGCACAAGAGAGAGAGAGAAAGGGGGTCAGAGAGAGATGAGGGAAAAAGAATGCAAAAAAAAAAAGCTTTTATATTGATACAATAAGTGCACAGTAAATAGATATGTGCGTTTTTCTTGTTTTCTGTTTTTGTGTTTCAAATCTCATTTTTTTCGAAAATTTTGAGAACAAAAAATTATTTTGCAGATGTTAACCAAACATGGCCTTAATTTTTGATAGGGTTTTTAATTTTTTTTTATTGACCATGTCCACGTTAACTTACGTGTAATTTAATTAATTTTTTTTCAAAACTAAAGATTAATCATCTACATTAAGACTAGAATATTTATAAAAGGTAAATCTCTCCGACCTTAATTTTTTATGGTTAATTAAAAGAGTTAAATGGGAATAAAAAATCTATTAAAAATACTCTTATACTTCATATTCGTGTGACGAAATAAAAAGTCTAGTAAAAATACTCCTACACTTTATATTTGTGTGACAGAGTATTTTATCTTAATACCACAGTTTTCTACAAAAAAAACTCTATTGTATTTATGTGAGGATCGAAGCAGGTTTATCTTGCCCGAACAATAATAGTTATGAAGACTCAAACATAAATATTAAGCGATAAAATTTAAATTCTTATCTACTAAACTAACTACTCGGTGATTAAAAACATTTTACGACTTAGAGCAATGTATTCAAATTCAATCAGACTTAAACTTAAAAAAGTTCATATGTGCACAAAGATTTTCAATAATCTCAAACCAAAATGAACTTTAAAATATTCATGTGTACAGGATTTTCAATAATCTAATTATGGGCGAGAAAAAAAAATCTCAACTTGATATTTAAATTCATACACTAATCATTTTGCGATCTTGAATTTTTAGGATAAAACCTGAACATAAATAAAATTTGTGTATTCGGATTAACATGAATTAAACTTGAATTTCAACTCAATCATTCAGCCATGGACTGGAACCTGATTTTAATGAGAATTGAACTCAAAAAACCCCAATTCTGATCGGAATTGTAGAGTTCAATTTTAAAACTTTAAACATGAATAGTACTTGAATTATATAGTATTTAGAGATTTATAACCAATCAGGTTGAGCTTTCAACATCTCTAATTTACACAATAGGTAGGCCCAATGTTTTCACTTGGGCTGCCCAATTTAGCCCATCACATTGCGGTAAGTAGACCATGGTTTTTCGATAATTCAAATCCAAACACCTTCTCCTCCATAACTCCACCTTAAGCAGTCTATCCAACTTCCATGTATAACACGCCAATGTATTTATAACACTTTGCTTTCTAGAAGTTACATGAATCAGAAGGCACCTGACATAGTGGTTGTCCCTAGCCTCAGCCATGTATCACCAATCTCATATCGGTTAGGTAGGTGGGCTTATAAGATGTTAGACAATTCTCCACCTAACAATATACTAAGAAGTTGGAGACGCCGAAGATGAAGGCAACTACTCCTTTCAAGCATTATCAAAAAGTATTGAATAAAATAAAAAATATAATCCCACCCTCTATTCATTTGTGAGACTGAACTCCTCTTATAAGGGACCAAAGGTGCTTGCAATATACAAAATTATCGATCAACCAAAACTAAGTCATTGTAAATTGGCAAAACTATTCTACACCAAAATAGCGCCTTTTTCTTTTAATGGCTAAAAATTGGAAGGTCAAAAACAGTGTCCTTATCCCCAAAATAGTAGGCGTACAAACACAAATCTTCACTGTTAGTGTACACACATGGTTAAGCAATCTAAAATGGTATGTTGCGGGAATAATACATCCTAGAAAAGAACATTCTGGACGGGAGATTTCCATTAAGATATGTACCAGCCGAAATAGGACCACTCAACACGTCATGTCTGAAGACTGTTTAACGCCTCCGACGAGATCCAGAGCCAGACCTTGGACCAGGGTTCTTTGAAAATTGCAGGCGTAAGTATGCAGAATCAGGATCATGTTCATCCATCCTATAACCTGTGGGGAACAGCAGCAATGTTAAGTTTTTTTTCCAATAAGAATGAAAACAACAATAATGATACAAAGTTAAGATCTGCAAGCACGTCTGGAACAGTCACATACTGAATGGCATGGCAACCACTTCACCAATTTCCATAGATACTGCCTGAGAGATATTACTCATGATTACACCTTCCAACTATAGCATTTTCTTTTGAACTTCACAAAGTAAATACATCATTTGTGATAGATATGAGTCAAAGAAGGAAACATAGCAGTTGTTTCTCATCCCATAACGACTCCATGTTCACACCTACCTTACCATGTCTGAGAAAGATAAGCGTGTATGACCAGAGACAATTGCATGACCAACCGGAGTTACAGAAGTTGCATAAAGCATAAAACTCATGGTAACAGCAGCTGTGAAATTTCTTCCTTCTCCATTACCAAATATAAACACATAAATATATACTTTAAGCTGATAAAAAGTGTTAAGTGTCAACATCATTGTGAAAGTAGAGGCTAGGGTTTAGAGAATGAGGCAAAGAGGACTGGAGAACGTAATAACGTCTCTCCCTCACTCCATGCATATATATATATATATATATATGAATGCAAAAATAATAGAAAGACTAATATACCCATGAAAGGTAGACTTATTACATCCTTGTCATTCCTATATTCTAACACTCCTTCCCCCCCCCCCCCAAGCTGGCTAATATATCGTATAATCTCCACTTGGAACAAATCTCTCAAACAAGTACTACTCAAAGACTTGATGAACATATCAATATTAGCAAGCTGGTCCTCTCCACATAACACCCTTTTCTTGAACCAAGTGGCCATCAATATCAATGTATTTCGTTCATTCATTAAACACGGGATTAGAAGCTATATGAACAGCTTTTTGATTATCACTGAACAACTGAAGTGGATTTTGAACTGAAAAAACCAATTTCCCTGAAAAAAGTATTGTAACCACATAAGCTCACTACATGTATGAGTCATTTCCCCATATTCAGCTACTATAGTAGATCGTACTATTACTGTATGCTTCTTACTATTTCATGTAACCAAATTACTTCCCAAAAAGGTACAATATTCTGTAGTGAACTATCTTTTTGAGGAAGACCCTGCCCAATTTGTATATGTGAACCCTTCTAACCAAAGATGCCCGTGCGACTAATACAACAATTCAAGTCTACAAGCTCGGTTGAGATATCGATTGATCCAAAAATAGCAGCCCACGGAGTACTCGAAGAGTTTCCATAAATTGACTTACTACACTCGCTGCATATGAAATATTTCGTCGATTACTAGTGAGGTAGTTCAACTTCCCAACTAGGCAACGGTATCGTCCAAGATTAGAAAAACATTCACCCTTAGTCTATGATTTGAATCCATAGGGATATCAATTGGTCTACCACCCAAAAAACTTGTTTCCTCCAAAAGATCAAGCCCGTATTTTCTCTGGGACAGACTAATGCCTTGTCAAGATCTAGCAACTTTAATACCAAGAAAATATCTAAGCTTGCCTAAATTTTTTATATGAAACCAATGTTGTAGAAAATGTCATAACTCGGCAATACATACAAAATCATCAACTATAATGATAATATCATCAATCATAGTTGTCAAATCGTGATTCGTATCGTGAATCGAAATCCTAAATTTGAGAATCGTATCGAATTGTGAATCGTAAAATTTGACACAAAATTTGAACAAAAATTAAAAATAATATCTACATATTTAAAATAGGCAAGATATTGAATATTAAACATTATTGCATTCTAAAAATAATTAATTGACATAATCATGTTTAAATGAAAATACGCTAGCCTTTTATTTCATTTTCATATTTTGCTTAACAATTTTCAAATTCAACACATTGAAAAAAAAAATCATTAAAGAACCATAGCTATTCAAGAACCAAAATAGTGACACCCAGTATAGATTAAGTTACAAACATGAACAGAAAAGAACAAATAAGAAAATTGATAAGGATAAAATATGCAGGCCAACATTTTGAAATAAAAAATTAAAACCAAACAAACTACCCACAAAAGAATTGAGAACAAAAATCAAAATTTATTCTAAAATATGGTGACAGGAGATAGAACAATTCAATGTAAAAAAATGAAGAAAAAGGGCATGTTAGAGCTTACTTACTGTTACGAAGAAGATGAGACATACTTTCAGTCGATGACGCGAGAGCTTTAACCATGACCTATGAAGCACGAACACTCAAGAACGTGACGCATCCGTGTCGGACACCGACATTCTTCGGATACTCTCGGACATGTGTCCGATACTCTTTTATCCGTATCCATAATTAAATTTTTAATTTCGAACACGTGTCAAACACTTTTTTAAAACGTGTCTATTACTAAATAGTAAACATTTGTTGAAATGTGATTACCAAAGGTTAAAAAATTGATAACATATAATTACTAATACTAGACATGTTAAAGTTGTACTTCAAATATAATAATAAAAATAAAAGATGCATAAAAATTTTAAAAAAGAGGAATTGAGAAATGAGAGCAATTAGTTAAATTATATATTAGGTACACATTGTCTACAAAAAAAAATTGATGATTATCGACTATGATGAGGATGTTTTAGTCTAAAAATTCACACAGATGACTAGACATAAAATTTTCTTAATCATAAAATATTAATTTTTTTATGAATTGTATATCATTATCACTATATTTATAATAAATTATATAATGTTATATATAAAATATAATTTTTTTGTAGAGTGTCCCCAACGTTTCCGTGTCCTACTTTTTTGAGAAATGTCGTATCAGCGTGTCCGTGTCATGTCGTGTCATATCCGTGTCCCATGTCCATGCTTCTTAGGTCGTAACCTTCAACTTCTAACAACACGAGGCAAGCTTTAGATGACGCAAGAGAGAGTGATAGAACGAGCAAAGAGACTGAGTTTTTATTATGACGTGAATTTCTTTATAAACAAAATAACGTCGTTTTACTATTTAGCAGACAAAACAATGTCGTTTTGCCAAAAAACTGAGTTTTAAAAAAAATGACTGAATCATGCGATATGAATCGAATCGTACAATTTAAGTGCGATTCAACCCTAAAAACGATTCTCATATAAGATACGAATCGTTTTGTACTTGTATCAAACAAAATCGTGCGATTCGAATCAGGAATCGTACGATTTTAGTAACTGTCATCAACATAAATGACAAGGAGGATATTACCTCCACCAATTCATAAATAAAATATTAAGTGATCTGTTTGGCATCTATGTAAAACAAAATCCAACACAGCCTTTGAAAACTTTCCAAACCACGCGTGCAGTGATTGTTTCAACCCATACAAGGCTTTCTTCAATTTGCACACACTGTCATAATACTCCCCCTAAGCAACAAACCTAGGTGGTTGTTCTCTGAAAACCTCTTCCGCAAGATCACCATGTAAGAAAACATTCTTGACATCTAATTGATACAAGGGTCTGTAAAGGTCAGCTCCAAGTGAAATCAAAACCTTGACATAAGAAATTTTAGCAACTGGGGAGAAAGTCTCTGAGTAGTAAGTTTGGGTATACCCTTTTGGCAACCAAATGAGCCTTGAGATGGTCCATAGAGCCAATCAGAAGAAATTTGATGTTATAGACCCCGCAGCACCCAACAACCTGCTTACTAGGAGGTAAAGGGATAAGATCCTAAATATGAATATGATGAAGAGCATGCATCTCGTCCTCCATAGTTGTCTGCTAGCCCAAATTAAATAGGACATCTACTAAAGTCTTAGGAAGAGAGAGAGTAGATAACTAAGAAGTAAAACAAGAGAATGACAGAGATAACAAATGTGAAGAACTATAATGAGTTATAGGATGAATAGTAACACAAGAATGAGTACCCTTATGAAGAGCAATGGGTAGAGAATCAGACACGTCTAAGAGGATTGAATCCGAAGACGACGAAGAAACCGATGTTGGAGCTATACTAGGTGGCTTGGACCGACAAGTATAAACACGTAAGGGTGTGGCAAGGTGGGAACTCTGTGTCAGGGACAAACTAAGGAACAAATGACAAGGGAACCTGAGTTGGAAAGGGAAACAGGATAGACACAAGAGGTGACAAGTACCCTCAAAGGGAATATAAGGAATAGAAAAATTAGTACACTCCAAAAGGTGACATTAGCACTTGTGAAAGACCTACAAAGAGTAGGACTATAACAACGGTAGTCTTTCTGGGTGTGGGAGTAACCAAGGAAGATGCACTTGGTAGCCTGGGGGTCAAATTTATCAAAACCAGAACCAAGATTGTGGAAAAAATAGACACATCCAAAAACTTTAGGAGGAAAAGAAAATAGTGGAGAGCCAAGAAACAAGATAGAGTGGAGAGTTTTTCCTTGTAAAATAGCATGACATCTAAGTAATAAGATGACCAGCAATCAAGACAGCATCACTCAAAAAATGGTTAGGGACATGCATATAAAATAGGAGTGCTCAGGTCACATCCAATAAATGGCAATTCTCTGGTTCAACCACACCATTTTGTTGGGGTGTGTAAGCACATGAAGTTTGATGCACAATGTCATTTTAATTGAAATAAACCCAAAATGGATTAGAGGTATACTCTTTGGCATTATCAAATCGTAAATACGGATATTACATTCAAAACGTATCTTAATTCGAGGGCAAAATAATTGGAAGATGAAAAGAAATTCAAGGCAAGATTTTATTAAAAACAACCAAGCCATATGAAAATAATGACATTTGATTGGTGGGGTCCATAGCTCAGTGGTAGAGCATTTAACAACACAAATGTCATAAAATAACGAAATCCATTAATAGAAGAATAATTAAAAGGACTCATACATCAAAATGAACTAATTCAAAGAAATAGAGACACGACTATCAATCCTAGGTTTGAATGACACATGATAGTACTTACTAAGTTAACATGCTTCACAAAACAAAAGACAACACATGACTAAGACTAGAAACTTGAGCGTCCAGAACCAAAAAGGATGAATGTCCAAGACAACAGTGTCATTGTAAAAGGGATAATGAGGTCTGTAAGGCTCTTGAAGTCAAGATAGTAAAGATCACCTAATTAATGCCTCGTACCAATCTTCTTTGTCTTGAGATTCTAGAAGACACAAATCGAAGGATAGAATGTCACTGAACAATTAAAAGAGTGAGTACACTTACTAATAGATAGCAAACTAAAAGGAAATTGAAGAACACACAAAACAAAAGATAAAGAGAAAGAATAACTAAGTTGCATAGTACGCAAGCCTGAAACTTGAGAGGATGTACCATTGGCGACAATAACATTCTAAGAAGAGACTACAAGTCAAAAATTAGATAAGTGACCAGAATAGTCAGGCATATGTTCAGAAGCGTCAGAATCAATGATCCACAACTTGGAAGTAGAAGATAGGAAATAAATAGACGTCGTACTTGACAAGGCCAAAATAGCAGTGGGGGAAGACATGGCATGCTTCTAGAACAAAAACTGAGCATGCTCGTTACGAGAAATAGTAATAAGATTAGTAGTTAGCGGTTGAATGTAACCAGAGGGAAAAACCTCCTCTAAAAGCCTGATGAGCTAAGACAGATTGTTTACCATGTAAACCCCCAACAATAATCAAATAGTGGGATTATTACAACCACCATGATTACATTTTCCACATCCTCGATCACCATAACCTCCACGAGGGCCACTAGAACCGCTAAGAGACAACTAAAGCAAAACGATCACCATTAAGCTCAATACTACGAGAAGAGCTAGCATCTGATAGTGTAGAAAATACATATGGGAGCAAGGGAAGTTTAGAACTCCTCAAAATTTGTGCAAAGATATACTCATACCTATATTTCAACCCAACTAAAAATCAAACATCAAAACCCTCATGCTACTGTTGCATACAAGAAATATCAAACGAAATAGATTAATACAGCTTAAGTTCTCGACAAGTCCCCAAAACCTTGGAGAAATACTCTTTAAAGTTCAAATTTCCCGGTTCAAGTCTAAAACATTGTTTGCACACCTCATAGATGCGAGTGAGATTCCCGATACCAAAATACATCTAAGTCAATTGATCTCATATCCCCTTCCGAGTGCCTAGATGAAGTAGAGTAGAACTAATATGAGACTCAATACTATTCAACATGAGTGAAATAACGTGCATCTTCTTGTTCTCATTCTGCAAAACCCAAATAACTTTCTTTTGGTATCTCCCACCAAATTTGTACAAAGTCCTCTTCCCTTAAGGAAAACATCAACCAATCAAGCCCAGAAAACATAATTACTACCATTATGTTTGACCGAGGTCATTAGAGCAAGAAAGAATGGAGCAATAGAGAGAATTGGTGGTAGGGCGGGTGAAGGTGCACATACAAGTGCAGGAGGAGAGGCTGGAGGATCTTCCTTAGAGTCCTGGCCATTCCCTGTTGTAACCCATGAATCTAACCTAAACCCAAAGAGGTAAGACCAAAGCGGAGTATAACAGGACTGAACCAGTGCAGCAGGAGGTTCAAGACACCTGAACCAGGCCAGCAAAGGGCTGGAGACAATTGAACCAGGCTGAGAAGGAGTAAAGCCTGCAGAAGATTGAATCGGGCCAACAGAAAGAGTAAACCAGCCTACCTTAGGCCTGAACCAAACCAACAGAGTGCTGAACAGGGTCAAAAAATAAGAGAACCCACATGGACCGGCCTGAACCGGAGCGGTGGACCAGATTTGGAACTGAACTGGTTGAACCTCAACTGTTGGTGCTGAATTGGCTTGAAGACAACTGGGGCTAGAGTCAACTAGGCTGGAGGCAACAGGCTAGATCTGGTAGATGGAATTGGCCCAAGATGATAAGTTGGGCTATATGGAACAGGCACAAGTTTGATATCCAACAAGTGGATATCCAAACCGAAGAGAAGACGACTTTATTCCTGCCGCCAAACAGGGTCTTCGTCCTCACAAACACAGAACGATGACCATATGGCCATCTCGCCAACTGCGCTGCCGGCAAGAATTCAAGCCACCTTCATGCAAAAAAGAGGATTCCGAACACCAAATCGCAACAAAATCCCACACCCAAGCAGCAAAATTGATATCATAGTTCAATCATGAATTCAATTTGTTCGATTGATGACCTCCACGAAGCAAAAAACACCAACATTTCGCCAGCAACGAACGATGACTGGGGCCAAGAAAACTTAATGCCCAGTCATTGACACCTTAACATGTACTGGATCCAAGGATCCTCACACATGTCGATACTAAGCTTCAACTACCCAACAGAAATGACAAAAAATGAAGAAATAGAGGGAAGACGAGAAGGAGAAAGTGAAACTCTAGCTACTTGGCAAGGATGTGAGCCAATTGTTTTGGCTTTGATACCATGTTAAAATAGAGGATAGGGTTTGGAGGAGGATGCAAGAGGAAAGGAGAATGTAATACCATCTCTCCCCCACTCCATGTATAAATATGTATGCAAAAATAACAGAAAGACTAATATACCCATAAAGGGTAGACTTATTACATCCTTGTCATGCCTATCTTCTAACATTTATGAATATCATAACGACAAAAATGATCACCTTGCAATGCACTCAAAGCCGTGGCTGCACAAGCAGGATTTACAAAATCCACAAAACAAAGGATTAGGGGATCTCCACCACGCTGCAAAAAAGGGTAAACACAGACTTAGTGAAGAGAATAGACTCACTTTTAGACATGGCAATGTTAGTAACTGACAAACAAAGTCAAGCGAAGCAGGCAATGAACCATTAATTAAAAATTCATAATCAAATTACATGTCTGGATTCCTTGATCACGAGTCTAACTTCTCTATACCCTACAAAAGGGCGGAAAATATCTAGAGACGTCGCTAAGGATCATGAATGAATCAGAAGCAGAGGTCAACACTACTGACAAAGATTGTAGAAACTATAAAAACACCTATTAATGGAATTCCTTCCCATCATAATAAAATCTTAAGAGGATACGAGCTACTTCTCTTGTCGTGCTGTTGGAAGGTAGTCCCTCAACATATACAGTACTGGAAGCATCGGGAGGGAGAGGCAGACTTTCGCGGGCCGGCCTTGCCATTGCATCAACTGAGAGCTGACCACCAACTCCAATGCCTCGACCATTTGGTGCTACATCTGAAAAAATAGCCCTTGGCTGACCAAGCCCAACTGGATCAGCCATGGAAAGAGCACGGCTGCCACCACCAACATTGCTTCCTAATCCGACTCCACCAAAATTACTAACTTCAGCAGAAGTATAAGAAGGAAGTTGCTACAAAAGCAACAACATAAATGTTTTAGCACAAAAAGAGGCATAGCAGATGAAAGCAACCATGACCCATACACTCGGAGGGTACCGTATTTTGGAGGTAGCTAGCATATGCTGATCCAATTGTTTTAGTGTCATTCATTCCAGAATATGGGAGATCTGCAATGGTAAGAAGACCAGATTTGAATACCACTTTACTTCGATATGACCGGTATAACAAATCAATCATGAATCTTCAATATACATACAACACATGAAATCAATTTTTTTTTTCATTCCACTCTCCCATACATGTCATTATAATATATGCATCCGCTTACCAAGCAACTTAAATATTCAAGGTTTTACAAATCTACAACAATTTTGTAGAAGGTAAGTAGCAGAAATTAAAAGATACCACCAAGTTGCCAAGGTTTGTTGGGCCTAAGCCAAAGCCCAACTTGAACTTCATCAATGAGAGACTCATGTTGGACAAAATATGAAACAAATAATAATTTCACCACAAATACAAATATAAAATGCAACAAATCCCAGACAATTTTAGCCACATACAGCATATACAGATTATCCCCTCAACATACAACCAATTACAAGTTATGGAAATATTCTTAGCCAAATCAATCACCTTTCAATATCAGATTCCAGATATCAATTTTTATTTTTTTTTTGCAAAAATAAAGCTAACTTCATGGAAATACAGAGGATGATACAACTCATTCCAGATGATCTCAACAGCGTAGAGCATATTTCCTAACATAAATAAATGCCTTTGGGCGTCAAATTCCTGCAAACATCAAATATCTACAGTATTTTGTAAAATACAACTACTTTCAGAATTTTGAATGTCTTTAAGCAATTTCAGCATCAGATTTCATGAAAAAGAGAGTGAAAAGATTCTCGAACATGGTCAATAACAAAAGAGAGAAATGAGTAAAGCCAAAGAGTTGAAACATAGTCAAAAAGAGGGGTGGGAGAGAGAGAGAGAGGCTTATTTTTTAAAACAGGTTGATTTCAGTAAATTGGGTATTGGTTTCACTGGAAAAAAAAAAGGAAAGAAATAAAAATGGGTTAGATAGAAAGCGAGATCAAAGAGAAATGCAGAGAGAGCTGTAGAAAGAGTGAGGATAATGCAAACAAAAAAGAAAAAGACCGAACTGTATGACCCCAAAAAAGTACTTATACTCGGAGTTAGATTCAAGTAGATCTATGAAGTTCAACTGTAGAATTTTGGAATAGAACCAGATACTTATACATGGCTTTCCAATCTGGTGTTATGCATATCAACTATAACGATCAAAGCCACCAGAGCAACAAAAAAATTTTATCAACTACAGGGAAAAAACCAAAGTCTTAGGTGCTTCATGATTATGCCCAAGGCCAAGGGTCTTGATTGCACCTCGGAGAAGTCAATTCAGACCTATTAAGACACGTCAAGTGCACTCACTTTCATCTTCTTGACCACTACTTTTACCAACTGAATTTATATTCTTAACCACCGTACCATTAGCATCATCAACAGCTGTATTTGATAAAACCTCCTTTACAAAAGATGAAAGGAATGTTAACAAATTAGTAGTTTCATCCTTCTTATGGCTCATAATGTTCAAAATTATTTAAGCATTTCTTGTGATATCTGAATCACTTTCATTACATCCTGGCCCCATTACTTGCAGAATTAATGTTACATAAAACTTTGGTTATGTCAGAAGTAGGACAAAGGCCACTTTTTTAACAATAGTTGTGAATGCCCATGCCGCCTCAAAGTTTCTGCCCAGAATTTCCAACAAAATCTTTCACAAACTATGCCTTCAAGGCGGCCAGATCTCCAAACAGTCAAATTTGTGAATGCCCTTAAGACGGCTAGATCTACAAAGAGTCACACGAAAGAACCCAGAAGCGACATTGTTCTATATAGGCACAATAACAAACCCTAGAAACACAAAGGGTTACAATACAGAACTATATACAAGAATACACAATACAAAAGAAAGATTAGATCAAGAAAGTGTCATATTAATGCAGCAAGACCACGAAATTAGATATGAAAAATCAGTTCACCAGAAAACATTCGACTCAATTTCACCAATCGCGTGAGCTCGTACCCATATAGACGATACATTTATATACTTTGATATTGAAATTAGAACGTGGAATAGTTTACCATAGTCAGAACGATGTCGCTTGAGCAAGCTTGCTGAAGGATGCAGAGACGGTTGACTATTCCAGTAGCCATCCGCCATCTCTTCTGCAATCAAAAATCATATTTTCTTTTCTCATTTTTGGAGTCTTTATATGAATATGCTTGCGTATCCACTTCTTACGAGAGAGAGAGACAGAGAGAGACAGAGAGAAGTTATAGTAGTCGAAACCGTAATGGAGAGAGCGTACCTGGCCGGGAGTTTTGAGTTGTGTAAAACCCTAGCTCGGTTTTGGACTCTGCTGCACGCGCCTCGCTAGATGATTCCTCTCTCTTTCACTCTCGGTCGGGGAAGAATATTTGGGAGCGTCGACTGGTTTGAGATCGGTATCAACTCCATTTTTTTTTGTTTTGTTTTTTTTTTTTTTTTTTTTGGGAAAAATTACACTTAAGGTTTAATATACCCTCCAAAGTTTGTACTAATTTAACATTTACGCCGTCGACGTCTAAATTACATCAAGACACTTTAAAGTTTCTAAACATATAATACTTAAATTGCTTAAATTTAAAATAATATTTTAATTAAAGATAGAATATCAAATATTTTAAATTTTATGATCGAAATTCATGTTCTATTGTATCATTTATTGAAATAAAATCAAAAATAAAAATTTAATTTTTTCGTAATTAATATACAATTATATTATCTATTGAAATAACACTTAAAAATCAAACAAGAGGTCTAAGTCATTCATAATATAACATGAATTTTAAAACAAAAATTTATGTTTTATTATATCATTTATTAAAATAAAATCAAAAATAAAAATCTATTTTTTTCTTAAAAAATCATAATTAGTATACAACTATACTATCTATTAGAATAAAACTAAAAAAATCAAACAAGTAGTCAAACTATAATGGACATAATATCTTTGAATTTTAATTGGGATATTTTGGTAGTTTAATTTGATCGTTTAAACAATCAAATTAAATTTCAATAAATAATATAATTGTATATTAATTACAATTTTTTTTAAAAAAATAAATTTTTAATTTTATTTCAATAAATGTCATAATAAACATGAATTTTAGTTGTAAAATTTAAAATATTTGATATTCTATTTTTGATTAAAATATTTTTTTATTTAAATATAACATTTTAAACTTGAAGGATATAAGTATTTTATACTTATAAATTTTAGAAAGTCTGAATATAATTTACTAACGGATATATACATTGACAACAGGGGTATAAGTGTTACGCGCATACAAACTTCATCTAAATGATTAAGTGACGAACTTCAAGGGATCTGAATATAATTTTTCCTTTTTTTTTCGGTGTATAGAAAATGGATAGGGATTTGCACTCTAAAAGATTTAACAAAAAAAATTTAAACTCTTACAAATTAGATTTTTTGTGTTGTATTTGTGATCCTTCTGGTAGTATCTATTGCTTATTTTGTTAAAAATTGTCCCCATTACATTGATAAAATGAGTAATATGAAGCTAAAAGACAAACTATACTACAACACCTTTAATAAATGTAGGATAAAATGTAAAAAATTTAATATGTGAAGGAATAAAATAAAAATTCTTTAAGTCTTTCAAGATAGAAAATAAAATTTACTTTCCCAAAAAAAAAAAATAAACCTTTTGTGTAATATGCGAATCCTACATGTTTAAAGTTAAACAATTAAGATAGATCACAATAATAAATAACATCCAAATATTATAATTATAATTTGGACGTTGATGTCATATTGTCATCCCAATATTTTTTTGTGTTCCAAGTATATCAATCGTCCACTCATGGGTTGACCATCAACAAGTCCAATGGCATTACTTTTATTGGCCGACAATCCTACAAAAAATAAAATAATAAAAGGAAATAAATACTACATTATTATTAGATTATTATATTAAAAATTGTCATTTTATTCGCACCTCTTTTCCTTTAGTGGTATGATTTTGATGCGATAGCGTCTTCTTTTTTGTTTTCTTTTTTTTTCCTTGTAACTTGCTCAACTTTTGATTGCTTCCTTTTGAATGATAGACGATCTTTGCTTCTAACTGCTAATAGAGTAAGTATATTCCTATCATTTACATCGCTGGAGTTTCTACCAACAATTGAGCTAGGACTTGGTTGATAACTTTCACTACCTCCTTCGTTTTGTTGTAGTTTCTCTTTTAAACCATGTATACAATTCATTACAAACATGCACTTATCTTCATATTCTACTGCCAAGCTTGTCAACTTGCTAAAAGCATTACACAATTTATCAAATCATTTTGCTTCAAGTGTGGCACTTAAACAGTTATAACTGATTTTAATCTTTATGTGACATATTTTCATATTCTTCCTCCATCTCCGTACAATGTACTTATCAGGAAGTGAGTAAATCTTTCTACGAACTAACACTATCGTGCATGCTTGCATAATATTTCTATATACTCAAACAAGCAACAATTGCACTTTACTTCATAATCTTTTTCATTGAACCAAACCTTAAAATTTGCACTCCTCAATCATGATATCCTCGTATACATCATATTTAGAAATCAAATCTTTCACTTTGACCAAAGTCAAATCACAATACATCTTCCCTGTCAATACCCTTTAGAACTCCATAAATTTTGAGATAGTGTTAACTCTTTGAACTTGTTTCTCCATATCATATTGGGTTACACAAAAGACTTGCAAAGATAAAGACTTATATTCTTTTTTGGTTATCCTTTTCCACCTTACTTTTCAATGTATTTTCATATTGTTCGATAAATTGTTTCAAGGTAGTCTTAGAGTTGACATAGTCATCAAAGAATGACTTCATACTCTTACTTCGTTGTATGGTAGACATTCCCACCCAAAAAATGGTTTTAACAAAGATCGACACCTAACAATGCCTCTCATTGTACAACCAACTGATCCAATCATTATTATGTTGCATGTACTTTTCAATCATTTAATTCTAACTTTCTTCAAATTTTATACAACTTAATGAATCATAAACGACCCTCTGCAAGAAATATTTTTGATGGATTCATATTGCTCATAACCTCTCAACTTTTCAGGCAATTTCTTTATGATGTGCCATAAGCACCATCGATGTTTAGCATTAGGAAAAACAACCTCAACTATATTTTGCATGGCTTTGCCTTGATTGGTAACTATGGCATGTGGAGTTTTCCAAAACATATGTGCAAGCCACAATTGAAACAACCAAGTATGTTTTTATGTCTTCACTGGAGATCAAACCACATCTAAGCAAAGTCGATTGTCCGTGATGATTAATACCTACAAATGGAGCAAAGGGCATGTCATACTTAATTGTCAAATATGTAGTATCAAATGTAATAACATCACCAAATTCTTGATATGCTATCGTACTCCTCGCATCACCCTAAAACACATTCCTTAACCGACTCTCATCATCCAAATCCATTGTATAAAAAAAAATTGTATTTTCAGCTTGTATCTTTAAGAAATACTTGTGTATTGTAGAGGCATCTCCTTCCCCGAGCCGTAACCGCCTTATTTTTTTAATATAATTTCTACAATCCTTCTCTAAGAAGGAGATAATTTCATGCCCCCCAACTTCAACCACAAAGGAGGTGAAAATTTTATTCAGTCTAATTCCCACTCGATTGTTCAACTCAATCTTCCTTTTCATATGTGGCCACTAGATTGCATCAAAAAAATTGAGTTTTGCTTGGACTCAACTCATGGTTATGATCAAATATGACAATGTTCAGTTGTCACTTTTCACCGGCACACAAAATTGTTAGCATATTAGCCTTACAACCTATTTTTATGCTTGGATATGGCTTCAATGGATTTTTGGAAGTAGACTTTGACTTGCCTGATCGAGAACAAGCAATAGTCACGTATTTCAACTCACCATCATCTCTTTTTGTTGATGATCTTATCTTTACTAGGAACCCTGACCGCTTACCATAACTCGTGTAATACTCAAACAACTGTTTATAATTTTCGAACATCATCCCAATCTTAGGCTCGTCTACATCAACTACATTCGTCATTTTAGTCCCAACATTTTCTTCTATCAGCTGCAAACTACTTGAAGATTCACCTTCCATTGCAATAAAATTTCATTGCAACCCATGTTTTGTTAATTAACCAGAATTTTGTCTAACACAAAATATGCCTAAACACCATAACAAAAGAAATTTATTTATGCTCCATAATAACCAACAAAAGGAAATGAATTTTTTTTGTGTTTGACAAATCTATAAATCAAGCCTTTGTTTGTTTATATATATCAAAATAAATAACTAGAAATATAACAATCAAAAATAAATTGAATCAACCTCCAATTACTACCTAGAAAATAAATAAAATGAAATTCACGTACTGTAGAGCCGACTATGATGGAGTCAATTTTAACAAATTTTCGGGACAATGTGTACTTTGGTGAAAAGATGAAGAGAGAAGAGAACGGCTATAACTTCGACGAAGAGATGTAGCCAATTGGACAACGTGTAATCTGGTGAAGAGATGAATGGAGAGGATAATCGCTATGGCTACAACATCGAGTGGAATGGGTATTTCAAGTGCTTGTGGCTGGTGTCAATTTTAGGTTGGTTTTTCTATAGAAGGAAGCCTATCGTTCATGCGGCCAGTGTCGATTGGAGATTGTGTCACAGTGACAGGTGATTGGGGTACTTTGTCAAAGTTCAAGAGGAGGAGAATTTTAGGGCTTTGGGGAAGAAGGCTTACTTCGTTCGGGGAGGGAGAATGTGAAAAGGGGGCTTCTGAATTTTTTAAGTTGCTGATTTTGTAAGTTTATTTTTTAAAGAAATTAAGTGACTTAAATTGCCGAGTTAGTAAGGACACTTCAGTTGCCACATCATCAAGTCACTTATTTAGATCCAAAAAATCAAGTCCCAATAACATTACCCAAAAACTAATTGAGAAGAACTACTTGGCGCTTTTCAAAACTCCAAGGAATATAGAAACAAAGAAAACATACACACATGCATATACTGAGCATGTGGAATACAAAAAAACACACAGATAAGGCACCACTTCAAGTTTGTTCTTTTGAACTTCTTTATGTATTAGAAAATAAGAAAAATGAATGAAAAAGCGAGATGAGGGGCACGAAATATGATTTCGTACAAGTTTTGGAACCATGATAAAAGACTAAGAAAATCACATGCTTTAGCCAAATGTATAAATCATAAATTAATAGGCCAAAGAGTAGAGCAATTTGAGTCATTTCAGTGATGCATGGCAATCTCTGTAAGAATAGAAGCAAATTTACTTTAGGAGGATCTTCACTTGGCATTCACTGCTATTGACAAAGAAGAAGAGGAAGAATAAGCTAAGAAGAAGGCTGCAGTTGACGAAGAAGAAGCAAGAGAAGATGGCAGGTCTTCTATTTTGATATGGAAGGCACTAAACGACGTTGTTTCTGTGCACATATTTTCAAAAAATAAAAAAAAAGAGCCATAAAACGGCATAGTTTACCATGAGGTTAGTATTCAACCGTAGAGGAGCTGGACCGCACCCTGCCTCTCTTTACCAACGCATGTCCGTGTATCCCTCTTTCACCCACCCTTGTTATCTCTCGTAGACACCCACCCACACATCATCCTCCACTACACTCACCCCCCCCCCCCCAAAAAAAAGAAAAAGAAAAAAACAAAAGACGCACACCGAAGAAACAAAGAGAATCACATACCTCTCTATCTTCCCCCTCTCTACCCGATGCACACTCTCTGCCCTGACGCACATCCACCGCCCTCACATCACATGCTTTGTTTTTTCTTTGGGTGTTATCATCATAGTGCTCATTACACAATGGCATAAGAAAATGCAATGTTCTCTATATCATTTGTGATTGTTTCTCACTTACCAAGCTCCTCGGGGCTATCACCTCTATTGATTAGTAGTAATGATTTTGCATCCCACCAACGTTTCAAATTTCATCTACCCAACCTACTCATTGGCCTGGTGATGAATTTTTTTTTGGGGGGAGAGTTGTCATTGTTACAATAACGGATTGAATGTCGTCAAGGCCATTGTCAACATTACATTGGATCCAATATAAATCAACAATAAAAGACTGAAGCTGTAAGAATTTTTTTCTCGGCACATGAACCTGCAGTTGGATTGAACTTTTTTTTCTTAGGATTGAGTTTGTTATTAGGAGGTAAATTGAAGGTATAAACATTCATTTCCCTAAGGATTAACCCTCAGTCAGCGTCGACGCATATCAACTGTTTTTCAAAATGCCCCCTTCCATCACACACACACACAGCACATGCCGCCTTCAAGCACCACACCACACACATAAGCACACAACCCTTTCCCAATCTCAGTCTTTTTCGCCCTCTACCCCTACACACAATCATCACTAAACGCCCACATGCACAACACCACACGCACAAAGTCTCTCTATACTTGATACATGTGTCACCACCACACGCACAATCAATAAGTTTTTTTTTGTATATTTGCACAATCAATAAGGTGGATGTCACCTTTTTATTTGATACAACTTGGGTTAGTGTTTTTAGAAAAAAATCTAGTCGAATGTTTTTAAAATATTAGTAGGCTCATATTGATTGGTGATTGTCAAAAAATTGGGTTATACATCGCTTTCTTGCATGGGCAAATGACTGTAAATTTTTTTTTACGAGTTACATAGTATTTTTAGATACCAATAATTGCAAGTATTATATATGAGCATTACCTGAATTAATTTTGTGATGATATAATATTAACTTATGTTATTTGAACGGAAAGACCACCAACAAATTTGCATGGACCAACAATGTGTTTTCCATCTTTTTCAAGTCGTGTTTCATTTCTATGTGGCAGTATGATGCATGTGAACTATTTGAGGTTAATTAGATTAATGCACTGTTTAATAAGAAGGATGGAAAGTAGGAAGAATACACTTTCTATCCTTCAATAATGAATAGTGAAAATTATACACTTTTCTTCTTTTATATTTGGTTGGATAGATGAAAAATAAAAATGACCAATTTTTTTTTAATTTTTTTTGTCTAATATTAGAGGTGACAATCGAGCAGCATCATGTCAAATTCATGTTGAATCATAAAATTATGAGTTTTTTATATTTCTTGTTCGCGTGTCAGGTCATTTTTAAATTCGTGTTGAGTTATAATCAAGTTCATTTCATAAAATTCGTGTCGACTTCGAGTCCGAGTCGTAATTTGTATTTTTTTTATTTTTTTAAATATATATATATAGATATATATTTTATTATTATATTTTTATATAAAATTAATGTATACATAATATATAGACAAATAAGATACATCTCAACACAAATAATTAATTTTTCATCCATTTTTCTTCTGATTTTGGAGGTATTGATTTTGGTTAGTTAGAAGGAAAGTTAATTCATCCATTTTTTCATCCTTCTTATTTTTCTTTCTTACCAAACATGATGTTTTATTTATCCTTTCAACTTTTAATCCTTTTATTTTTTTTTATCATATCAAACAGAGCATAATAGAGCTATTACTGATGGTCCTTTTTGAGTTAAATCTTGTGTAAAACAACTATGAATAAGATTAAGATTAAACCCATTCTCTCTCCTCAAAATACCATTTTTATCCAATAATCTCTGTTTTTTTTTGCTGGGAGTCGAGTTGTGAGATTGGTTTGCAGTGGAATCAATAAAAAACTAACCCTACAACATGAAACATTTTTTTTTAACTAAAGGGTTTTTTTTGTCATTTGATAACTTATGTTAGACAGATAAGACGAAAGTAATTGACAAGGAAGGTTAGTGTTATTTCTCTAACAAGAGGGGGTCTAGTCATTATTTGATCAAATCTCAAGGTGGATATAATTTACCCTTTTATTTATTAGTTTTATTTGTTGATCTAATCATTCATTACTCATTGTCATTAGATTGACGATGGATCCTACTATTAATCGAGACCCACCAATTCAATAGTTATGATGCATTAGGCCAACAAATTGAGTTCAAATAATATTTTGCATTGTCTTATTTCAATCTCTAATTTTTAATTTGTGTCAAATTAGTCAATAATAAATGATATTTGCTGGTCATAAATGTAATTTAATGCATTGTATTAGTTTGAATGTATAGTCGTTCGTTGTTGTAAATATCAGAGGATCCCTCTCCCTCCTCCTCTCACACACAATCTCTGAGATAAACCTTCTATGCCCTCCTCCACCATACCTTCACCCCCAACCGCACTCTATACCTCTATGTGTTTTTTTCTCTCTCGCTTGCTCCCTTCCCCACCCCCACGAGTAATATTCAATATAACAATAAAAGGCCATGTCATCACCTTTATATTGTGTCACCATCTAACAGAAATAATGTTTATTGAATTTGATTAAATTCACTCACTAACTTGCTATTTTTTTATTGAATAGCCAATGTCAATGTCAATGCCAGTGCCAGTGACACTTACCCATCCTAATTTTTTTTATTACTTTTGTGTCATATTTTTTAGGTTATGATGGGCCAAGTCCAACCCATGTTATAAGTCTGCTCCGATCTAAAGACCTAACTCCAAGAGATCCAGCTACTCAAGTTTAAAGGAGTTTACACCCGGATAACTTTATCAAGACCAAAGAGCTACATCAGCAGGGGAGCATGCACAGTCATCTAAGAGCCTAAGGTCATCCAGGAACCTCACCCTCATCACCAAGGGAGCACCCAGGAGCCTCACCCTCACAGTCTGGAGAGAGTCAACCTCCCTCATCCTTGATCAAGTCCTTGGGAGAGCACACCAACCGTCACACTCCGCCTATTGAGAAGATAATAGGTCGCCTCTACCGGATCAGCTACCTAATTACTATCAAACGGTCCTAAGCCATAATGACCGTCAGACTAGCAATTCAATTACTACACCAAGCTACTATAAAATGTAAGCCCCTCCAACACTTGGGGGGCATCAGACTTATTCGAGCGTAACTTTATCTCTTCTCTCAAAGCTTGCGACCTTCTACTCCTAACACACCGAAGTTAATAAAATCAGCGACCAACTTTGCCATTCAAAGTGGACGTAGGCCACGGCTAAATCACTATAAACCTTGTCTTCTCTCTCCCTCTATTTTACTTAATTTTATATTGTTTAATTGACTAGTGGTGTGCAAACCGATTTTGTGTATCGTCAGTTTGGCGCCATCTGTGGGAACGACAAAATTCTTACCTAAACATTTTCTTTGCTGAATCAAAAGCGATCCCACCAGATCCATGAATCAGCCTGAAGACATTCCTCCACGAGAGGAGGAGGAGGTTGTTCTTCCACCCAATCCAGTCTCAAATGTGCAGCAGATGCTGGAGACCATGCAGCAGCTCATAACCCAAAACTAGCAGATCCTGCAGTTGATGCTTGGGCAACAAGGAGNAGGTTGTTCTTCCACCCAATCCAGTCTCAAATGTGCAGCAGATGCTGGAGACCATGCAGCAACTCATAACCCAAAACTAGCAGATCCTGCAGTTGATGCTCGGGCAACAAGGAGGAACACAACCTGGACCTCAAGTTAGGGGACCTCCACTCCCTGGTCATCAAGGAGCTCCTCACCTAGGCGTTCCCCACCCAGGCGCCCCTCCTTTGGGAGTTCCCTTGGGTGCTCCACACAGGGGAGCTCACCATGAGGGTCCTCCTCCAGCTCCTGCTCCGGCTCACTTTGGTGGAGACCTTCCTCTCCAAAAGGACGATGGTGAAAACCAAAGCATGGAGCATGAGAGATATTTCTGTGGTAATTCCAGAGTACCTTCTCCCAATCAATGGAATGAAAAAATTAAAAAGGTGCAAAATCAGCTGGGTGACGTCTTCAACGCCATGAAGGCGCAGGGCCCCGAGACAGTAGATTACCTCGTAAGTCGAACTAACACACCTTTCAAGCCTGATATGGCGAACTACCCGCTCCCTCAAAAATTCGGAGGCAAGGGAAATGGTTGTGGTTCACAACGCGGAGTACAAGCGTTGTATGACAAAGTATTACAACTCAAGGGTGAAGTCTCGTTCCTTCCAGCCAGGAGATTGGGTCCTCAAAAAAGTGATCCTCGCCACAAACGNTATTACAACTCAAGGGTGAAGTCTCGTTCCTTCCAGCCAGGAGATTGGGTCCTCAAGAAAGTGATCCTCGCCACAAACGATTCACGCGAAAGAAAGCTAGGACCAAATTGGGAAGGACCCTACCTCATAACAGAAGTGGTGATGCCAGACACCTACAAGATTCAGAATTCTGAGGGGAAGGTCTTACCCCATTCATGGAATGCGGAGCACTTGAAGAGGTACTACCAATAACAGCNCTCATAACAGAAGTGGTGAGGCCAGGCACCTACAAGATCCAGAATTCTGAGGGGAAGGTCTTACCCCATTCATGGAATGCGGAGCACTTGAAGAGGTACTACCAATAACACCTTGAGAGTAGAAACGTTGGAGACTTGGTGAAATTTTTGTGGAGCTATTGCTTTTTATGATCAGAAAAATGAATAAAATTCTAGAGATTTACTTCCAAAAAATCTTTGCCTTTTCATATTCAACATCTCAACTTCAAAGTGGCATCAGTGGCAAAAAATCACTTTTACAAAAATTGGATCACAAAATGATTTCCTAAATTCCTAAAAACAAAAATTAAAATCAAAAAGTCTCTAGCACTCTAACTACTCTCATGGTCGTCGTCCCCTTCCTCCTCGTCATCATCATCCTCGGCATCGTCAGAGCTCCCATCACTATCCTCAGGTGCCTCAGTTGGCAAGAAGTTTGAGACATCAATGTCGGGAAAAACGGCAGAAATCTTTCCCTGGAGCTCCTCATAACCATCAATGAAAGCATCTAGAATGTCATTCTCCAGGTTTGCCTCAGCCCGAGAAGCTCTTTCTTGAGCAGCCTTTACCTCTGCCTCAAGGGTAGCCTCTCTGAGCATGGCCTTCTCGCGGGTCTTTGCAAGCTTAGCCTCACTGAGCGTGGCCCTCTCACGGACCTCCGCAAGCTCAGTCTCGAGCGTGGCCGCCCTCCCATGGGCCGTCGAAAGCTCAGCCTCACTGAGCGTGGCCCTCTCACGGACCTCAGCAAGCTCAACCTCGAGCNGGACCTCCGCAAGCTCAGTCTCGAGCGTGGCCGCCCTCCCATGGGCCGTCGAAAGCTCAGCCTCACTGAGCGTGGCCCTCTCACGGACCTCAGCAAGCTCAACCTCGAGCCTAACCATCCTCTCATGGATCGCCGAAAGCTCAGCCTCAAGACCAGCCGCCCTCTTACAGGATGCCACAAGGTTAGCATCATAAATCCTGCCAGTACCTTCAAACTCGGTTATCCTCTCTTGAGCAGCACAAAAATCATTTTGCACAAATTCATAATCATGCTTTAGCTTGTGATAAAGAAGGGTCCTTGACAATAAACGCATAGATGTTGATGAATCCTGGTGAAAAACAGAAGACAAAAGAAGGTCAGACACTTATGGAAGGGAGAAATGGGAGAAAATAAACTCTTACCCANATCCTGGTGAAAAACAGAAGACAAAAGAAGGTCAGACACTTATGGAAGGGAGAAATGGGAGAAAATAAACTCTTACCCAAGCCCAGCCTTCAAGGAAAGAGCTAAGAATTCCCTTCGTACCCAAGGCTCCAATCTCATCCACATCCTTCTTGCACAAAAACAACCCAAGCCGATCCTTGATGACCGATGCATTACCTAGCATGGAACAGATCTAAGAAGGTACTCCGCTAGGGTTCCCCATAGGAGGGGTGGCTGAACAGGGGGCAAAAGGTGTGGCCAATAAACGAGACTCTATTGTGGAAGGTCCAATTGAGGGAGTATTCGACTGAGGAGACGCCTCTAGAGGAGCCACTTTATGGGAAGGTGCCCGAGGTACCACTTGAGGAGCTGGCAGAGAAGAGCGCGCCTCAGGCGGTAAGGTCACTTGGGAGGCACTGCGCGTCATCAACTTGGAAGTTTTCTTCGCCACCTTAGAAGGAGGAGAACTCTTATCAGAGAGGCGAGATCTGAGCTTCTCCCTGTCTATAGCTGCAAAGTAAATAAAATGTTACCTAGATGAAAAACACCAAATAAAAGAGAAAGCTGCAAAGGAACTAACTCACTTTTTCTTTTCAAAGAAGAGCCACCGGACCTCGGGGTAGTACCACCATCTTTGGACATAAGGACTCCAAAATCTTTTTCAGGATAAGCTCTCAATGCCTCTAGTTTCCACTCTTGGCCCAGGGAAAGCACAGGGGGATCTGCAAGAGGAATGATGAGTAAAAAAAGAAAAAAGAGAGAAAGTGTGTGGCATACCAAGTTTCTTAGGGGTACCCCATCCTCTTGGTACCAAAGTCCTATCTGCCTCTGCAGCCCACTCTCCACCGATAATTATAAAGCGAGATTTTCAACTATGATAGTTGGACCGCAATCCGGTGATCAACTTGTCTTTTGTGATAAAATAATACCAGCCCCGATTGGGAGCAGGGGTCTCGCTCAAAGTATAAGCACCATGAAATTCCTTAGGTGAGGCATCCTCGTGATGCACTTTTCTCCACAACACTAGGAAGCTCAACAAAACCCTCCAACCGTTGGGTGATAGTCGCCTAGAGGTGAGTGAAAAATAATGGAGAATGCGGCAAATAGAATGAGACATGGGAAACCTGANTTGGGAGCAGGGGTCTCGCTCAAAGTATAAGCACCATGAAATTCCTTAGGTGAGGCATCCTCGTGATGCACTTTTCTCCACAACACTAGGAAGCTCAACAAAACCCTCCAACCGTTGGGTGATAGTCGCCCAGAGGTGAGTGAAAAATAATGGAGAATGCGGCAAATAGAATGAGACATGGGAAACCTGAGTCCAGCTTCGAGCATCTCTTCATAAACAACAATATCACCCGACGAGTCGTCAGAAGTAAGCTCATCCACCTCAGCTCGACGACACAACACAGTCGGAGGAATATGATAAACATAAATAATCCTCAAGAGCTCATCATCAGTATTGAGAAGCTATAAAGGGTACTCACCTTAGATCCATCATCAATTATTTTGCTTTTGTGTTTTTTCTTACGGGAACTTGAGGAGTTACCTGAACCACCGTTAGGGAGGTCTTGAGTAATCTGACTTTGAGAAAATCCACCAAAAGAAACCATCCTATGCATCCCAGTTGCACAGCCAGGTAGCACGCCCAGGCTGTCCGCACGCCTAGGCAGCTCGCCCAGGCTATCTGCGAGCACAGGCAGCTCGCCCAGGCTGTCCGTGCACCCAGGCAGCACGCCCAGGCTATCCGCACACCCAGACAGCTCGCCCAAGCTGTCCGCGTGCCCAGGCAGCTCGCCCAGATCAGTGCCCTCCACGCCCAGCTCACCATACTCACCCATATGGGAGCCCAACCCTCTCTCCTGCTCGCTTACCACTTGGGCTGCACACCTCCTTGCGCGATCAGTAAAGGCGCCTAGTGCCTGCGACATCCCAAACATCTCCACGCCGGCGTCTACCTCATCCTCCATCTCTCCTTGGATCACTGCAGTAACCCATGATGATTACTTCCTTCATTCGCCATGGATTCCTAACACAATTCCTTGAAAGATTCTTGGAGATAAAAACCATTTTTTCACTTTCTCAAGTTTCAATGGAATGAGTGAAGTGGAGATAGCTGCTATTTATACATAGGGTTTTATTAAAACAAGGAAAAGGCACAAAGGCTCCATTCAAAACCAAGGGCTCTTCTAGAAAAAAAAATCAGATTTAAAAGGGGGTGTATGCTATTTTGACTGTAACTTTTGATTCATAAATCCAAACGAGGCNTTCTCAAGTTTCAATGGAATGAGTGAAGTGGAGATAGCTGCTATTTATACATAGGGATTTTTTAAAACAAGGAAAAGGCACAAAGGCTCCATTCAAAACCAAGGGCTCTTCTAGAAAAAAAAATCAGATTTAAAAGGGGGTGTACGCTATTTTGACTGTAACTTTTGATTCATAAATCCAAACGAGACCCATAATATGTCAAATCGAAGCTCTCAAAGAGTTCTACAAAAATTATAGCCAACGGCAATAAACGACGACAAAAAAATCCCAAAAAAGGCCTAGAAGTATATGTTTTGGCTTCCTGAAGTTTTTCCAATTTTGTCGTTCGGCCAAAAATTCAAACTCAACCGAATGCCCACCTTTCTAAGTTCCTTGAACGCAGTGCATTGAGGGGTAAATGATGGACCAGGCCCAAGGGCCCAACCCATGTTATAAGCCTGGTCTAATCTAAAGGCCCAACTCTAAGAGATCCAGCNAGCCAACGGCAATAAACGACGACAAAAAAATCCCAAAAAAGGCCTAGAAGTATATGCTTTGGCTTCCCGAAGTTTTTCCAATTTTGTTGTTCGGCCAAAAATTCAAACTCAACCGAATGCCCACCTTTCTAAGTTCCTTGAACGCAGGGCATTGAGGGGTAAATGATGGACCAGGCCCAAGGCCCAACCCATGTTATAAGCCTGGTCTGATCTAAAGGCCCAACTCCAAGAGATCCAGCTAATCAAACCCAAAGGAGTCTACACCCAGATAACCTTATCAAGACCAAGGAGCTACATCAGCAAGGGAGCATGCACGGTCATCTAAGAGCCTAATGGTCATCCAGGAGCCTTACCTTCATCACCAAGGGAGCACCCAAGAGCCTCACCCTCGTAGTCCGGAAAGAGTCAACCTCCCTCATTCTTGATCAAGTCCTTGGGAGAGCACATCAACCGTCACACCTCGCCTGTTGAGAAGATAATAGGTCGCCTCCATCGGATCAGCTACCTAATTACCATCAAACGGTCCTAAGCCATAATGACCGTCAGACTAGCAAGTCAATTACTACACCAAGCTACTATAAAATGTAAGCCCCTCCAACACTTGGAGGGCATCAGACTTATTCGAGCGTAACTTTATCTCTTCTCTCAAAGCTTGCGACCTTCTACTCCTAACACACCGGAATTAATAAAATCAACGACAAACTTTGCTATTCAAAGTGGATGTAGGTCACGGCCGAACCACTATAAACTTTGTCTTCTCTCTCCCTCTATTTTACTTAATTTTATATTAAGTAATTGACTAGTGATGTACAAATCAATTTTATGTATTATCACGTTATATTAATTATCAGTGGTGCCTACACATGATCTAGTGATGCCAAGCCATGACCTCTATGGGAATGAGTCTAGTGTTTATTTATTTACTTATATTTTTGGGTTAGCCCAATGCTTATTGTTTACTTTTTGGGTCACATCATGTTTAATAACTATTGGTAATTAGCTCTCCATCATTATCACATCCGAATAATGTGATAGCCGTTTTTAAATTTTTAGGAGACTCCCTATCACCTTGAGTAATTTGTTTTTTGGCCCACGACTCTTGCTTATCTCGAGGCACCATGTGTCTTTACCTCATGTTTTTTAGATTATGGTGTGTTGGTTCAAAATTTGTCCCACCTCCACATGAGTTAAGTTGAACTCTGTCGACCTTTAAGTCAGTTTTTTGGTTTACATCAGCTTTCTGATAGTTTAGATTAACTTTTTAAATTCTGAAAATCCTAAAAATAAGTCAAAAGTCGAAGGGTAAGTTTCGGGGTCGATCTTTCGATGTTTAAATCNGGGGGGGGGGGGGGGGGGGGGGGGGGAGCTGAAAACTAGGATTGGCGCAGCTCAAACTTTCCCCATCCAGGGAGGAGTTCGGCAGGCAGCTTTCGTTATTTCCCAATAGAATTACTGATTTTTTCCTACACACTTCAATATTTATAAACTGCAGTGAATCGAATTATATACCTTTCTTTCAATTTTCTTTCAACCTTTGAACATAAGCATCTGTCAACATGACCCGAAATTGCAGCAGGATTAAGATGGCATCCCACGGTGTACCAAATAGACATACGTGTGAGTGGATAATATTCTTGGAATAGGTTGAGGTCTTATTGATTTTAACATGGGCAGCACAACATATTTAATGTCTTCACGAGTTTGTATGTACAAGGGGAACAACCTCACATGTCACAGTTAATGTTAGTTTGTTTCATTTTAGCTTTTGCAATTGTGGGTTGTTTGTACAATTATCAGTATTCGAATTTTGTGTCACGGCTCAGCCATCTTATGGTTGTGTCCATCCTTTGATTATCTAATACTATGTCATAGCTTGATAGTCGTCTCATCGTACTCATTGTTTATATGACCTCATTGGTCGTATTAGAAAGAAACATTCAATTTAGTTTGGACAATATGCATGGTTTCCAGTTTCCTTTCACTGGCTATGGGATGTAGGAGCCATAATAAATGCTGACAACAGACAAAAATTAATGCGACACAGTAAACTCATGAGTTATTTATTAATGTACCATTTTTTAAATTTTTTATTACTGAAATATGGTAATTTTAAATTTATTTATTAATTTATTACATTTTTTAAAAATAGAGTTAACAAATTCGCTTCTAAAGCCAACAAATCCACTTTGACATGACGTTTGGAAAAGATGATAGGAAACAAGCTGTTATTAAAAATGGAGTCAAGAATTTTGTTTTTCTTAGAAAGCGGGATTGACAATCCCATTTTTTAATAAATGCAGAGTCATTGAATCTGCTTTTATATGAAAGCGAATTCAACAAATTCGTTTTCATTCTTATCTCTTTTTTTACTTTTGAACATACAACCAATAATCCTATTTTTTATGAATTCAAAGTCATTTTTTTTTTTTGGAATAAAAAATTCCTTTTTTCCAAATTAACATTCTCATCAAGATTTTTTGTTGGCACAAAAGTTTTGCATTATTTTTGAAATAAATGTAGAGCTTTTACCCCAATCACTAAGATAGTTTTGAAAATAATTCTCAAATTCAGCTAGCATAAAAATGTTAGTTAGACCATACGTCTCTAAAATAATGTAGCATAAAAAGTTGTCACAGTTTATTCGTGTGTGTCACTATTTTTGTTTAGCTCTTTCTTTTCTTTTCTTTTTTAGTTTAATTTTTATTGTTTAATATAAAATAAATCAAATAAATTTATAATCTCACGTGGAACGCATGGGTGCGAAATTTCTACTTAATAGATAAGTACCAAACAAAAATGTTTTTTGCTCAATTTTTTTTAAAATAACGGGACATGCTTATAATCTTCTTCCCGCAAACAGTTCCAAGAGAAATACCAAGATAGTAATGAATGAAGGAGATGCCAACAAACATTGACTACAGAAAAGGACTATGCATAATATCTTGATAATGGAAGATGGTAATTACTAGAGTAATCAAATCAGTGGTTGCCCATGTGAAAGAACTTTAATGGCAAAACATTACTCTTTTTTCTAGGCATTCCAACGAACACTTGGTATATTTCTTGGATTAGTTTTGTATTGGTGGGAATTGGGTATCCTAAGGCACAGTACAATAAACTCAGGGCAGGGCAGTGGGGATTGACGAGTGAAGACACCACCTCATCGTGGCATCACCCACTTTAGCTCCATCTCACTCATTAATTTACGAATTTGATTTTAATTCTGATTTTCTCTATTTTGATTATGACTTTGATAACATTTGATTTTCAATTTTTGATACAATTTTATATCAAAATTCAAGTGACTCAAGTTTAGTGAAGTTTTCGTGAAGCTAGACTTTTTTTATTTTTTTGAGTTAATTGGAATTGAGATGCTGATTAATATGAGAAAATCAAATGGTGTTCTGTTCTTTTCTCTTTTTGTTCAATGGTCAGGGGTGTCCAAACTAGTTTATGCGCACCTCGACTAATTCGTTTTTTAATTCGGTCAAAAATAGACCATCCCCCATGGCTTGGGCTCAAAAAATTGTTAAAATATAAACTCACGGCGTATGAAATNTTTCAATTCGGTCAAAAATAGACCATCCCCCATGGCCTGAGCTCAAAAAATTGTTAAAATATAAACTCACGACGTATGAAGTTTCAACTCGTTCTTATTCCCACTTGAGTTATCCTTTGAAATTCACAATCTAGCTATCGGAGTTAAACTGTTAAAGTTTTCAAAAAAAAAAAACAGTGCAACTTGAAGATTTTTATCTTTGAGGGAAAAAGGTCTAATTCTTAAAAGATCTCACGGGTAAAAGTGTCATTAGCCGATAACATAATATAATTGTCTTTGCTTTCCTCCCATCTGTCTCTGGTTGGAGTCTTGGAGCGTTATGATTTGTTCCTTTTCCAATATGGGCATACCTTTTTAGGCAAAATGGTGCAAAGCTAGCCCCACTTTAACTTTAACTTTTGTACTAAAACAAGATTGTGCTATATGCCATGTGCCCTATAAAAATCAAACAATTGAAAGTGGTAAAATAATACAAAATCACTTATTAGGTGCTTCAACACCAAGATCTGATGAGTCAATATCGAGGTGCCAAAAGACTTTGTCAATAAGACGTCCTGTGAGTCATCAACCTGTTATTTTATCATATTTTTTATTAGTTGAGCAGCTCTCAAATCATTATTGATGGGTCAAATCAAAGGTCTAACTCAAATCATTATTGATAGGTCAAATCAAAGATCTAACTCAAATTATAAGTCTAATCTGAATTTATAACTCATCTCTAAGATCCAGTCAGTCTAGCTCAATGCGATCAACCAGGATAAGTTCATCAAGAATCAAAGAGTAATATCAGCAGAGAGTATGCAAGATTCATCAAAAAGTCTCCTCTACCACCTTGGAGTAAGGGTCATTCAAGATCCACATCTATCACCTTGAAGTAAAGGTCGTCCAAGAGTCTCTTCTACTACCTTGGAGTAAGGGTTATCTAAGAGGCTCCTCTACTACCTTGGAGTAAGAGTCATTCAAGAGCCTTCTCTCCACCTTGGAATAAGGGAGCATTCAGGAGCCTCACTCTCGCCGTTCAGAGAGAGTCAACCTTCTCTCGTCCTTTGACCAAGTCTTTTGGAGAGTATCATAACTTCGTTGCTTGTTGAGGGGAGGAGAGGTCGTCAAGCTATTTAATTACCATTAAAGTCACTCCAATCTATTATGACTATTAAACGGCCACAACCCGTTATGATTGTCAGACTAACTATTTAATTACTACACTAAACCACTATAAATTGTAAGTCTCACTAACACTTGGGGGGTCATCTCACTCATTTGAGCATAACTCTCTTCTCTTCTCCTCTCTCAAAGCTTGTAACATTATGCTCTTCTTTCATACCGGAGATAATAAAATACCGGTGACTCTTGTCATTCAAAGCGGACGAAGGTCACGTTGACCGAACCACTATAAACCTTGTTTTATCTCTTTATCTACTTATTTTATACTGCATATTTGACGGGTGGTGTGCAAACCNCTAAGAGGCTCCTCTACTACCTTGGAGTAAGAGTCATTCAAGAGTCTTCTCTCCACCTTGGAATAAGGGAGCATTCAGGAGCCTCACTCTCGCTGTTCGGAGAGAGTCAACCTTCTCTCGTCCTTTGACCAAGTCTTTTGGAGAGTATCATAACTTCGTTACTTGTTGAGGGGAGGAGAGGTCGTCAAGCTATTTAATTACCATTAAAGTCACTCCAATCTATTATGACTATTAAACGGCCACAACCCGTTATGACTGTCAGACTAACTATTTAATTACTATACTAAACCACTATAAATTATAAGTCTCACTAACACTTGGGGGGTCATCTCACTCATTTGAGCATAACTCTCTTCTTCTCTCTCAAAGCTTGTAACATTATGCTCTTCTTTCATACCGGAGATAATAAAATACCGGTGACCCTTGTCATTCAAAGCGGACGTAGGTCACGTTAACCGAACCACTATAAAACTTGTTTTATCTCTTTCTCTACTTATTTTATACTGCATATTTGACGAGTGGTGTGCAAACCAATTTGTGCATCATCAATTATGACTGACTTTTGTATTTCTTTTTATTATAATAGAGTAATTATATTACATCTTAAGATCGTACGTAAAACACAAATTTTACAATATAAGTCTTGTTTACATGAAGTGTTCAATTTTGAAAATGATTGTATACATTTGAAGTTTGAGTTAAAAAAATGTGGCTGGTCGGGTTCTCCATTTTTAATCAGCTTTCTCAGGTTAGGACAATAGTTTAACTAAATTAAATTTTTTAATTTTGATCAAACTTAGCTTTATATTCGAAATTCGAGATCCCACATTCAACTAGAATTCGGACCCCCACAAAGGGAGAGAGAGTTGACTGAACATCTCAACCATCGGTGAGAATTTCTCCTCCATCCGATCTCCCATTCTTGTTCACCTCAAATGATCGTGTTGGGTGAATTGTGACCTTGTATAGTTGTGTACTCATGAGTTGTAAGTGTGTTTGTGTGTGCCACTTTACAAATGCAAACATAAGAAATCATGTATGCTGTGTGCTTACAAATAGCAAACATGGTCATGCTTTGAAACAGAGCAGACAAAATATTATGAAAATGGCCCCAAAACTTTCAACTGTTTAGCTTTCTTACATAAATAATAAGAGGAACGTTATACAATTGAAATAAAACTTAAAAAATTATAATTCAAATACATATCTATTCTCTCAAATAAGTTGGTCTTATCAAATTTATTAGTAATATTCATTTATCTAACACTTATTTAATTGATGATATGTTATAATTTTAAAATTATATTTAAATCGTATAACATTTTTCAAATAATAATGATGGCCCCACAATCCAGTCCTATGGCCGACCAAACTGGTAGGATGTCTGTTATCAAAAGGGCCCTCACACAACAAGTCTTCTCACACTCTGTGCTCCCTCCCCTCCCTACTCTTTTTTTTTTTTTTTTTTTAACAATTAAAATCAAGTCATTTACGTTGAAATTAAAATATTTTTGAAGGATAAATTATTCATGTCTTGACTCCAAAAAATTATTAAAATTTATACTCAAAATATTTAAATTTATAACTTATCTTTATTACCACTTAAACTACTACTAACATTTTCCTATTTCTCATCATTTCTGCCTTCCATTTGATCAAGTGTTCTAACGAAACATAACTTTTCTTCTCATAATTATAACATAAGCCCCTTAGGCGGCTTTCCCAGTTGGAGATAATATTCTTCGTATAATGATTGCAGTATTCTAAATTATGAGTGCCATTGATAAGCTAGCATTAATTAAAATACAATTAAAAAAATATAGGTTCAATTAGAACTAGGTCATTTTATAACATCTTTGGATTGTGTTATTTCAAGTCATATCATCTTTTTGTACTATTTTTGTGTAATTTGTAAATTAAAAGCTACAGAATTATAGGGATGACAGTGGACCGGAGAAAAATGAGGATTCATCCAAACCCGTCTCGTTTGGACCAAGGATGGACTATACGTATTAAACAATAGGCGTATACGAAAATACATGTATAAATTCGTGCGGAGATAAAAACGGGAATGGATTTACCCTTACCCCGTCCCGTTGCCTTTACCCGTTATATATATATATATATCCTAGTTAAAAACCCTAAGCCCTGACTTCTCTTCTTCTATTAGCACTGCCCCCCCTCTCAAGACACCCATGATAGATACTCTTCTTGATAGGGCATCTTCAATCCATGACTTCTCAATACTCCATCTTTCTTCAATGAACTTCAATCCATGGTTTTCATTAGATGTAGTATCTGCATTTTTCTTGATTACTTTGCTAACCTGATTCTCTCTCCATAATCCTCATTGCATCCAAAGCTTCCTCAAATAAATTGATCACCAAGGGCTTGTCTATGGCACTGCCGTCGAGACTCTCGCCTCTTTGATACTCCTCATCGAGACTCTCTGCTTCTCTTAATCGATCGATCCCTAGCGTGTGCCTCCTTCTCTCGCCTCTCTCTGTTTCTCTCAGTCGATTGATCCTCTTTAGCTGTCTCATCTTCGAAGCCACAAGCCAACCACAGGCCCACAAGCATCCCAAGTTTTCAAAATTTTCTATTCCTTTTGTCGATTGAAGATTATGCTCTAGTTTGTCACAGTTTGATAAGTTTGATTGANATTCCTTTTGTCGATTGAAGATTATGCTCTAGTTTGTCACAGTTTGATATAAGTTTGATTAAATGGTGATTGTATAAATTCTTGAATTCTAACGTATATGCCAAAAAAGCTGATTATATTTATGGGAAGTGCATCCTAAGCATGGAATGGTTTACATTTGAATTTGGCTTCAACAGCTCACTATTTTCTGCAGTTTGATTTACTTATGATATGGAGAGAAATGACTATAGGAATTATTTTCTGGAGAATGATCTTAATTATCATGTCTTTGGACACAGTTATTATTTTTGTGCTTTGATCCATATTTAATCATATCATTGAAGTTATGAACTAAGAGTATTGCATTCATATATCATGTTGTTTTTGAAGTTATGAACTGAGATTATTGCATTTCAAATATACGTGATTTATGTATTCACATTCCCTTTCAAAATGTCTCTGAGTGAGTATTAATTCCTTTTATTTTTCTGAAATTGAAATCATTTTGCTTATGCTCCATTAATTTGCGTGGATATGTTCCATTATTAACTCCCAGTTGTTCCTCTGCTCCTTGATCACTGAGTAAGCCTCTGAGATTGTTTTATATTTGGTATTTTTACCAGTGGTTCCTTGTTCTTTTATTTCCGTTTGGTGTATTAACTAGAATTATAATGTTGTATGTAGTGGACCTCTTTTTTTTTCGCCTTTGAAAGGCTTTTTCAAGGCATGTTGAATGACGTAATTCACATAACTTTGGAAACTTTTTTATCAGTATTACAAGACAAGGCTATATTTACTTTGTTGGTAACAGTTTTAAGCATTCCTTTGTTTCATTTGCTGAGCAATATAACATACAAAATGTACTTGGTTGCCCACAATATTTGTTGCTTACTTCTATTGTAGACGTGTTTTCACGTGCAATTTAGTTTAGTTAGTCAAATGTTTTATTTAAAATTTTGGATTATGTTGGCTTGAACTTATACTTAGACTTGCGCTTGGAAGGGTACGAGGGAAGCGGGGACGGGGACGAAGATTATAAATTTACCTGCGGACGAAAATAAGGATAAAAATTATCTCCGTTAACAGGGGTGAACCGGGGATGGATGAAGGTTTTTTAAGCGGGTACAGAGGTGAAAACTATACCCTCCGCNTAAATTTACCTGCGGACGGGAATGAGGATAAAAATTATCTTCGTTAACAGGGGTGGACCGGGGATGGATGAAGATTTTTTAAGCGGGTACGGAGGTGAAGACTATACTCTCCACCTCCGCTTCGATCCATTGACATCCCTAATTATAATACATTTTTCTCTTAATCAAATCTATCACACACCTATAATAGTAAAGGAGGGTTGGCCCTTTGGTTGACGCCTTTCCCACCTTGTACCCCAACGTATGGTTCGAGTCTCATCCTTCCAATCTGCTACACGTTATATTTGGGTTTCGACATAGAGAGATGGAAGAAAAAATACCAACTTAACCCCTAACTCAAGTATGATATGCGGTTATTTACTAAATTCTCCTCTTGAGGGGAAAAATAGATTGTTAGTATAGACATTTTAGAAGAAAATGGTTAAGTTTTACAATACCCGTTAAAGTAATTTGTTGTGTCAAAAAAAAAAAAAAAAATTGATAATTGATGCTGTCATTTTTAAACTTATGTCGTGTGGAGTTCATATTTACCGCCTCGCGGTGACCATTAGCTAGCTTAGTGGTTTGGCGAAATTGTTCACCTAGTGTAGGACAGTCCATTAATTAGGTTTGGTAGGGCTCTCCATCGAAATTTAAAAGATATATGGTTGTTTTTGTCAACTTATCCCTCTCCAATTAATACGACGTTAACCAGGACCACAAAGCTAATGCCTATTGTTGGTAGGACTTGATTACCATACCCAAAAACAAAAAATAAAATTTAGTACTATACCTTTAAAATTTACTATTTTAATGAACGTTTTTATAATTTTTTTGAATCATTGTATGGTGTTTTTACCATCATTATGAATATTTTTACTATTGTTGTGATAACTATTTTTTTTTGTACAAAAAAAAATTATCACATTTATGAGTATTTTTACCATTATTGGGTTAACTATTTTTATCACTTTTTTTCGATATCAAAATAATAGTAAAAATATTTACAATAATGATAAAAATATCCACAAATATAATAAATTTNACTTTTTTTCGATATCAAAATAATAGTAAAAATATTTACAATAATGATAAAAATATTCACAAATATAATAAATTTTAGTACAAAATTTTTATCATTATCATTTTTAATCAAAGCAATTATAAGAAATCAAATTATTAAGCCCTACCACATTTTTGGGATAATTATTAATCCCCAACTAAAAAGGCATTCTTCCAAGTGAGTAATTTTTTATCCTATCAATTACAAAACCTTAATATTGTACTGTGATGTCATTGTCTAATAATAAATAAATAAATTAGCTTGATGAACCCATTTTTTTACACATATTAGTTACTATTTTATAGGTAGGGGGTAAGTAATTACTTAACAATAATATTATTTGGATCTCAGTTGCTAACATAACTTACTAGTCTAATTCATTACGATTATTGGATTAGTCGAGAATTCTAACAAATACTAAACTCACTGTCAATTCAACGATTATGAATAATTAGATCAATAAATTAAGTTCAAATAACATTGTTTGTTACTTTAAAGAATAAAATTCATTTTATTCACTTGTTAACTTATCATTAGACAATTACATCACGTAACAGTGATAATGTAATACAACTATTAGATGTGGCAAATTGGTGGGTTGGATTAAAATAAATTCAATCTATTTTTCACTCACTTATTAAATGAGTTATGATAAGTTGAATTTATAATGGATTGAGTTAAACTCATTAACTCATAAGTAAAATTCTTAATAGACATATACTAGTACACTAAAATATACACACACGTACACTAATATACTAAAATATTCATACTAATACATCAAAAATACACGCACATACTAACATAATAAAATAAGGGTCACGAATGGGTTGATTCGTGGGTCTCAATCGGTCACGTGTCNATTCAACTAATACATCAAAAATACACGCACATACTAACATAATAAAATAAGGGTCATGAATGGGTTGATTCGTGGGTCTCAATCGATCATGTGTCACACAAGTCATGGGGCGGCCTATGGGGTCACGGGTCATGGGTCAGCTTGCAGGTTATTGGTTGTAGGTCGGGTGTATTAGTGTTTGTGCGATTTTTGTGTACTAATATATGTGTGTGTATTTTTTAGTGTATTAGTGTGTGTGTGTGTGTGTGTTATTATTATTTTTTTTTTGGCATATTAGTATTATTTATTTGATTTCATGACTTGTGTTATATAATATAAAAATAAATACTCAATTCAATTGATACTCATCAATAATCAATATTAGCTCGTTTAATTAAAATAAGTCATATTATCTAATCTATTAGGGATAATTCGTGTTTAAAAGTACGATACAATATGAATGATTTTGAGAAAAATATTGTTTGTTGTTAGACAAGTCAATTTGAGACAGTCAGATAAATTTATTGAAATTTCTCCGATTAATTAATATAGATATCTAACTCATTTATTTATAGATAAATCAAACGCATCGATCAATAATTAATTAAAATTGTCATCTCTCGCAACCATGACAATGAATATTTTCCACTCCTAAGTGCCACTTGGATCCGTGGCTAATCGTTAATGTGTACTTAATTGTAGCAACCCAACAAATTATGGATTTAATAATAGAGGAATGTTATTGGGAATTAAAAATTTGACATAATTTATTGACATAATGATGTGACTTCACTATGATATTTAGATTGACTATGGACTCTATCAAATATTAGAACTTGATATTAATCCAATAATTTTAATGAAATCACATCATTATGTTATATTTTTAAATCTCAATAATATTACTCAAATAAAATTGTGGTGTAAGAACACGTGGCACGTTGCTGAATAGAGGTTTGATCAAACAAGAACGTGTGTGGTAAGAGTCAAAGTCAAATTTTATGAAATGAGAAAAGTCTAACGATTGGGCGGCTGCGATAATCCACCATTGAATTAACTTTGGTTGCCATAACCTGCGTACTGGCGTGTTTAAATTTTCGATCGGTCGTAAGTTCTTATCCTATCCGATCCTACCTTACTTTATTCAATGATTAGTCGTAAAAATCGAATAGAAATACAGAAATTTTTTTGATTTTTGACAATTTTTGGATAGGAATGCGGAATAATCATCCATTTTTGCATTTCTACCCTATCGTACCCACAATAATTTTTTAATATATATAAACTAAAAAAAATCCTAAACCCTAACCACATGCGGAAGAATTATGATTTTAATGTATTTCATATGGTTTAAAGTTTAAACTTAAATTAATTGTTATTATATTTGTGTAACAATTATGGTAGATTGATGTTCATATTTTCTTGTGTTTTATTATAATTCTTGTTGTAGTTGTTTTAGATTTTAGTGTTAATTAATTTATAGTGTTGTTAAATTGGTACATGTTATTTAATTAAATTGTTAAAATGATCTAAAAATTAATTGTTAAAAAAATATTTATCCGATTTCTTACCCGATTAATCGGATTGGAAGTTGAGTAGGAATACCACACCTGTCGGATAGAGTAGGCTAAAAAAAAAATTCTTCCCCAAAATATTAAGTAGAAAAACAAATAAACATATTTTCTATTCGTAGAATAAGGTGAACACCCTTACCTATGCAGCGCACCCGCCACTTAATCAACGTGGGGTCCTGCTGCTGCATCACCATCAGCTTGGTCGCTCATCCACCAATTCCCAGTTGCCCCAATTTGGGGTACCTTTTTGTCTCGAATCAAAAAAAGAAGAAGAGAATTGTTCAAAAGCAAAGACAGGTGGGATTGAGATTTTTTTTTCTTAAGAAAATGCTAAACGTATCTAATTGAGAATTCAATTTAGAGATCTAAATAATTATAATTTTTAGATTAAAGATAAGTTTCATTTAAAATTAATTTAATGATTGTATTAACTAAGATCTTTAATTAAGTTCGTGAATTAAGTCTCTATAACATTACTTATTTTGTTATATTTTCACTTTATTTCTCTCTAAGAAAGATGACTCCTTATATATAAATGAGGGATCTACTAATAAATACTAAGTCCTACTTAAATTTATGATAAGCAATCTATCATTAAGTATAACTGAGTGAAAGTATAATAGGGAAAATCTAGGTGTACAAAAACTATAATAAAACTCAAGGTAACTCAAGTGGTATTTAGTACGAGTTGTAAACTTATGCATCCAGAGTTTAAATTTTGATAATTCCTTAAAATTAAGGCATGAGAGATTTTATCCCTCATGAATATCTTTTAGTACCAACATGGATGACTTGTCTTTGACTAGACCGTTGAGAAAATTAGTCAAAGAGCACGTATATTGGTTCGAACACTCTTAACTGTTGAACCAAAAGAAAGAAAGAAAAATCATAATAATATACTAAAAGCAATGATATAGNGCACGTATATTGGTTCGAACACTCTTAACTGTTGAACCAAAAGAAAGAAAGAAAAATCATAATAATATACTAAAAGCAATGATATAGAAACTTAATTTGATGATTTAATCAAGGACTTAATTCAGTAAAGTTATCGTTTGATTAATTGTGAATTTCAATGTTAGGCAAAATTCACTTCTAATCCGATGGTTGCATTGAATTAAGTCTGCAGATTAGATCACTAAATTATGTCAAAATAGTATTTTCTATAAACTAATTATTACTTTATTAATGGTAATTAATTAAATAGATTAATAAATTATTTTAAATGGTCATTTTACCTAAATTTTAGTGAAGCTCATTACTACCCGAGACTTGATCCGACATGCCAGAGTTGGGTATGGGTCTTCTCCAATGACCAACTCGATTAGTAAGTTCAATTACAAAGTCAAGTTTGGCGTGATATAAAGGATTGGTATTTGTTGTGTAAGTATCAATCTTATCACGCATGCCCATGTATTTTCATAAATTCTCACACCTATTTTCTTTTTTTCTTTTTCAATATTTCAACGGACCAAGAACAACAAACGTCGTCGTGATTGAGTTATAATCATGAGCATAATTTTTTATTAATTATTGTACATCTCAAATTTGCATAATAACAAAAAGTTTAAAAAAAATGATTAAAATAATTTCTTATTTAGAAAACAAGTCGTTACACATTATTTACCTATACTACATAAAAAATGCCATTCATATTTCAAGGTTAGATTTAACACGATCATTCAGTCAATATTAAATAATTTATTGTTTATCAATATAATTTAAAAAATATAACACTAATCCCAATAAACCTATGACTCATTGTAATATACCATTGTGAAAGAGCACAAGAGAAGGGAATATCTCCCCTAGATTTCCTAAGATTTCCTAAGGCATCAAATTTGGGACTTCCCTCGAAAGTACCTTCCTTTATTTATATTATAAAATAAAAAATATTCACATATTTGTATTTAGTTAACCCTATGTGGCATACAAATTTCAACAGTCTCCTCCTGAGAAGTTTCAAATCCCANATTTATATTATAAAATAAAAAATATTCACATATTTGTATTTAGTTAACCCTATGTGGCATACAAATTTCAACAGTCTCCTCCTGAGAAGTTTCAAATCCCATCCTAACCCTCGTCTTCCAATAAAAAAGTGTTTTTTATTCATCTGTTTTTTTTTCCAAAGCGCACACACACACACACATATATATATATCAATTATTTTTTTAACTTATTTATCAAATTATATTTTTTCAATGCATTTCCAAAAACACGTGTAGTTGAAATTATTTTAGGCAAACAAAAATTTAAAAGAAACGTGTTTTATGTTTTGAAATACGTCTTTAATTAGTTCTTTTCTTTTTTTTTTTGAAGTTGTATTTTGAAAATATGCTTTCCATTGAATTTGTATTTTAGAAAATACTTTTTATTAAATTTTTTAAAAATATTAAAAAAGATAAGTATATCTTGAAAAAATGGATAGATGAATAAAAAATTCCAATAAGATCATCTGTGACAAGTCAATCTAGTACACAAGGGTATTTTCGGTATTTAAAGCAAAAATTATCAAATTACCAGAATGCCCTAAATCTATTGGACAATATAAATATACATTTCTTTCATTTTTGTATCGTCAAATTATTAATTAATTACTTTTTAATACATTTTAAATTTTCGTTTTAAAAATAAAATAAAAAAATGGCTTTGGAAATGTCTTCTCATTTCTTTTTTGAGTTCTCTGTCAGGTAAAGGCAGGCGATTTCATGCTCGTTTTTGACTCTCTTCTTTCTGTACTTTACGCGGACGCGACCGCCAACTTCAATCCGATTCTCTCTCTCTCTCTCTCTCTCTTCACGGGCTTTCTCTCTCCTCCGTCTTAGCGTTTATTTCGGGTTTCCCGACACCGCTCCACCGCCGGAACTCCACCGCACTTGTCCCCGCAAAACCTTCTATTCCGTCGGTCAACGGCTAGAGTTGAGCGTCTTCTGACTTCGGGGCGTGAGCCGAAGTGAAGAGGCTGTGCTTGATTGTTTTCGGCTGGAGTTTGCAGATCTGAGCAGAGGCGGAGTGAGTTCTGGGGTTTGATAGAGTTGGTTTAGGAGTGAATGTCGTTGTTGTACTGTGTTTGTATGTTGTGGTGAGTTTAGGGGGGGAATGTGAAGGTTGTTGATGGTTGTGCACGGACAAGGAAGAGCCGTGGTCGTCGGCGTGGTTGATGATGACTGGAATTCTTCAGAGAGATCGGAGCGGGAGGTGGTGGTGGTGTGCCAGTGAGGCTTTCACATGGAATGGCAGATCTTGTTAGCTATGGTAATGCCGACCCTGACATCGAGCAGGTATGTAAATGCGTTTAGTACTTGTAATTCATAGGAAGAAATGTCTTTATGTGGGAATTTCTGGTGCTTAGTTTTTAAATTTGTTTCATATTGTTCCGAAAATTGCTCATTAATTAAAAGGGATGACAAATTGGGCATATTTGGTAGGTTAATGTTTTTGCTGTAGTATTGCAAGATTCTAGTTTGGTATATTTCTTGCGGAAATGATAATTTTTCCCGTGAATATCCTAATGAATTTATATAAACATTCAAGTGTTCAAAATAAATCAAAAATAAAAACTGTTATTATTACTCGAATATCAAAAGGAGATTCCTCTCTGAGGAGTTCTACTTGATTGTGATATGGGGAGAGGCCCCTTTTTGAAGGTTTAACATTTTGCATTTTCTTCCAGTTGATTACAAGTTTGCTGTTTTGTGTTGTGAACTCATGGGAATTGGGAAAACTGATCAATTTGATGGGTGATAAAATAGAGCTAGTGTGTGCAGATCAATTGATGGGTGATAAAATAGAGCTATAGTGTGCAGATGAGGGGAGGAGTGGGCTTGTATCCTTACTGGATCATGGTTGTTTTGCATTTAACTGATTGGTACAACATTACATTCAGTTTGTTGGAGAAGAAAGGTCCGGTTAGTCAACAGCTTATAGTGGGTGACTGGGTGTGTCTTTACTATTTAGTTTATCCGAGAACATAGAGTAGCGAATGTCAACGTGTGCTGTGTTGTGTTGGAAGGCTATGCAAAGATGTCTCCTGCTGTATAGATAATATGCTGTGATGCTATCTTTTATTTGGGTGATATCTGATAAGTACTTTCTGATTGGTGACTATTGGTTATGTAAGCATTGTACCTGTCAAATTTTTCTTCATACATGCAAATCACACATTGAAGCTTCTAAATTATAACACATCTAGCGCATTTTCGCACATAAGGAAGGATGCACATAAGCACTAAATATGTTTTAGTCCTTAAGTTATGAATCGTCATGGTCAAGAATTACCCTTGACCTATATTCAAAACATAGCAAGACTTCATAATTTCATATATCTTACCAATCTCCCATGCTTCTTCAATAAATCTTGACACTATTATATTTCGTTCATACATCGAGAAAGACATATCCTGACTTGCAGGTTCATGTGGTTGAGTGATTAGGAAGTTTTACACACATGTCCAAGATTAAAGGTTTTATTCTTTGAGTGGGCTTGGCTGAAGTCTGCCAAACTTAAAACCGAGAAGTGTCGGTATATGGCTTATCTTTTGCAGACACACGTTCTTTGTAATATTTTCGGTTTCTTAGACTCCAATTATGAAAGTGAGGCATCCTTTTCCTTTTAAATAATGTTTTCTAGCAAATTTTGTCAGTGATAATCCAGAAGTACTATGACTCATCTTTGAATAGTCTGACATGTGTGAAACCCTGTGTCTTTGTTTTTAATTGCTTTCTCTATCTTTTGCAGGTGCTAATTGCTTTGAAGAAGGGTGTTCAATTACTAAAATATGGTCGGAAGGGCAAACCTAAATTTTGTCCATTTAGACTTTCTGAAGTGAGTTAGTGACTTAGAACTCACCTTCTTTCCTTTAACCATATCTGGAACGACTATAACCCTTTTTGTTCTTTGCATGGGTTTTGTTTTTTTCTTATTTCCATTTCCTTTTTTATTTTTGGTGTGTGTGTATAAGAATGTGGTAAAATCTAAGATTGTGAAGATTCTTGCATGCCATAACTTTATCCCTCTTTTCCATAGTAACAATTTGTGAAATGTTAGAATCTTGATGTCTAAAATAAAATGTTTTCCTTGATATGTTCATCATCTGTCATTTTATTGTACCGATCTTCACATTGAAATTTTAACATGCTTGTCCATGATTTGTAGAAACTCGTGGATCCCTTTTATAGTTGATATAACATTTGAATTGACTCATGCATTTAAGCTTTTACAGAATTTTTTTCTTATGGGAGTGAGTTGGTGTTGGATGGATCGTATGCTTTGTTGCATGGACATGGAAAGGGACCCATTCAAAATAATTGCATGCCCCTGACAGTTAGTGAAAGTTTAAGATAGAACACACAGTGCGTGATGCATTAACCATGCATCCAACAGCATAATATTTATTCCACGTCACTTTGTCAACTGTCATCTTCAGCGATCTAGTGTTCCTTTCCTCTGCATCCTCCTCTCTGCCTCATTGAAATATTCTTCATTATAACCCTTGTTGTTCATATTTTAATGTAAAATGAACACAAAGATGTTGCCAACCAACCATGAATGAAGGCTCCTTAACATGTATGGCCTATGTTGACAATCTAAAGTGGTGTCTATACTCTATACTAATACAGCTTTATTTTAGAAATCCAGAGTAGCATCAGTTCAATGGTGAATGTTTCAACCTGTCCTAAAAGGAATGGGTAAGATCGTCAGAAGTATGAAGCTATATGTACATAAATAACATATCTGCAATCTAATTAAAGTTTTAGGTTGACTTCTAAAGTTACTATACTCCATTTTCAGAGTTATTATTGACCAAAGAACTCCAAAACTGCTAAAATAATAGGTGTGGTTGCAAACAAACCATGTTTGTGAAGGGCTTGAGCTTGCTCAACTGTTTAATTAACATAGAAAGCTGAGCTTGGCCCTAGTTTTAAGGCTTCTTTAATTAATGAGCTGAGGCCGAACAGCCCTCAACTTAGGTGGTTAGACTCATGGGGATACTTTCTGTATCCATACTTTTGGTTAACGGTGATGAGGAAGGCTGTTTCTTTTGGTTGAATGTGGACCCTAAGTGGTAGGTAAGATTGTTAATCAGCCTTTTTTTTGACATCTTGATGGAACCATCAACTGATGCTCTTCATATGGTAAAATCTTGTGAGCAAGTAGTATTCACTTTGTGGTAGTTGGTTGCCTCATTTTTATTGGTCTTCTGATCAATTTCTATCTGTGGTGTGAACTAGTGGCAATTGATGACAAATCTGTTCTGGGTTCATGTGTGGTTGATTGGGATATGAATTAAAAATGTTGTTCTGTTTTGCATAAGTAATTTACTTGACTTAACCATGAGAGAAGAGGAATCCTCTTCTAAATTGAACAAGTACCCGAGTTAAGTGACACCATCAAAACTGATTTGCTACTTTTGTGCACTGAAGTTTGAGTTCATAGTATTGGTCTGGAGCAGCAGGCCTATTGCATTCCTTGACATAATGACGGTGTGGTGATTGGATGTAACCAGATCTCTGCCATTACTATTCTAACTTTTAAGTTTTTCCTGTCTATTTAATCAGTATGAATGTAAAATGTATATTTTTGGTGGTCAGTTGATTTTTTTCTGACTCATAGCTAATGAGTTTGAACCAATACAGGACGGATCATCTTTAGTCTGGATTTCTAGTAGTGGAGAAAGAAGTTTGAAGTTAGCTTTAGTCTCAAGAATTATTCCTGGACAAAGAACTGTGAGATTTCTGTTATAAATTCCTCTTTTGCAGTGTTGGGATATTTTGATTCTGAATGAGCCTGGCATATCTGCTTTTTTACAATTTCAGTATTTTGTTCTTATTGGTGTGTTGAAAGAGATGTTTCAACTAAAGCTTGTTCTAACTTTTCTTTTTGATATTATCAGGCTGTTTTCCAACGATATCTGTGTCCTGAAAAGGACTACTTGTCTTTTTCTCTCATATACGACGACGGAAAACGATCTCTTGACCTGGTAAGTTATAAACTTTGAGTTTGTTCTTCATTTCTTGATCAGTGGCTTTCCTCTGGTTTCTACTTGAATTAGTAATGGTTTTCTATTGTTGATTTTCAGATCTGTAAGGACAAAGTTGAGGCACAGGTGTGGATTGCTGGCCTTAAAGCATTAATATCCTCTGGGCAAGGTGGGCGCTCAAAAATTGATGGATGGAGTGATGGAGTCCTCTGCTTTTATGTAACTTTACCAGCCTTGAAACTTCTTTCTAATTTGTATTTTGGGGTGTCCTTTTTCTTTGTGTGGTGTAGTGCTAAAAAAGTACTTTGCGTGCAAGTGCTGACTCCTGAGAAAGAAGTTGTGTTAAATGTGGGAACATATTTGTGGTTGGGATATGAACATATATTCTTGGATTGTATGGTTCAGCTTTGGAAGGGGGAAGTTCCTTACTGCAAACAAGCAGTTTTATGCCTATAGTTACTAATTATCGAATGGCATCATCTTTCTTACTATTCCCATCATGGATTTATCAGTTTTGGAAGACTGGGGCCTTAAAAACCAGTCTTCCAAACTTGTTATTCTCCAATGCTGTCCAACAATTCTTATCCTACCTATTGAATTATTATTATTTGTATGATTCATTTGCATCAAAGAAGAATTAAGTTGAGTCTACTGCCAATGAGTACCTTCGCAAAGATTAAACTGTGCGAACCATGGCTATACAATAGACTTGTAAAAAAATATGATGTGAATATGATTGATGACACAGGGAACTCTTCCGTTTAATTTAGGTGTCTTGGGGTGGAAATTGCATCGACTGACTAGCAATGGAGTTAAAATCCTATTTAAAACTCACAAGAAATTTAGCTTGCTTGTTGTTTTCTGCTATCCTGAATGCTGTGCTTCATGTTTCATACGTAATATTCTGGTCAATTGATTTCAGGACAACACAGAATTGATATCCAATAGTGCAAGCGACAGCTCAGTAAGTGCTACAAGAGATATTAGTTCTTCAGAGGTTTCTGTCAGTTCCAACACAATTACTTCTCCCAAGAGCAACATGCCTGAGAATCCTGTGCATTCTGAAAGACCACATGTAGCTTTGGACCAAATAAATATGCAAGGAAAAGGTTCTGGTTCAGATGCTTTTCGGGTTAGTGTTTCTAGTGCCCCAAGCACCTCTAGTCATGGTTCTGGCCTGGATGACTGTGATGCTTTAAGGGATGTATATATATGGGGTGAGGTAATATGTGATACTATTGTAAGGGTTGGGCCTGATAAAAATACAAATTCTTTGAGCTCAAGAGCTGATGTGTTGCTTCCCAGACCATTAGAGTCCAATGAAGTTTTGGATGTACATCATATAGCGTGTGGGGTCCGGCATGCTGCTTTAGTCAGTAGGCAAGGTGAAGTTTTCACATGGGGTGAAGAATGTGGAGGACGGCTTGGCCATGGTGTTCGGAAAGATTTTACTCAACCTTGCTTAGTTGAATCATTAGCAGTTTGCAGTGTTGATTTTGTTGCATGTGGAGAATTTCATAGTTGTGCTGTTACAATGTCTGGTGAACTCTACACGTGGGGAGATGGGGCACATAACGCAGGGCTTCTTGGTCATGGTACTGATGTCAGTCACTGGATACCCAAGAGAATTGCTGGTCCCCTTGAGGGGCTTCAAGTTGCTATGGTTTCTTGCGGTCCGTGGCATACAGCCCTGATAACTTCAACAGGACAGCTCTTTACATTTGGTGATGGAACTTTTGGTGTTTTGGGCCATGGAGACAGGGAAAATGTTTCATACCCTAGGGAGGTTGAATCTCTTTCAGGCTTGAGGACAATTGCCATTGCATGTGGAGTGTGGCACACTGCTGCTGTGGTGGAGGTTATCGTAACCCAGTCTAGTGCAAGCGTTTCATCTGGAAAGCTGTTTACTTGGGGCGACGGAGATAAAAATCGTCTTGGACATGGAGACAAGGAACCTCGGCTTAAACCTACGTGTGTCTCAGCACTTATCGATTACAATTTTCAGAAAATTGCTTGTGGGCATAGTTTAACTGTTGGCTTGACCACATCTGGGGATGTGTTCACAATGGGGAGTACCGTTTATGGTCAGCTTGGTAACCCCCAATCTGATGGAAAGCTACCTTGCTTGGTGGAAGATAAGCTTCATGGGGAATCAGTTGAAGAAATTGCCTGTGGTGCCTATCATGTGGCAGTATTAACATCTAGAAATGAGGTCTATACTTGGGGAAAAGGAGCTAATGGGAGATTGGGCCATGGAGATATTGAGGATCAGAAAACACCTACTTTAGTTGAAGCTTTAAAAGACAGACACATCAAATATATTGCTTGTGGGTCAAACTACACGGCAGCTATATGTCTTAACAAATTGGTTTCTGTTGCTGACCATTCTCAGTGTTCAGCTTGTAGACAGGCTTTTGGCTTTACCAGAAAGAGGCACAACTGCTATAACTGTGGGCTTGTGCACTGCCACTCTTGCAGTTCCAGAAAAGCATTAAGAGCTGCACTGGCTCCTACTCCCAGCAAACCATATCGTGTGTGTGATTCTTGTTTTGCCAAACTGAGCAAGATGGCAGAAGCTGGTGGTAATAATAGGAGAAATTCTGTACCTCGCCTTTCAGGTGAAAACAAAGACAGATTAGACAAGGCTGAGATACGATTAGCCAAGTCGGCAATGCCATCCAATCTAGATTTAATTAAGCAGTTAGATAATAAAGCAGCCAAGCAAGGAAAGAAAGCTGATACGTTCTCATTTGGTCGTGCCTCTCAAGCTCTTTCTTTGTTACAGCTGAAAGATGTTGTTTTGTCTACTGCTGTTGATATGCGTCGAATAGTTCCCATGCCAGTTGTTACACCTTCTGGTGTTAGTTCCAGGTCAGTGTCACCTTTCTCACGGAAACCTAGCCCCCCGCGCTCAGCAACACCCATTCCTACTGCATCAGGACTTTCTTTTTATAAAAGCGGCAGTGATAGTTTGAAGAAGACTAACGAACTTTTGAATCAAGAAATTCTCAAATTACGTGCTCAGGTACATTCAGAACTTTTTTGAAGAATGCCTTAACGTTTTCCGTTGAAATAAATTCATTATCAGTTGATGATCATGTTTGCGATTCAGGTTAACAGCCTGAGACATCGTTGTGAACTTCAAGAATTGGAGTGTCAGAAATCAACTGAGAAAGCTCAGGAAGCTATGGCTATGGCTGTGGAGGAATCTGCCAAGTCCCGAGCTGCCAAAGAAGTGATAAAATCACTTGCAGCACAGGTTGGTTTTGTTTATACTTTGCTTGAAATGTGATATCGTCACTGAGAACTTTTGGACCTGCTTTGTGTTCTAAGTGTGTAGAAGTTGGATGTGGAGTATTTTGCTGTCTGTCACTATGTGATATTTCATGGAACTTATGAAGTATAGATACGGATACAGATACGATACAATATGGATACAACAATAAGATAAAATCTAAAAAAATAGAATACAGAGATGTCGAAGATACGTCTATAATAAAATGTATTTTATATTTTTACTACAATTTGGAAAATTCATAATTGTAATTTCTAATAAATTCTATAAAATTGTACAAAAAATTAGTAATTTTTACTTTCAAGGAATTGATCATTTCATTATGGTACACCCATAAAGTGAATGTGACTAATTTAAGAAATCAGAACCAAGGTTTAACTAGTTGGTCTATTTAAAAATTCTTATTGCAAAGTGATATGGTGTAACCAACACATTTTATGCCCTTTTAACATTTGATGGTAGATACTACTAAAGAAACACCTGTGTTTTCAAAGTCATATGATTTTACTTTATGTGTTGCATTATAAATGACTGTGAAAGGAAAAGACAAAGATTTTATTAAAAATTATAGATATTACTCTGCATATGCACTTTATATACGAAGCATATGCTTTATGGATATGTATCGGTGAAGTATCCAAATATTTTATTATTATCTGATACGTATAGCGTGTATCTAATACTTATCTTTGAGTATTTAGCGTGTATCATATCGGATACGGTATTTGATATAAATAAGTCTGACATTTACAAAGTATATCTGTTGTTCGTAACGTAGTACTGATGTAAGGGTGTATGGAAACCCGGGTTCTACTAATCAACACTTCATTCCTATTCCAGCTCAAAGATATGGCTGAGAGGTTGCCACCTGGGGTTTATGACACAGACTGCATGAGGCTGGCTTCCCTGTCTAATGGCTTGGAGCCAAATGGCGTTAACTATGTTGATGCAAATGGAGAGCATCCTTCAAGATCTGATAAAAGGAACAGCTCTTGCTTAGCCTCGCCTACAGGAATCGAGACTGCTGCAGTAAATGGAACACGGCCCCCAACTGAGTTGTTGAGGGGGACAGCTGGAAGCAAGGAAACTAACCCATACAATCAAAGCCAGTGGCTTTTAAACTCGAATCAGAGGGATGATCATTCAGATGTCAAACTTCCCAATGGCGATGTAGGGGTTCAAGGAGAAAACCATGTTGAGGCTGTTCACAGCAAGGAATCTGGGCCTCTCAAAGACGGTGAGAATGGCATAGAATCTAGGAATTCTGAAGTGCCTGTTAACAATGATCAAGTTGAGGCTGAGTGGATTGAACAGTATGAGCCTGGTGTATATATAACACTTGTAGCTCTCCGGGACGGAACTAGAGATCTTAAGCGAGTGCGCTTCAGGTATGTAGCTGAATTGTTTTCCAATCATCTTATTTGCACTCACATGATTGTTACCATCAAATAGATAAGAAAGATCACTGCAATTGACTGAATATCAGTGACTTGTGTGGAAGAGTGATTATTGCCATGAGGTTAGACCTTGGTATTTTACCTCATTAGGATTGATGATTGAAAAATAGCCCGAGTTTCCAAGTCAAGTGTTCCAAAACCATCACTTAGGTCTAATGATAATTTGTTGATACAGGTTGGTATCGTGTAGTTTGTTAGCCTCGCACACTGCATTTTGATGTACAACATTTATTAAGTCATGACAATCTGATATTGAAATTGTTATCTGCAGCCGGAGAAGATTTGGAGAGCACCAGGCAGAGACTTGGTGGTCAGAGAACCGTGAAAAGGTTTATGAAAGGTACAATGTTCGGGGATCAGACAAGTCATCAGTCTACGGCCAGTCTGCTCGTAGATCTGAAGGAGCTGTCTCGCCATCTAGCCAACTTTGAAGAAACTAATGGAGGAAGTTCTTGGTCGACACTTCTTCTGCAACTGTCGTTATGAAGGTTTAAAGGCTGAGCAGACCCCCCCATGGGAACGCGGCAAACACTCGTTTCTCCTCCTCCTTTTTTCTGTCTTTCTTCATTTCCGTTCCAGTTTTCATAATTTAATTTCTTGTTCAAATTAATTTTCAGGGAATCTTCCCTTTACCTATCTGTTGTAGTNTCCAGTTTTCATAATTTAATTTCTTGTTCAAATTAATTTTCAGGGAATCTTCCCTTACCTATCTGTTGTAGTGTAGTGTATATAAAATCTTCCATTCTTATAATCTCAGCGGAAAAGTTTTTGTTTCTTTGTCCCAACCATACTCACATAATCCTTCTACATTCTTAATACGCTCGTGTTCTGCTTGTCTGGCAGCGGATTCTCCATGAATTCGTGCTCTCATTTTATCGTGAATTCGACTAGTTTGTGCTCTTGTTTCCTTATATGCTTATTTATTTATTATTATTCAATTTTTTATTTGGGAAGTATTGATCTAGAGCTAAGATTTTATCGCCAGAGGGCCAGGGCCGAACAGAAGCGAATGCACAGTTAAAAATTTTGTTTTTCGACGTCATTGAATGAGTTATGGTTTATGTCGAAGAATACATCAAAATTGATTTTACATGGCATTGTAGTCAAGTTCATAAAAAAGAATAAACATTAATTATTTTCTTTCCATCATAAAAATTATTCTATAACAATGTTATGGTTCACTTATTCTATCATTTTTTACATGACGCAATAACTAAGAATAAACTATGGTCTTAAATGTTAGTTCCTTAGGATACCACTGTAAAATTAATTATGACTAAATGCATTATTGATAATATAAGTCACGTATATAATTTGATTGTGGAACAATTTTTATTTTTTATTTTTTGTCTTTAGTCTTAAGACTCATCAAAACACGTGTCTTCACCTATAAAACACACTCGTTCAAGTGATTAATATCCTATATTTCATCATCAAATGTAAGGTTATTCAGCTTTTTGAACAAACTAATTGACTCTTCCAATACATAGACATTTTAGAAAATTTAAGGGAAGCTAGAGAATATTTTACTAAAACTTAAGGGGAAGCATAGGGTATTTTTAAGAAGTGGGATTTTGT